>JAEMWC010000085.1:535000-587500 GCA_016490735.1 Pachyseris speciosa | reverse complement strand
GCTAACAAATTAAAAACCGCCCACATAGCACAAATAAAGGGCGAGTAAAAACATAACAAAAATCTCACAGGGAAAATATAGAGGCGCGGCAAACAAAAAGCAAAATTAAGAAATGGGTTAATGAAGTCCAAGTAAGGCAAAAGACATATAAAAAAAGAATAAAGTGATAAAAACGAAAAGATAAACAAAATCAAAACCAAATAGCCCGCTAGGCCAAAAGGCTGACAGCAGGGTAATGAAAATACGAATTTTAAAAAATAAAATGGCCCACTATGCCGAAATGAAAACGGGAAAACTAAAATAGCAGGGCGAATAAAAACCAAATTATAGCCCGCAAAGCTGATGAATGGGAAAAATGTTAACAGCAAATGTAACAACAGACAAAAAAGAATAACTAATAAAATCCACATAGAAGAGGGCAGACGTTTACAAATCGGGCGAATAACAAACCAAATGAAATTATAGTCTGCAAAGCCACTGCTGTAAAGCTCAAACGAAATATCGCCCACAAGAAGAAATAAAATAACATGAAAACAGAATTGCCCGCAAAGCCCACATGGAAAGAGGGCAAACGTTAGAAGCAGGGCGAAAAACAAGCCAAATCAAAATATAGCCCGCAAAGCCCAGAAAGAGGGCAAATCGTTAACAGCAGGGCAAATAACATTTGAAATAAAAACTGCCCGCAAAGCCCACGCAAAAAGAGGGCAAACGTTAGAAGCAGGGCGAAACACAAGCCAAATAAAAATATAGCCCACAAAGAGGGTAAATTGTTAACAGCAGGACAAATAACATATGAAATAAAAACTGCCCGCAAAGCCCACGCGAAAAAAGGGCATACGTTAAAAAGCAGGGCAAACAATACACTAAACCAAATATAGCCCGCAAAGCCCACAAAGGGGCAAAAACGTTAACAGCAGGGCAACGCAAATACAAATAAATTACAGGATGCATGGCCCACAAAACCAACAAGAAAAGTGGTAAACGTAAAAGCAGGGCGGGCACAAAACAAGACAGAAGCGTCGAACCGAAATAAAACAAAAGCTCGAGAACCAGAACGAAACACGTGGCAAAGGAAAGAGAAAATAAAGTTTCACAAACCTCCAAAGAAACTTCATTAGCTTGAGCTGGTGCCTGGGCTTGTTGTGCTGGTGCCTGGGCTGGTGCTGGAAGTGCCTGGGCTTCGTCTGGAGCTGGGTTTTGCAAAATAGCCTGAACTTCTTGAAGCTGAGGGTCAGCCATGGTGAAACTATCTGCACGCAGCTTCGAGAGAATGGCATCATTCCTTTGTTTACTCCCCTTTTATACGTGCGAGGTGAGACCGCTGAGAATAGATGCGCTTATGGCAGCAGCTTCAAAGTTTTGAGCCACACCTTGTTAACAAGGATGTACAGTGTTCCAGCTCTACGAGAGGGGGTCTTGGGTCAAAAACCCTGCAAGGTTAGCTTTGTGACCCGACAAATTTGTAGAAAGTTTATAACGCTTTAGTGGGACCAGTGGGAATTTGACCCGATGGAATTCCTAGTTGACACCCTGCCTTACAAACTTATCTGGAATCCTGATGTAGCCAATTCAAAATGTCTAGCAGGTTCTTCAATACGCCTGGTCGGCTTCTTAGGGCTCCACATCAAATGAATATTTTCTAATGGTGGTTATTTCTCACAGTACTAGCTTATTTTACTGGCAGCCTGTTTTCAGCTATATCCCTGATAAGTGGCCATGCAGAAGCCGCAAACTTGAAGTAAAATAAGGATCCTCGAAAAGTTTTTCTTTACCAAACGAGATGGACACTGAAATATTGGTCATGATTGGCTTCACATCACAAGAAAAAGTAAAGAAATCATATGCTCACCGTTACATTTTGCTGTAGAACATCGAGAGGTCTTGTTGATGTCATCAACAAACTTGCACACTTGGGTTGACTCGCACACAAACAAACGCCGTTCCACTTCGAGCTGCACGCATTTCTGATGTGTTGTGTTGATCTGTGAGGTCAATGGCAATGAAGTCAGTCGGTAACGATCCTTGTTGTCGTTGAGTTCATTAGCATCACTTTCGCTAGTGTGATGCTCCTCTGGTGAACTGTCGCTGTCATCAAAGCACAACTTCATTCCTCTCTCACGAAGCACTTTTTTAACATCGGCTTGTGTGCGATACTTCGTCTTCCCAGGTGAGAAATAATCAACAATCCCTCTTGTTTCACCTTGCCTTACATCTTGTTCCCACTTAGCCGGTAAATCAAAATCCACTCGAGAAAGGACTCCCTTGCCTTTTGATTCCGCACTTCTCTTTCCTTTCTCAGACATCATCTTTTTCTTTTCTCGTTTAGATAGCTTTTGCTTCTTCGGACGCGACGCCATGTTTGACCAGTGAGTTGACAACAACTATGCGCGCAAAGAAACTGGACATGAGTAAAACGGAAGTGAAATTGATATCACGCCTCCTTGGATTGGCCTACACCTAGCAACATCCAAACATATTGAAGACAAACACAAGAACATGCTAATATCAGCGACTGCTGTTCATATTCTTCAGCGTTTTTTTTTTCAAGATGGCGGGGACATTCAAGGAAGAGAGATTTCTCCTTCATTTTATCAATTTGAAAGTCTAGCGACGAAAATGTGGTATTTTTAAGAAAGTAGCAAATGAGGTACACTGATTTTCAAATTTTATCTCGGTTCTATTCATTCATTTTTTCTCAAATTTGGTAAATTGCTCCTTCTCACTGGAAGGAACATTTCTGTGTTTGCTCCACTCGTGGCAATGAATTTCCAAAAAAATTCGAATTTTTTACACTTGTGTAATAATTTTCTAAAAAACTCATGGGGAATAATTTATTCTGAACGGACCAAACACAGAAAGGAGCATATAGGGGCAGTAATTAAATATAAAAATCGAAAAGGATGCAACAAGCTTTATGAAAGCTTAATTTTTCAATTTTCTGAATTTTACTGCACAGTGGGGGTGCTAAGTTAATTAGATTAGATCATGTAATATGATCCATCAACCACCGTAAAAAACTCGTCAATTCTCCTACTTTACATTGCCGTTAGTATTAAATAAATATACTATCTGTGTGATTTTTCGCATTTTTTTTATTATATTCACTTCTTTCCAAAAAATACCTGGTGCCAATACCTTAAGTGAATTCTTTTTATTAATTTGCCTATAATTTATCCAATCATAAAGAATTTGTTCACCACCCGTTGCGAAAACACATTCCTCACATACATTAAATCTAAAAGCAAATTTAGAATTAGTCATATTGTAACATTGTTTTATTTGTTCATGTATTTTACCCCATTTTTTCTCCTTATAATATTTTCTTCTTGCTTTGAAAGTTAAATCATAAATTTTTTCTTTAATTTCAGGAGGCATGTAATTAATATAAAATTCTAAAGAATCGGCTTGGGCGGGTGGGCCGTTGTTTCCCCCCTCTTGTGCGGCTTCGCCATAGTACTCGTTAAGTACCTCTTCCCCAATGCGTGCTGTGGCCATCCTGCTTGTACCCCTATACACCTTTTCTCTAAAAGGGGTGTGTGTGTGTGTGGTGCAATTCAACGGGCCAGCCCGGTGCTTGGGACACACATGTAAAATGAGGGTTCTGGTCGCAGTGAACACGAACAACCAATACTCATACACGTGGAAGCCCCCATCAAACGAATTAAGCCCCCCAGATACAACGACCGATGGACGGAGGGAGTTGTATCTGAGTGTGGGCCTGTTCTTCTTGGGCTGGGGAAAGACAACTGTTTTCTGTGTTGGGTTGACCCGAAATTGTTTCATCCCAACATTCGTCGCCCAAGCACACGTAATGCTCTCCAACTCCCTCTGCAAAGTGACCTAGATAAAAAGTCGCAATTGGGCTGCTATTCATAGGGGAAATTTTCCGCGTAGCCATTGTACCGAGTGTGGAATATATAACAATTTGTATATTAAATACATCGGCTGCTGCTTGGAGGGTTAAGTGATCACCATATGTTCCATTGCGTGCCATTAATCGCAGATATTGGTCCCAAGGTGTGCCAGCGAATAATTCCATAGGAGTGCCATCGGGAAAGTTTGGATGTGACTCCAGGTATGAGACTATCTCTTCTCTCAATGTTTCTGCCGAGCAGAAGATACCAATGTTCGCAAGCTCATGACATAGTGCAGAAAATTGACAGTTGCCGTCTTTTGTTGGGTCATAGGTAATTAAAAAATTAATATCAGACTGCATGTCAGTGAATTTCTCCCTATGATTTGAGTATTAGGTATCAAATATTTCTTTTTGTGCATTTTCTTGTTACTCTGATGTGCGAGCTTCCTGTTCCTCTTTTCTTTGTCCATTGTCCTACTTGTTATGTCATTAACGGAGATCCATTTAGTAAGAGTCTTGGAGGAACTAGGTGGGTATTTAAATTGAACCTTGTACTTACAAGTTTTTAACTTTCTGCTGAGTATTTTGGCCCTTAAGATAGACCTCTTACTAGATATTTTTTTCACCAGTGGGTAGCGAATTAGCACTTTTTCGCCAATATCATAAACTGAAGGCAGATTGTTTCTCAGTCCTTTTTGGATCATACGGTTTTCACATCTTTTACTTGCGGCGGAAGCAACCTGGCGTATTTGTTTAACTTGTAACTGGTGGGAATCGTAATCTTTAGGTCGCGCTGATATCATTTCCTCATACGCTTTCTCCTCAATATTCCATTCTTGTACAGTCGAAGCTCCTGATATGTCGTCTTTCCTAAAAGGCTTGCGCCCATAATAAGCTTCTAATGGACATTTCCAAGAAAGCTCCTCCTTAACTTCTTGATTTAAGGTTCTTGCGTATTCTGGCAAACATTTTGCCCAGTTCACTCCCGTTTTTCGCATAGTTAAAAGATCGTACGTAATCTTTTTCTTAAATGATCTGTGGGCCGTTCAATTGAAGGGCTCGGAGCATAACCATCCTATGTCGAATTTTGGGTTGTTTTTCGATTTTGCCGGGATTTGCCCGAATTGTTGCATGTAAACTGCAATTCGATTGAAAGAAGATGTAATGCAACTTGCAAACCACTCCCATGGAAGGTTGGTTTCTTGGTGTACGTAAGAAAAAATGCATTTCTGGAAACACATTGTATGGTATTTTTTTGACTGATTCATCCAGAATCCAGAAATGCAATTTTTCTTACGTACACCAAGAAACCAACCTTCCATGGGAGTGGTTTGCAAGTTGCATTACATCTTCTTTCAATCGAATTGCAGTTTACATGCAACAATTCGGGCAAATCCAGGCAAAATCGAAAAACAACTCAAAATTCGACATAGGATGGTTATGCCCCGAGCCCTTCAATTTTTCCCTGTGATTGTGGGTGGTATGGACGTCCTTTAATTACTTTTATTTCAAGCTTCTTGCACAGTTTATTGACAGCACTGTCAAATTCTCGCCCCTGGTCGTGCTGAAGGACGTGAGGAGGCCCATGCTCTTTGTAAATTGTCGATAGTGCCGCTGCGATTGGACCAGTTTTCTTTCTTTCCAGTGGAATAAGCCAATGGTACCGGCTAAATACATCCATAAGAGATAGCACATACTTGAATACTTTTCCCTTCCACTTAACTGGCATACTTTCCATGCTTACTAAAAATCCAGTTGATTGCGGATTTGGACTGTTCTAGCGCGTACTGGTTTCAAAGCAGCTTTGTTTTGGAATCGAACGTTTAACCGTTGATGTAGGCGAGACTTACCAAGCAGAGCTGTGACATCTCTTTCTCCCACGCCACTACAGACATCTTTCAAATGGTGATAGAGTTTCCTCACACCTGATCCTTTTGTTTCCTTAAATGCTGTCGCTACAATGTCCGATACAACTGATTTTCTCAATACGGGCTTCTCATTGTAGCATACCCTGCCCCCTTTCAGAGAAACATGTTTGCGATTTCGCCAAAATCGTACCAGAGCGGACTTCTGCTTGTTGTTTCTTTGCTTCAAAGGAACATTAAATTTCCCTTTGAGCAAGTCAAGAAAAGTATCGTACGTCTCATCGTCGAGTGATGAAATAGCGGAAATTTCGTACACATTGCTGGCAATCGTTAGCAGTAAAAACAGAAACCATAACATGGTGTTCATGGTCGACTAAAATGTGGACGTGACCAGCATAAGAATAAGTAGACTAAAAAGTCCTACGACACTTCTTGATATTTATTACTTAAAATACCAGCATGGGAATAGTCCAGTTAAACGACAGAGGAATGTGTCACTTTGGTTTCAGACTTCCAGTGGTGACCCCCAATGGTGACCCCCTACTGCCCCACATCCCTCTATGAAATTCACCCAAAAAAGTATGTAATTTTTTAGTTTTATTAGAACCAATTTGTCACAAGGGAAGTAATAATTATATATGGACGGAAAGTTGCATTTCCTGTCACAAAAAATGTACCGGTAATGGAGATGTTGCCAACAGATATATTTTGAATTTTATATATCTGGCCCAAATTAAATCAAATGCCCTATTCAGGATCGAAGTCAACACTTTGTCCCAAAATACTTCCGCTTTTAAATTAATATCTCGTGCCTTAAATTGTTGTCGTAATAAAAATATATTTCGAAGAAACACGTACCGCCCAGAATATTATTACATTTTGTGCTATTACATTTTGCATTACTTTTGTGTATTACATTTTGCATTACTATTACATTTTGTGTCAGTTATTACAATATGTGGCGTAACAGGGTTCGATGATAACCTGTGCTCCTACATCTGTCTCTCTTGTTTTCCACTCCGTTATTCACTAGCTACTTATGCAAACATGCAGTGCCCTACATTTGTATACGAACTCTACAGTAAAAAAAGCCCATGGGACAACCTTATACCATTCAACAACAACAACAGACCACTTAATTGTTTGGAACGGTCAATTTAAAGGACTCGACCGAATGAATGCTTCCTATTAAACAACACATTTCTTGAGAGACTTTAGCTCTTTATTAGCAAACAATTAGTCCCCTCTCATCCACCAGAAATAAAACCGTTTCAACAAATTTTAACCTTACATTCGCAAGACATACAGGACAAAACGGACAAAACAAGGTCACTCAGGACAAAAGGAGGCAATTGGGACATTTCAGATCTTTTTTTTTTTTTTCACTAGAATCGAAATGAGGAGGAGGAAGAGAAGGAGGGTAAACAATCCAAGTGAGGAGGAGGAGGAGGGAAAACAATAGAATTGAGGTGGAGGAGGAGGGAAAAAAAAGATCTTAAATGTCCTGATTGACCTTGTTTTGTCCCTAAAATGTATGTAGTTTCTATGTATGTGTTTTCGTCTGTTTTCCAGGACAATAAATGTCTCTAAATGCCAGTAAACGATGTGTTCTCTGTTCCGAAATAGAATGTTTTCTGGTGTTTATAGGCATTTTTTGTTTTTGTTAAGAAAATACCTTCACCAGCCACAAATGTGCTCATTTGCAACCATTTCCCTGTGTTTGCCATTCGATATCCTTGCTGAAAATGGAATATATTCCAGCATTTATTGGTGTTTTATGCTGTTAACCATTTGAAAGTTTGCATATATAATTTTTCTAGGTCGACTTTATAATTTCTTTGGATCAGAGCTTTCTAGCTTTGAAGCGATTCCTGATAGAGGTTCTACCTCGAAAATGAATTACAGGCAATTAAATTTATTCCCTTCTTCATTTGATGTCAGTAACAAGTTTCTTCAGTTATCTTTCACAAAGGAATCCAACCAAGGAATGGTTATTGTTAATAAATACAGTACAGAACGCCATGACAAGTATTAGTAAAAAATGTCTTGTACTTGGCTTGATTAGACTACATTTCACTAGCATTTTTTACAACATTAGAATCAAACACCACTGAAGAAACTAAATGAAATTATTCAAATGACAAAGCATGTTCATGCAATTTCTCCTATTACTAGTATTGCAATGTGTAGTTCAACTTGGTTAATGATTTAAACCTGAAGCATAATGCTGTTACACATGTCACAGACGATGCAAATGAATCGGGTGTCGATTTCCATTCTTACGCATCTCGTTATTGGTTTCTTCAAAACAAAGGCTAACCGCAGGTGAACGGAAGTGGCAGTTCAGTTCAGCAGACGTTCGTAGGCAAGGAATGCATGACGAGCCCAAAGAAGCCTGCAAAGGAGGCTAACATAATAAAGGATTCTCCAAAATTGAACTTTTCTAAAGTCTTGAAAAGAAAGTTCCAACTTAAAGAGTCAAACACTTTCTCAAAGTCAATGGTTACCGTAAGGCTGGGAAGATTATATAATTTTGTGTAGTCCATGATATCACCTATAGTCCAAACTGCATCAAAGATGTTCCTTCCTTTTACATATGCACACTGCTCAGCACTGATTGAATCTGGAAGAACTTTCTCGAGTCTTAATGTTATTGCTTTGGACGCGATCTTAACATCCACATTTAACAGAGAAATGGGTCAGTTCGCAACATATCTTTTATCCTTGTTTTGCTTCTCAATAAGTTTGATAATACCTTGTGTTTGGGGGTTCGCCAATTCTCCTTTCTCAAAGAAGCTGTTTAAGGAGTCAACTAAAAGATGTCCTAAGGTTGGCCAAAATACTTGATAAAATTCTGCTTTCAAACCATCATTACCTGGGGATTTGCCATTTTCAAACGTTTGGAGAACGCGGTTAGAGTACAATTCAGCATAGAAGTCATAGAAATCTGATAAAATTAATTTAGCAGTAGTTATTAATTTGCCACCTTCGTCAAAAAGTTTGCGGACGCAGGAGTTGCTCATCTTCCTAGCTTCTAAATTTAAGAAATATTTGTTATTTTTCTCACCGTGTTCATACCAATTAACTCTAGAACAAATGACATTGCCTTCAACAATATAATCGTAAAGTGAATTGTATTCAGATTTGATTGTTTCCAGCTGTATAGCCTTTTTTTCTGTCAGATTAGCGTCAAAAATCTCTTGGCATTCTCTCAATTTTTTCTCCATCTCACTAAAATGGCTTCTCCTTTCTCTTGCCTTTGTTTTGGTATATTTCATTATTACTAATCTTATTTCGTATTTAATTAAATCCCACAGAAGGCATTTGTCTGACACGTCATTAAATGCAATTAGCCACAGGGAACATTGTCTTTTATAAGGTTGATATATTTTGGATCTTCTAAAAGGCTAGAGTTAAATTTCCAATATGTTGGGCCAGTTGGTGGCTTTTCAACAGTATTAACCTGGAGCACAATAGCAGTATGGTCCGTTTTGATGGCAGAAATTATACCTGTGTTATCCACGTCTTGTAAATCATCACTTATTAGCCAATAGTCTAGCCGGCGTTGGACAAAGGGTTTATTTTGTTTCCATGTGTAGTGCTTTTTATCTGGGTTCCTTAGTTTCCATATATCTACCAGGTTAAAATCCAAAATCAACTTCCAGATTTTCTTTACCACGTCTCGTTTTTCTGTTTTGCTTCCATTACTATCGAATTGAAGATTTAATGGTACGTTAAAATCACCTCCCATAATAAACTTGTAGTCCTGGTCATAATCACTCTCAAATAAAATAGACCTGAGATTCTCAAAGAAGTCAATGGCCTCAAAAGTTTTGTTAGGGGCGTAAATATTAAAGGGGCGTAAATATTAATCAACAAAACAGAAGAATCTTGGACTAAAGGTTTATTTTGTTTCCACACGTAGTGCTTTTTATCTGGGTTCCTTAGTTTCCATATATCTACCAGGTTAAAATCCAAAATTAACTTGCAGATTTTCGTTACCATGTCTCATTTTTCTATTTTGCTTCCATTACTATCTAATTGAAGATTTAATGGTACGTTAAAATCACCTCCCATAATAAACTTGTAGTCCTGGTCATAATCACTCTCAAGTAAAATAGACCTGAGATTCTCAAAGAAGTCAATGGCCTCAAAGGTTTTGTTAGGGGTGTAAATATTAACCAACAAAACAGGAGAATCTTGTACTAATGCTTCAACGATGACAAATCTGCCATGAATATCTTTTCTTACCGACTTCGACTCAAATTGCAGGGTCTCTTGTATTAACACCAGAATGCCTTTGCTATGATTTGATCCATGTGAATAATACATATCTCCCCGCCACTGATATTTCCAACTATCAATAACGTCTGGCGTACTAAATGTCTGTTGCAAAAAAATAATGTCCACCTTCTGGTTCCCACCTAACCCATGTGAAAATCGATTTATGTTTGTTGAGATCACGAATTCCTCTTACATTTAAGGATAAAACATCAAAGCAAACGTTATTCATACAAGTAAATTGACCTTACGTCCACATGTCATCGGCTTCGCCGTGGGGTCGACCCCCAGGCCAACCAGGGAGATGTGTGGGGAGATACAAGGAGATGGATGGGATTCTTTGCTCGAGGTTAGGGGGAAAAATGACATTGTTTAAGGGGTGGGGGAATTCACAAGTTTGTAAAGGATGTCATGGGCATTTTCTGCTGAGAGACAACTCTCTCAGGGGACATTTTATTGCAAGATTCCCCAACACCCAGGAAATTCCTTAAGATTATTTCACTGATTTTACAATTCCCCTGGTTAGTCCGGGGAACGACCCCCACGGGAAAGCCGATGATATGTGCATTACATGCATACATAAAATAGAGGCAATGTGTTAAAGGACGCGCGTAAAATTGAATCTCACTCAACTTTTACTTTTACTAGCGTCCTTCCACACATCATCTCTATTTTATTTACGCACGCAAGACCAGTTAAAATTTACTTCCATGACGTGTGCACGTAAAAATTGCGCGGCGATTCTTGAATATACAAGTGTTACAAAAAAGCCAGCTACAAGCAGTTGATCGGGGTGCATAGCGAATTTCTTATTAGGCAGATTCCACAATTGTAAAGTTTTTTTTGCTGGAGTCTTTCCTGTAGTTCGTTTCTCTGGGTTCTCTACAACAATATTGCAACATGGTTAGAAGATACTTACATGTAGTTGGAAGTCGTTCCCAATTAAAACAGCGAAGTAATACACTTTACGTTTTGTCTTGCAGACAACCCCAGCAACTTGGCTCAACTTGTCGTAGATTACACAACGGATCCCAAAAATGCGCACCATTTTACTTACGGTGATGATTAACAACAGGCGGTGAGTATAAATGTTGTCAATTATTCTTCACTCTACTCAGTCATGAGATGGACCACTTTCTTTTGATTATATGACTTTCATACATCAGCACTGTGTCATGCTATTGGAACCATGCTATTCAACCGATCAGGATTGTTAGTCTGTATTACAAATCAATAGACTATTTACAGTTTACATGACAATTATGATTATTTTCGAGACAAGGAACGCTTCTGTTCATGCTACAGTGTTATTACACGCTTAACGTCGAAATTTGTGCCGGTATATTTTCACACAACGTGTGTAACCCACTATAGCGCTTGCACCTACCTCCACCACTGAACCAGCTAAACCAGCTCATAATTAGCCAAGTCTGAACAAATCAGCCCCCTCGATGTAAATACTGAATCACACAGGTCATGAGAATTTGAATAATGATCAACTTGAGAACTCTCTCTCTCTCTTTAGATCCTTATATGCCTATTTGCTCCTTGTTCTCTGTATCCTTTTTATTTCATAAATATCATTAAATAAATGATTCTTTCACGTCTAAAACAGCTATCATTATTTCAATATTACGGCATTTCATTGTCCCTGACCTCAAAAGCCTCATCAAATTTAAAACGTCCAAACGTTAGTAATGTAGCAAATATTCATTATTTGGTACACCAGCTCAAAATATCGTGAAAATTACAACAATAACTTAATAGAGTCCTTAAGTGTGATGTCACGTTGCCATGGCGCTAAAATTTTCAGTTCCAAACAAAAGTCAGAATTACTTGCGCGGAGATCACGCAGTCTTTGTTTGAAATGTGAAAGCCTGTAATTATCCACTGTTAACCAAAGAAAGACATTTGAAAGGACAGATAAGGTTGAAAGAACATCAAAGGATCATCTGGTGTCTAAGATTTGTGAGGGGAAATACACAAACGGAAGGAAATGGTTTTCTGTTTTGCCCCGACTTGCAACCATTCATCTGAAGGCAACACTTGCTCGTTCTTCGCCTTTCGGAGCGCTTTAAAGAATAACAGCGAATACCGGCGATGGATTCGACTTATAAGGTAAGAACTGATATTCATGAATGTGGCCATCGCTGTAGTTATTGCGAATTGTGTGGTTTCAAGCGAGTTTACCGGCACTGATTGATGCCAAATGTGTGACATCGCTTAACGCTTGATCAGACAGAACATGAATCTCTTATGGCTTTAGCATACACTTTGTATCTTTTGCTGTGTTTTAATACACTTTTAGAGAATTATGCCCGGGTAGGAAAAATCCCTGCCATCGATCGAGACGTTTAGGTGTTTGAAGTTTTCGATGGGACCGTGCAAACATTGAGGTTCCCAGGCCAAGAACTGAGATCGGCAGATCATCTTTTAAACACAGAGCTGTCCTGTGTTGGAACCTCCTCCCTTATTCCTTTTAAAACCCTACCAGAAATGTCTAAAAACTATAAGTTTTGACAAAGCTTCCTGTAGCATTTCTTTTAGGTCAGTGGCCTTTCAATATTTTTAGATATACATGTAATACTATACGTATACTGTAGAGGTCAATCTCCTTTTTTGATTTATTTAAGAAATTCTCTTATTATATCAGTTAGTGCAGGTCCACATCAGGACTTTAGTCTTGCCTATTCTGTAACCTGCTCAGTAAAACTATGTATGTATGCATTAATGTTGCATTGCTCATGTACAACTTTTAATAAAGGCAATGACTTTTTTCAACAGGAGGAAAGACCGAGACCCCAATAAGCACTCAAGAGTGTGTAGCTGTCATTTTAGGAATGGTAAAAAAGCCAATGGTCCTGAAGTTTTTGAGCGCAATAAAGTTAAAATATTTGCTGAGCAGCGGGGACCACAACCAAAGAAAAAAAAGCCAACTGAGTCGAGGGGGCCATCTCTGTCAGAGATAATAGAAAATGCAAGGAAAAACGAAAAACCATCCATTTGTGAAGCTGATAGGAAGGAAAACCTGCGAACAACCCATGAGGTTATTCTGGAAGTGGAACTTGAAGAAGCCAATCGTGAACTGAAGGAGCTTGAACATAAGGTCCACTACAAGAGAAAAAGGTATACTGTGTCAGAGCTGGAGGGAAATGTGATACGAATGGAGACAGGTCTTCCCACAAGAGAAGTATTCGACATTGTTGTAAAGCATGCTCTCAGGTTTAAAGACTCCATTAACTACTTTGCCGGATGGAAGGTCGAATCAATAAGTTTTGAGGATCAAATTTTTATAACTTTAATGAAAATGCGGCAGAACTATACAAACCTTCATCTTGCCCAACTATTTCATTGTAGTGTGGCCACTATTTCTAACATTATAATTACATTTATCCATGTTTTGCATGAGATTTTATTTGATGACCTCATGATGTCTATTCCATCGCGGGGAAAAAACAAGTTGTCTTCTCCATCCTCCTTCAGGCAATTTGAATCATGTAGGATTGTAATAGACTGTACTGATATTGAGGTTGCTGCACCTGGATTGATGAGCCAGCAAAATGCCACATATTCCTCTTACCGGGGAATGAATTCCTTCAAGGTCATTGTTTGTGTTGCACCAAATGGAGTAATTACTTTTGTTAGTCGGTTGTATCCTGGTTCAATTTCTGACAAGACAATTGTGCAACATTCCAAATTTCTTAATCATTTGGTGGCTGGGGACATGATCCTAGCTGACAAAGGTTTTCTAATCCAGGATATTGTTCCTCATGGTGTCCATGTCAACATTCCACCATTCTTGAACAATGGAACATTTACAGAGAGTGAGGCCAAAGCCACCAACGCAATTGCCAAAGCTCGTATCCATGTTGAAAGGGCCAATGCTAGACTGAAAGACTTTAGAATTTTAAACTTTATTCCATCTTTTTTGCGTTGTTATACACCGTATTCACAAATGGCGGCCGACCTGTGGCGAGTACGCGGCCAAACGTGGAAACGAGGCGTTATAGGATAAAGTTTACAAACCTTCGAAGAAGCGACTTGGTAAAGAGAGATTTTACAATTGCAAAGTTTGCATTTATGTCACTTTATAGAGACAAATGAAATTTAGCAAAAATGTCTCTCTGTATATATTACAGAAGCGAAGGACTTTGCAGTTAGTTAACTGCGAAATGTTCGTCTACATATATAAGAGAATCAGGGACTTCGCGATTAATTAACTGCGAAATGTTTGTCTACATATATAAGGAAATAAGGGACTTCGCGATTAATTAACTGCGAAATGTTCGTCTGAATATATGAGGGAATCAGTGACTTCTCGATTAATTAAATAAGAAATGTTCGTCTACATATATCAAGGAATCAGGGACTTCGCGATTAATTAACTGCGAAATGTTCGTCTACATATATAAGGAAATCAGGGACTTCACGATTAATTAACTGCGAAATGTTCGTCTGAATATATGAGGGAATCAGTGACTTCTCGATTAATTAAATAAGAAATGTTCGTCTACATATATCAAGGAATCAGGGACTTCGCGATTAATTAACTGCGAAATGTTCGTCTACATATATAAGGAAATCAGGGACTTCGCGATTAATTAACTGCGAAATGTTCGTCTGAATATATGAGGAAATCAGGGACTTCGCGATTAATTAACTGCGAAATGTTCGTCTGAATATATGAGGGAATCAGTGACTTCGCGATTAATTAAATGCGAAATGTTCGTCTACATATATCAAGGAATCAGGGACTTCGCGATTAATTAACTGCGAAATGTTCGTCTACATATATAAGGAAATCAGGGACTTCGCGATTAATTAACTGCGAAATGTTCGTCTACATATATAAGGAAATCAGGGACTTCGCGATTAATTAACTGCGAAATGTTTGTCTACATATATAAGGAAATCAGGGACTTCGCGATTAATTAACTGCGAAATGTTCGTCTGAATCTATGAGGAAATCAGGGACTTTGCGATTAATTAACTGCGAAATGTTCGTCTACATATATAAGGAAATCAGGGACTTCGCGATTAATTAACTGCGAAATGTTCGTCTACATATATAAGGAAATCAGGGACTTCGCGATTAATTAACTGCGAAATGTTCGTCTGAATCTATGAGGAAATCAGGGACTTCGCGATTAATTAACTGCGAAATGTTCGTCTACATATATAAGGAAATCAGGGACTTCGCGATTAATTAACTGCGAAATGTTCGTCTGAATATATGAGGGAATCAGTGACTTCGCGATTAATTAACTGCGAAATGTTCGTCTACATATATAAGGAAATCAGGGACTTCGCGATTAATTAACTGCGAAATGTTCGTCTGAATCTATGAGGAAATCAGGGACTTTGCGATTAATTAACTGCGAAATGTTCGTCTACATATATAAGGAAATCAGGGACTTCGCGATTAATTAACTGCGAAATGTTCGTCTGAATCTATGAGGAAATCAGGGACTTCGCGATTAATTAACTGCGAAATGTTCGTCTACATATATAAGGAAATCAGGGACTTTGCGATTAATTAACTGCGAAATGTTCGTCTGAATATATGAGGGAATCAGTGACTTCGCGATTAATTAACTGCGAAATGTTCGTCTGAATATATGAGGGAATCAGTGACTTCGCGATTAATTAACTGCGAAATGTTCGTCTACATATATAAGGAAATCAGGGACTTCGCGATTAATTAACTGCGAAATGTTTGTCTACATATATAAGGAAATCAGGGACTTCGCGATTAATTAACTGTGAAATGTTCGTCTGAATCTATGAGGAAATCAGGGACTTTGCGATTAATTAACTGCGAAATGTTCGTCTGAATCTATGAGGAAATCAGGGACTTCGCGATTAATTAACTGCGAAATGTTCGTCTACATATATAAGGAAATCAGGGACTTTGCGATTAATTAACTGCGAAATGTTCGTCTGAATATATGAGGAATCAGTGACTTCGCGATTAATTAACTGCGAAATGTTCGTCTGAATATATGAGGGAATCAGTGACTTCGCGATTAATTAACTGCGAAATGTTCGTCTACATATATAAGGAAATCAGGGACTTCGCGATTAATTAACTGCGAAATGTTTGTCTACATATATAAGGAAATCAGGGACTTCGCGATTAATTAACTGCGAAATGTTCGTCTGAATCTATGAGGAAATCAGGGACTTCGCGATTAATTAACTGCGAAATGTTCGTCTACATATATAAGGAAATCAGGGACTTCGCGATTAATTAACTGCGAAATGTTCGTCTGAATCTATGAGGAAATCAGGGACTTCGCGATTAATTAACTGCGAAATGTTCGTCTACATATATAAGGAAATCAGGGACTTCGCGATTAATTAACTGCGAAATGTTCGTCTGAATATATGAGGGAATCAGTGACTTCGCGATTAATTAACTGCGAAATGTTCGGCTACATATATAAGAATCAGGGACTTCGCGATTAATTAACTGCGAAATGTTCGTCTACGTATATAGGGAAATCAGGGACTTCGCGATTAATTAACTGCGAAATGTACATCTTCACATATAAGGAAATCAATGATTTCGCGATTTATTAACTGCAAAATGTTCGTCTACATATATAAGGAAATCAGGGACTTCGCGATTAATTAACTGCAAAATATTCGTTAGAATATATCAGGGCATCAGTGACTTCGCCATTAATTAAATGCGAAATGTTCGTCTGAATATATGCGGGCATCAGTGACTTCGCGATTAATTAAATGCCAAATGTTCATGTTGGGAATTTCTGCTCACCTTGGCTGGGACCTCCATGAGTTGTAATTAAGCCATTCTTACAAAGTTTCCGTTTGAAGATCACTATTTGTTTTAGTTGTCGCGGTGGTATGCTTATACAATATGTCTAGAATTCTCGGTATTTCCACGATCGCTAAATCCAAAAAGGCTGCAGATTTATTTCTAAAAGTGAACGATCAAGCTTCTACTCAGTTAATGTTAATCTTAGTGTGTGCAAGGGTGACGTACTTTAGAGAGAGAACTTAGGGATACCATCAGCGATAAGGGAACAAACAATGTTAAAGCTTGGTTGAAAAAGTAAATACGACATGTAGCAGTTGCAATAACAGTGCAGAGCCTTGGTATCTCTACGCTAGGGCGAGTCAGCCTATCGTTTGAGCAAAATTAAACAAATTGATCAACTGAAAAAGGAGGTTACAACGGGGGTGACAACTCTAACAAGACCTGTTTCGGGAGAAAAACAAAAGAATCGAGAAGACTCGGGATTTTTGATGGGAAATATGACATAGTTCTGGAATACTGCAGAAAAAAAGAGAAAAGTTTGACATTTTACAAGAATGTCAAAAAACACTCGGAATGATGTTCAAAATAGCTGGGAGGACTCAAAGTTCCACATGGTGTTGCTCAAACAACGTTTGTTAGAGTTGTCACTCCCATGATTAAACTCTTTTGGCACAGTGCCCCATTATGTTAAAAAGAAAAAAAAAACACTACTCTAAAATTCGTACGTCCTTGCTTCTGAGACTAGGTATCCAGTCCACATCATCTGGAAACTGAACAAGATAGCCCTTAAATTTGTCATATTCCATAACAGTTCCACGTATCCATCCAAGATACTTTGTTTCCCCATCAACTTTCTCCTCATATTCCACTTCAACTCTCTTGCCAATCATTGCCTCTCCCAACTTTTTCCTGGATGACCGTGCCTCGAGTCTTGCCCTTTTATCAGGTGGTGTTTGGTCCAAATGCACTTTAGGGTCATTTTGCGAGCCAGAGGTTCCTCTCAAACTAAGGCGAGATCGCTTCCTCTTCTTCTGCTTCCTCTCTCTCTCTTCCTGGCTGCTGGTTTCGTAACTGATATTAATGTTTTGTTCGTAAGCTACAATCTTCACGGCATGTAGCCGGTCTTCCAAGTAGATATTCTTCATCAATACTGAGATATTGCTACATCCCTCACCGATGGACTGGCGGTTTAAAGACTCAACGGGATTGTTGGTATTCGCTGTAGATTCCCAGTCTTCAGTATCACGTAGAGTGAATGCCTTACAAAACATCTTAAGAATTCGGTCCCTAGACCACCAGTTGACCCAGTGAGCAGATTTCGACCAGTGACAGTTATTAATTTGATTGGAGATTGCAGCTAGTTGTGGGGAGAGCAGATGTTTAGCATGAATCACGCTCTTCTTGCCACAAAGAACGTCAAATGCTAGCCTAACATCAGCCTGTTGATTAACGTCCTGGATGGCATGACCTAAGTGGCGAAAGATGCTATGCTCTTCTTTGCTTTTCGTCACGATATCGCTGACACGGTTCACTGAAGTTTTCCAATGAACCGTGCAACCACGCATGATCTTCTCTGTTACTTCCGTTCCCATGCTTCTTTCAAAACCATTGTACTCGGCCTGGTCAAAATCCACCATTATCTGGCGAAGGTTATGACCATTTTTAAAGGAAGGGTGGATTTTTGTGACATGGCCAAATACTTCGGATATAGCTGTTGCATAAGCATCGCCATCCTGCTTATTCAGAAGAACTCTGGCCACTGCGTTGTAACTCAACGTTATTTCGTTGAATGCTACCATATTTAGGAGGTATGGGAATCCGCTATTATTTGTGTACGTTATGTCTACGTATAAATCCTTGCTGTCCCTCAACAGCTCTGCTTGATATGGCGCAAGGAAAAAGGCAAAATTTCTTGATGGTGACAGCAAATATTCCCTACCTTCCATTTGGTATTTCCCCATTTTTTCATTTACTTTAACGAGAAATTCTTCATCGACAGATTCGTGCCGATTCTCGTACTCCTTCCTGAAGTCTTCAAATTCCAGCACTTGTACTAGAGGTATGATATTTGGGTTAAGTCTAGATCTTCCTTCTAGTACCGTCTGCCTCTCTCTCCTAATCCTGCTTGGATTTGATGCTGCAGGGGATTTTTCCGCCGGAATGAAACCAATGCCATGACCTTTCTGGAGTTGTTTCGTGGTGAGGGAGCAATCTTTTTTAACTGCTGTTTGGATGTCGAGTTTTACAGCTTGCGATATGACGTGAGGTGCTGGTTTCATGTGGTTATGAGTTGTTCCC
Organism: Pachyseris speciosa; assembly: GCA_016490735.1. Taxonomy (NCBI): domain Eukaryota; kingdom Metazoa; phylum Cnidaria; class Anthozoa; order Scleractinia; family Pachyseridae; genus Pachyseris; species Pachyseris speciosa. Next base: position 568,416 of record JAEMWC010000085.1, on the reverse strand, counting down.
GGTAGGCACCCAATCCACCTTCTTCCGTCATCCTCAACTGGCCACACATAGACAATTTGCGCGGGACAGTTACCTGTTACCTTTAGGGTGTGTTCTGCGGCATGTTCTTTGCATTTGCTAAGCCTTTGTCGGTTGCTTACAGTGTAGGCACAACCTTCAAAACTGCAAATTTTTACGCCCTCGCAAAATGCACGCCTGACCCATACCTCGGTGTTTACGTTATCTATCTTCAAATGCACCTTTTGAGTAGATGTCCCTCTCTTCGTTAGTTGACAATCATCCCACATAAAATGTGGTCTTTGGCAAGATCCAATACCAGTTTTCTTTGGATCAGGGCAGTGTCCAATTCGGTCAGAGGGGACATCGAAACCGGGGTATTCGTAGGCAGATTTTTCTTTGACTTCAAACCAGTTCGTGGACTTTGCCAGTTGCTCTCTTATCTTCGGCAAGTAGTGTTTGTTTCTGTACGCAGCGTCTTTATCGTTATTAACTCTCCTGGCAACTACTCGCTTTTGTTTGGTATCCTCAAAACTGTCTGGATGAGGTACAAATATGTCATATGGATTTGAAAGGAATGCTACTCCTTGCTCTGTAACCGAATAAGATCGCGAGGCCTTTGTAAAGTTCTGTCCACGATTAATATTGAATGAAATTTTTATTAAACCGAAATGTACAAGTTGGCGTAAATGCGTTGACCACCATTCCTTCTTAAGCGGTATACCATCCAGATGCGCTCCCTTGGAATAACTTTGCGAAGCATCTAAGTGGTCTTGGATATCAGAGGAGGTTATCCAACCTCTCTTAGAACCGCGCAACCAAGATATCACTTTTTCCTCGCTGACTCCAGACTTAATTATTGGTAGCTTTGCTACCTCTTCCAGTGCTTTAAGCAGAAGAGCAGCAGTTTCTCTGCAGTTAAATTTTTTGGCTGAAGAAATGTCACAGCTGGAACAGCACTCACCACTAGCGGCCAACTCAAATACATCTGTGGACTCGAAATTCTCTAATAGACTCTTTCGGAGGCAAGTCCCAGCCAGAAAACCATACAGCCATTTCCAGCATTGTTCATATTCTGATTTCTTATCAAGGATTTCTTCCCGAGAGCATTCCTTTATCCAATAGATTAAACGCTGGTCGTCGACGCTTTCATTTACCATAATAATACCGTCTGAAGACTCGCTGTTTCGACCTGCACGACCAAACTCCTGCACCAATACCGCCATATTTCGCATGCATCCAATTCGCAAAACAAGGTTAACATGAGGGTTGTGGGTTCCAACTTCGTACGATTCAGTAGCGACAAGGACCTGAAATTCTTTGTTTCGAAATTCGCTGTCCACTTTGTTCTTCGCTTCACTTGGCATCCCGCCGTGGTACGCTTTTACTTCTTTTAACCCAGCTTTTATCAAACCCTTGACAAGACGTTCGACATCAACCTTGAAATCCATGTAAACGATGGCGTAGTCATCCTGTATAGTGTCCACTAAAGTTTTGGCCACGCCATCCCACATATCATCGCGTTCTCTTCTATGGACGGTTTGATACTGCTCAATGTTCAGTTTGGTATTCTTTTTGTTGACACTTCCCCGAATAAGAACAGGCGAACGTAGATAATTTTTGGCCAGATTTTCTAACTGTGAGTCAGTGAGTGTTGCAGTCAGCGCCATGATTGGAATTCCCGAAAAATCGTCTTTAAGGGTCCTGAAGCTATCGTAACAAGCCCTGAATTTGGAGCTTCGGTCAAACATTTTATGTACTTCGTCTAAGACCAGCATCTTAACAACTGATTTCATTTCAAGAATTTCTTTCTTGACTTTGTTTGCAAAATATTCAGGTGTGGTAAAGATCAAAGGAGGTAATTGCTCTTTGTCACAAGAGGACAGGGATTGAAGAAGAGCTCCACCGGATGAGGGTCCTAAGGATGAACACTCAATACCATGCAGCTTTAGATTTTCCACATGTGAATTAATCAAAGAGATTGTCGGACATACCACTACAGTTGTGAGTTTATCGTCAAATAAGGAAGGTAACTGAAAGCAGACGCTTTTTCCACTTGCCGTAGGCTGAATTATTATCGAATCGCGGCATAATTCAACGGCCTGAATGGCATGCGTTTGGAATTGTTTCAGTGAAGAATGTCCAAATCGAGCTAAGTATCCCGTCCATAACGTTTCCGTTGTTTTATCAGGGGCAGCCATTTCTGATGGGCAACTCCATGGCTCTCCTTCCTCTGAAGCGTCTTTTGTGTCTTCTTCGATCTTTTGGTTGTCACATGGAACAAAACGTTCGCAGTCATTCTCCATATTGGTGACACTAGATTCCATTTCACTTATAGAGTCTTCGAGTGCATTACAAAGGCTTTCATTCTCCTCTTCGTCCTCCAAGCATAGGTACGTGTCTGTTAATTCTGGACCTTTTTCAGAGTTACTAGGATCTAATAAAATGTCCATGCAGTTTTGCACGTTCCCAACTCCAGAACTTTCCAGTCTCATTTCCATCCACTTAGCAAGATGGGATACGGCCTTTTCAACTGATGTGTGATTTATTTGTACCACTGCTGCATTTTCGTTGCCACCAACGCTTTTGGGAACACAGTGTGTATCGACTATGGTAAAGTTTGCGGTGGAATCCGGGTTAATTCCGCTGCCTATAAAGAAAGAAAAAGGAGGACAGGTGTATACTGCTTGAGCAGGTCTTCGCAGATGGAGGTCATTTAAACCTTGACGCAGACACTCTTTACCCTCTGCTGTTGTAATCCCAGATGTTGATGCCATTACTTGCTCCGATAGCAACTTTCTGCCAAAACTGCCTTTACGAGATAAAATTTGCAGGGCGTCTTCGACGGTGTACCTGGAAGAGGGGTCCCTTACATCATTTATTAGCTCCGGAACCGATAGAATTATCTCCTCGATTGCTTTTTGTAAGATGTTTTTGTTGAAGGGAAGCTGTGCCTTTTTTTCGTTTTTTCTGAACCACTCTGCTATCGCTATCGAGTTGAAAACACATGCATTAGTACCGTCCAACATCTGTACTTGAGCAGAAATGTCTGCCGTTAAATCTGAATCGAACTCAGTTCCTTCTCTGCCACAAGAAGCAGTGATATCCCCGAAGGTTTCCATTACCGAACCCTGGTGAATTGACAAATTAAGTATGTGGTGCTGCACGTCGTCCGTGTTCTCCGGAAATCTGAACTTTACATCTTCCGCTAGTGAGTTGCTTGATACTTTTGGATCAGTGATTTTAGGAGAGGAAATTCTGGTTCTTATACTTTCGAGTTCACGAACAATAGCTAATGAACTTGGCCGTTCCTTAGGATTTTCAACCCAGCATTTCTTGATGAGGTCAGTGTAGCTGTCAAGTACTTCAGGTAAGAGACCATCGAGATAAGAAGGTAAAGTGGGACGCTCGTTGGCCAGCACCTTGGAAGGGATGAGCATCGGTCGACAGACTCCATCCCACGGATTACTCCAACTAGGCACAAGGAGCTCCACCAAGAACATTCCAAAGCTGTATATATCACTCAGCGTAGATGGTTTCCCTCCCTTCAAAATTTCAGGTGCTACAAATGGCATGGTACCGCCACCACGGGATGGTTCCTGCGAAGACATTTGAGTCGTTATTACCTCCTTTGCATCCAAAATGCTTTCCCCGAAGTCGCCAATTTTTACCTCCATCTTTTCAGCGTCACCGCCAATGAAGACATTCGAAGACTTAAAATCACAATGCACGCATCCAGCTTCGTGCAGATAGGACAATCCTTTCGCTGCCTCCAGCGCCATGTGGAGCCTCACTGCCCAAGGTACTTCCTCCACCTGCTCGTCTAAAAGTTGCCGGACGTTATTTACTTCTATAGTTTCTCCTTCGGCATTATCTATCACTTTGCCAAGGTACTCGCTAACCAAGGACGAACTACCGTTTACCCTTCCAAAAAATCGGAGTACATTGGGATGACTGAGTTTTGTTAATACCTTCGCTTCGTGATCTAATTTCCGGTGCGATTTCCTCGTTAGAGGGGCAACGAATTCCTTTATAGCGACTACATGCTTAATTAATTCTCCTTCATTGTATTCCCCTTTGTAGACTCTGGAGGTGGAGCCACTTCCTATGAGGTTACTACGCTCTATAGTTACTTTTTCCGAGGGTAAAGTGATCGATACATCCCCTCCCGCAGCAAACAAGTCTTTAATAGGAACAGAGGAACCTATAAACGAGATAATAAGTATTAGGAAGATCCAATCGTGGACCTTACTACTTTTCTATCACAGACGAAGTGGGCACTTGCGAAGGGTTGGTGAAGTACAATTTACAGGAACATTAACATTAATTTATCAGCAAATATGAAAATACCTTTCTCCTGGTTAACAGCGCAACGTCTCTTGACTTTTTTCTCTCTCTCACGCTAAATGTCCGTCAAAGAAAAGTAACTGATCAGTATGATTTAGTGCAGAGCTGAATTAATATTGTAATCGCATGACACCGATTAATATTAACCCTTCCCCTCCTAAGAGGAGGGGCCGGAAGGGGGTTTCTCGTGAAACGTGATCGTGTGTTTTTCTTCCCCGTGATCCGTTATTATAAAAAAAATATTATCCGTGAACTGTGAATGATATGCTTGTCGTAACACGTGAAAGCAAAAAGTTATTTTTCGTAAATCGTGAAACTTGACCAGAAATCTGCACTTTTTTTCCGTGAAAATGGACCTGCCGTGCAAAAGAGTCTGCAAAAAAAGATTTTTTTGGATATTCTCAAATTGTGTGAGTTAAATACGTGACGGACTTGACAGAAAGAAACATTGGTGGCCTTTCTAGGACTTTTAGAGTGAAAAGAGTCAATATGGAGTCTTCTTTGTTCCTCGTTAACGATGTTATTTTCCGTGAACTGTGAAACTCGAAAAGTAATTATCGTGATTCGTGATTTGCCATCTTTAATAGCCGTGAAATGTGCGCATGACCATTCCTTACGGCCCCTCTAAGAGGGACTTTATAGATTTTACTCTAGCTAAAGCCAGACGATTTTACTTGTCAAAGGGAGACTTCTTGGGGGTTAAAAGGTTAAGGATTATTTACCGTTGGAAATAACCTTTAATTTTGCAAGAACTGATTACAAAAAATTACGTGTTTAAAACAGAAGGGGAAATTTTCTAAACGCTGCTGACCCAAAAACCAAGAGATGCGCTTCAAACATGACTTTGGAACCCTGGCTTTACAGCGTTTAAGATACCCATTTTTTCATTTACCAAACAATGAAAAACATTCAGCCAAAAAAAACCTGTCCGGCTGTAGAGGTTCTTAACACTTGAAAAACGCATCCACTTTAAAACGCGAGTTTTATGAAAATATCAAAAAGCTTTTCAAAAGAGCAAATTTGTGGGGTAACTTCTTCCATCAAGTTTGTACGTGTTTCTCTCAATAATGGTATCTCTAATGCGTTCTTTTTGTGTTGAGCAGCATCATCTTTTTTTTAACCATACCGCCGGGGGCCATGCAAGCGTATGCAAAGTTTTAGCAGTTTGCTCGAGAAAGATCTTTTGCCCTTCCTTTTTTCTCTGGAACATTCACCCCTTGTAGTATCTATTCAAGTTGGCATGTGACTTTAATAGACTTTGAAGAAGATGAAGAAATTGTGTGCTGAAAACGAAGACATCTACTGAAATGAAAGTAAAGGCCAATCAGGAATGATTAATTTTGTCTTTCGACCATTTCGCCCTTTTCAGGCAATATTGCAAAAAAAAAATGCATTATACTTCGACCAAGCATCATTCAGTAATTGTGCCCAAAAACATTGCAAAAATAATGTCAGACATACCTTTGTTACGGAAGAAGCACCACTTCGTTCTTGAGCGATCTGAAAGTACATAATTTGTTGTATGTGTATGTAAAGGAGGGCATATATTTCGTTAAGGATTGCTGTACTTGAATACAATGAGTATTTCCAGCTCTCTAATGACTGATCCTTATTTTCCTATTTCTGGAATACCGACCCATTCTTAGCGAATCCTGTGACGTTATGTTGCTGCTTTTTATAACCGTTTTCTATAATTGTATTCATTAGCAACTACAAGGTGCGATGAAGGGCTTAGGGTCTGAGGGAGGGCCTTGCGAGGAGGGTAGGGAGGGGAGAGATTCAATGAAATGTATCCAAATGTAGTCATTAATTTAAAAATCTATCTCCCTTAACCCTTTCCCTCCTGAGAGTGACTTTATAGATTTTGGTCTGGCTAACGCCGGACGATTTTACTAATCAAACGGAGACTTCTTAGCGGTTGAAGGGTTCAAAGGGTTATGTGAAAGAAATGTCGACCTATGAATAACAGGAGAGAAAGGTAAAAAACACTGGTGATTTACAAACCTCACGATACGCATAACGTCCAAGTGGTAAACAAGGAAGTCCTGAGCAATAGTCTTCTTGTTCCCACGATTCAAATTTTGGGGGTTTCTTTGCCTTGATCTGAGGAGGGAAGAAGATCACTTTTCTACACATCTTAAAAGGTTGCATAGTGTGAGAATCACGTGGCCTTTCAGGGGCAAACGAGACAATTATGGTTTAACCCCATTATTTATTCTAGATAACGAAGGTATTAAATAACACTATGGACTCGGTGGATGCAGGGGCTTAGCTTTAATTATCATATCAAACATTCACCATGCATTAAAAGCTCTCTCTTTCCGGTTTTTCGGAGAAGGCAATCCACTCATTCAATAATTTTGGGTTACCATAACACAAGACCAAGGGTGGCTCTACCTTTCTCGTCACGTTTGTCATGCTAGCAGTTACTTGTTTGTCAAGCAAGCACTCTAGCTAGCGAGCCAGTGGCCACTTCAGAAGCCCTCATCCTAAATTTCCCTTTCGCTGTTATCATGAAATTACCCAGAATTCGTTTCCGGTGTGAACAAATTTGTTACCTATATTAGGCGGCCACCTCAATTAAGCGGCCGCGGCTACCCTGTAGCAGTCCTATGTTTGTCTTTCCGACTTTTACCTGTATTAGGCAGCCATCATTGAACGAAAACTAAGCCACATATCATTTTATGCGGTATCTATCGTTTAAAATGCGATCCATCATCACTATAACATCGTTGACGCTTTCCAGATGTCCGCAATGTGCTGAAGTACAGTACAAAATTACGAACGCAAAAAAATTTTTCGTTTTGAATATGCTTCACTCATTAGATAGAAATTCCTCTAGTTCTTACTGTATTTCTACTTTAACTTGGACAGTTTTATTGCCTATTGTGCTACTTTTAATCAGTAAAATTTCACACTGCACACTGAACGAAACAACCATGAAATGACGCAATCGATGAGATATTTTGTTGTGAGCTGTAAGTCATAAAAATACAGTACCGTGCACAGAAGAAGAGTAGAGGGTAATTTGGTGCACAGTAGTTTTACACAATGGTACGTATATTATATCGTTATATTAAGTCATAAGTTGGCAATGAACTTTGTTTAATTAGTGTTGATCGCTTGGAAAAGTCTTGATTGTCCTATCATTTCCTTGCATGAAGTGTTTTGTATGATAGGCCATTTAAATTGACATGAGACCACGCCTATTGAGTATTTTTAGTGAACCTGTAGCCAGTTCCTCAAGTCCTGAGGGTGGCCGTTATAAACAGGTTCGACTGTACTGATCCCAAAATTTTTCCTGTTTAAGGTGTGATTTAAATTTCCCTTTTAAACGAGTTTAAAAGTCTCTCGGCCGAGACGAAACGCCGCGTCATATCAGCTACGAAATTTAAATTCTTCACAAGTTGTTTTATTGAATATAACTCGTGAATGTGCGGTCGGGAATCCTTCCGCGATAGAAGGCCAGACTGCATGCTAACATCTTAACTTCGCGAACGGGAACGAGTTTGCTGGAAATTCAAAAAGTATCTGAGGAGTCTCTTCGCCGAGACGAAACGCCGCGTCATACCAGCCACGAAATTTAAATTCTTCACAAGTACTTGACAATTTTTTTTAAACGAGTTTAGCTCGTGAAAAAATCTCTATCCTGCAAACTGCGATAGTTTTTCATCGAATTCAAATACGTATTGTGACAGCGAAATACTTTTCAAAACTCTCCAAGGTTTTACAGAGATCGCGTGCACTTTTCGTTTTTCGAGCGAGTGGGAGGTGTTCACGGCATTTAACAAAGAGGTGTGACTTTTTTTCAAGGGTGTTTGATGCTGAAATCGATACAAATTTGTTATTTCGCTCTTACGCACACTTGCTTCTGACTGTTATTTATGTAGCGTGACGTTTGGATGCCATCAAATGTGGTAAATAAATCTGAGAGCAATGTCCAGCAATGCGCGAACACCGCAGCGTTAACGAGACAGTTATGGAAGTGGTTGCCCTGCACTGGTGTCTTTGCTACCAAAACATGAAAGATTTTAAAGATAATAACAAAAAGGGAAAAGTTTTGAAATGAAGTGGGAAGAAATTAATGAAATTAAAGAAATTAATGATATCTGCGTAAGATTCTGTGGAATCAAAAATGGAACAAAAACACTACCATCTGGATCTCGGCGACATTCCGTTCATCGAGAATTTTACATTTTCTGATCAACTCAACAGATTGCCCGCAGCCCGTAATTTTGATATTCCCCTATAACCGAAACGTGCGATAAAACTTTGTGTTGTCAAAGTTTGCAATCGTTTGCGGTTGAATCAGATAGAAACCAGGCTTTAGAGCGTTAGCCTTTCGTCAGAGCGAATCGATTCAGTCTGACACAGGGTCAGTGCTTGAAACGCCAGCTTTTTAAAATAACCTTCAATGGTGGCCAATCCGTTGATAAACCAAATTTTCGTGCTTTGTTAACACTCCCACCGTCGAATCATCACAGTTTCGTTAGAAACAAATCAGTTTAATCTTTTTAACCTTTTTGTGAGAAATGCGCACAAGAAATTCTAATTGACATTCACTAAGAAAACGCATTCAATTTTGGTGTCTTAAGAATGCTTAGGTGTCATGGATGTGAAAGTGAGATTTCACACCGCTACCGTGATCGGACAAAAGGTTTACTGCTCACTGGGAGCTCTGGCATTTTTAAAATTCAAATCTTTTGTCATAGCGAAAAGTTCTTGGTCTTCATTCAGTTTTACCTTAGGGCAAGTAAATTCTAATAAACCCGTTTTTCTTCAAGAAAATCCTGCCCCGGATTCAAAGTGAGCACACAGTGAGCGAAGTTGATGGAGAGAGGTCTAGTGTTCGTTGAGTGAGAATTTTGAATCTTTGAAACTGCTAGGATTCCACGCAAATTATACCGCAGCAAACCTACGTTTCTGCTGCAGACGGGTTTTCCGTTCGTGCAAACGAACTTCTCTTTCCTACAAACCGTAAACGAACCTTTCGTTTCCTGCAGACGAATTCTCGTTGACTGAAACAAGGAAACAAAATTGGCATGGAATTTTGATTAGAGAGTCGAGGTTTCACTTTGGATCGTGCTATTCGCCGCAATTACCACTACAACAGAGCTCCAAAATCGCCCAAGATTCGTTTCCAATCATGTCTTTTGCGCAGTGATGTAAACTGGGCATAGAAATCAGAATGGTAGATTTGCAACATGTTTTATATTTCCACTTGAAACTTACCCCAATTGATCTCCTGTCTTTACGTTTCCCTGTTGATCCAGAGGTGTCCATGCAGATGAACTCGCCAGGAACTTCTCCGTTTTCAGCAGCACTCTGAATGATAGAAAATAAACGTAAGTCAAAACCAATATGCGAATCGCCTCTGATGATGAAATGATGAACGAACCGTTTCCCCTTGCAATGAGTTCCTGATGGCAAGGATCATGGCACGTTCTTCGTTTTCTGTCTGCAAATGTGACCACGAAAATGTTCCTCCACTAACAACCTCAGCATACGACTTGACACACTTTTGGCTTGGCTGAGAGGATGCCATGTCTATACAGTTAAACGCCGACGATTATATAGTAAAACGAAGGGGAAATCACTGTAACAGCTAATCGCGAATCCACGTGTACTGCTTCAAACAGACAATGAAATAAAAGACTGAGAAATTAACAATAAGAGTTTGTAATGCGATAACAGCAAACCAATTTCAAATGGCGTTTACCACGCCCATGACAAACCCGGGGATTTTTGAAAAGAAATAGCAAAGGTGACAGAAATATTACACATTAAGGTGTGAATTTATTTTGCACAGAAACAGAAGACAGCGGAAAAAAGATAGAAGGACGCGTAAGACATCGTGAAGTTTGTTTCACTAGGATATCGGGTTTTTTTGTTCTTCTCTCTCATCTCTTGTCTTCCCTTTTCTCTTATCAATCGGGGTAAGTTTCAAGTGGAAATAAGAAACATGTTGCAAATCTACCATTCTGATTTCTATGCCTGGTTTACCTCAAATATTCAGACGAACATTTCGCATTTAATTAATCGCGAAGTAACTGATTCCCTCATATATTAGGACGAACATTTCGCAGTTAATTAATCGCGAAGTCACTGATTCCCTAATATATTCAGACAACCATTTCGCAGTTAATTAATCGCGAAGTCCCTGATTTCCCTATATATTAGACGAACATTTCGCAGTTAATTAATCGCGAAGTCCCTGATTCCTTGATATATGTAGACGAACATTTCGCATTTAATTAATTGCGAAGTCACTGATTCCCTCATATATTCAGACGAACATTTCGCAGTTAATTAATCGCGAAGTCACTGATTCCCTAATATATTCAGACAACCATTTCGCAGTTAATTAATCGCGAAGTCCCTGATTCCCTCATATATTCAGACAACCATTTCGCAGTTAATTAATCGCGAAGTCCCTGATTCCTTGATATATGTAGACGAACATTTCGCATTTAATTAATCGCGAAGTCACTGATTCCCTCATATATTCAGACGAACATTTCGCAGTTAATTAATCGCGAAGTCACTGATTCCCTAATATATTCAGACAACCATTTCGCAGTTAATTAATCGCGAAGTCCCTGATTTCCTTATATATTCAGACAACCATTTCGCAGTTAATTAATCGCGAAGTCCCTGATTTCCTTATATATTCAGACGAAGATTTCGCAGTTAATTAATTGCGAAGTCCCTGATTTCCTTATATGTTCAGACGAACGTTTCGCAGTTAATTAATCGCGAAGTCACTGATTGCTTAACATATTCAGACGAACATTTCGCAGTTAATTAATCGCGAAGTCACTGATTCCCTAATGTATTCAGACGAACATTTCGTATTTAATTAATCGCAAAGTCACTGATTTCCTTATATGTTCAGACGAACATTTCGCAGTTAATTAATCGCGAAGTAACTGATTCCCTCATATATTAGGACGAACATTTCGCAGTTAATTAATCGCGAAGTCACTGATTCTCTTATATGCATATATGTACAAAGCGAATAATTCGAGGTTAGTTAACGGCGAAATTTGGATCTGTTATATTAGAAATCAAAATATTTAGAAAAAAATATACAGAGATGTTTTATTGCAAATTTTCATAATTTCTCTATAGATATAGTTCATTACAAAATTTTTACTTATATTAACTCCCCTTGGTAAACACGTCCGTCTTGCTTACCGAGGACGATATTTCAGGTTCATCTTTAGCTGGAAGAAACCCAGCAGAGTTGAAAAATGAAGAGTTACGTTTTTGGCTAACATGTAGAAAGGATCCAGCGAAAGGACTACGCACAAAAGCTCAACTTGTTAAGCGGTAAATAGTTACATTATTTTCGGCGATCGATGAGAGAGGACATCCTGGTTCGGCTGGTTTGTTTTGCTAGATTCAAGCTTATTACTTTATGTTTTTTTTTTCTGTTTTTAGTGTTGAAGGGTACATAAATCAAGGCAAAGATGTTTTTCTTGTGGATCCTGACCCAAATTTACTTTATTCGAAATGAAAACGTGCCAAGCAGAATCCTTTAGCTGACGAAAACATTTAGCTCTACTGTCGTCATTGCAGTTTCGTCCTATGTGTGTTTTCCTTAAAATGGCTGGGGAAATCGTTTAGAGAAAATGCCACTTTTCACCAAAGCTGAAATGAATCGATTTATCGAAAACCGTGGAAAGCGCTAAGTAACTGATTAAAGTAATCATTCTGTTTTCAATGTCCAGAGACAGAGTTTCTTGTATCTCCTTTGGATGTTTGTTCAGCTCCCGGTTTTTGTTGTGAGAACATTGATGGGAAGTGTAAATTGAAAGTAGCCCGTCCTTATTATGCACAAGTCCAAGGGCAAATGGGGATAACCGGCGCTGATTGGTGCGAATTTGTGATTTTTACCAAGAAGGGAATGTCTATAGAGAGAGTCCCCTTTGATCCTGAGTACTGGCAGGAGCTGGAGGGGAAGCTGCTGTTCTATTATTATACACATTTCATTAAACATGCTATAACTGATGCCTTATAAACTACAGAGTAACTTATACTGTATACATGTCAAATTTCCTTCTTGCTATAATTTGTGTGTGATATAGATTTGACTACACTGTATTCAAGTTTATAGTGGAATAGTGAGTTAACCACATTCAAGCAGATGGGTCATACTACTAGGTTAAGAAAGAAAAGTCCGTCTTGAAAACAGTGTTAACACCTTAGTAGCCCAGAGTAGTTAATCTCATTTTAAAGTCAATGACAAAATGTAACTTACACAGTACACTTACAAAACCATAACAACACGGTAGTGAGTCGTCAGTGATAAACTTTCCAGCTCTTGCAAAAAATGAAGTATAAGTCAATGACCAGGCCTCTTGTTTAGGTCTAATATTAGTACGTATTATTCAGATATAATAGGGTCCTGGACATTACACAAGACAGCATAGACTACCCACATTTGATTAATGACAGGAAATAAAGACAGAGGTGTACCTTTCTCCCAGATATGGGAGTTTTTGATCTTCATTTGTTAATAACTCTCTCCATGTGGATACGTAAAGCATCAATAAGTAAACTTGTGTTTAACCTACAAATACCTTAATACCTTTAATTTAACCACCCATACAAATATATTTTAATGTGATGTAAGAAGAAAATGTGAAAACAAACAAGAAGCCCTTTAAGCGTCGTGTGATTCTTGTACGAGCTAGATCGTTTACTGTTAAGAAGAAGGCTGCTTGGCATTTGGCATTTTATTTCTGTACAATCAAGGATCACACCAGTGTGTTTGGCCTATTTAACCTTGAAATCTTCAGGCGTGGTTTTGTTGACTTCTTTCTGGCTCGGCCAAATATTTATAGTGCCAAAACGAAGAAACATAAAGTTGATCCAGGAAATGAAAATCCTGCTAACAGTTGGCTGAAAGATACCAAATAAAAATGACAAACGTTTCTCGTGAAATCCCAGCTGCAGTCGACACATGACTAAGAAAAATTCTTCTTCCGCCTTGAGGGTTCTTCTTCGCCCATGTTTTGTTACAATCATTTTTTTTATCGTTCTCTTCGTAAAAATTTTCGTCCACCTTAATTTCGACAGAACGCCAGTAACGAATGTTTTCACCGTTTTCCCCTGCTTTTAGATACGAGAGCATGCCTGAAATGTCTCTATGTTTGGGAACCCAGTATAAAATGAAATGGAATCGTTTTCTGACAGATTGTTTATGCAAAAGCTACATGATTTTAAGGCGCTGTTTTCCTCGGATCGGCGCTTAATTTCTTCCTTTGATTTCATCAGTTCAGCTTCAGTGGTAGCTAGACTTGTTTTCAAATTCGATACTTCTTCGTTTAAACGAGCAATTTCTTGCTAAGATTGCAACAGATGGACTTTCAATGATTCTTGTGATTCTGCTCTATCGAGCTCGTTTGAAACCGCATCCTCCGCTATGGACGTTATCTTCCTTCTGTTGTACTAGTACAGGCTGAGGAAGCCACCGATACACTGAGATTTTGGTCCACATTGTCACCCTCTTTATTTACGCATAGCTCTTCAAGCCGCTTCCTTTTTTCAGGAATCGGTTCACTTGTTCTGTTAAATGGCGGTGGTCTTTTCCGCAGGGAAGTACGCCATGCAAACTTTGAAGGAATCGCTTCTTCCTAAATCAGTTTCCTTGCCCCTAGACCTGTTTTTATTTCTTCTTTACGAAAATGCAGTGAGCAGACCTTGGTATGTTTAGTTATTGAAAAGTTCGGGCCAACATCTCTTCAGATTTTTAGTAGCCATTTCTTGAGAAAGGTTTGATCCGTCGGGAAACCAAAAAAAATCCTACCCTGTTTCCTTGAGGATCTACATTTCCCTTTTGGTTGCAAAGAGGGACACAGCAATAAACGTTAGAACTTGAGGATATCCCAAGAAACTTGTTAATGTAAAAGAACTCCGCACAAAGCTTATTAACAAAAGCAATATCAGCACTGAACTATCTGTATGCTTACTGAAACTCTGTTTCTCTAAATTTGTTTATCCCATAACGCCTCGTTTCCATGGTTAGGTACCAGTTTTTCCCGCGCGTCCGCCATTTGTGAATATGGTGTATGCTGATATTTTGTTTCAGCTATGTGCAGCACTTGTCAATTTGCAATTTCCACTAATTAAGGAGGTCTGTGAAGATATGATTTTTGAGTAGTATGTATAGCTGAGTTCATTTATTAATAATAAATTATGGCCAATTGACAAGGCAATGTTATGCTGTACGACTATTTAACAGTTCTTTGTTTGTCGCAATACATGTAAGTCTAAACAGAAACCACAGTTATAAATACCATGTAACTATTTTTATTGTGAAAAGGAATATCGTGTTAAATTGTTGCTTATTAAAGATACATATATATAAACACATATAATTTGGTGAGTGACTATAACTTTGACAATAACCTCCCTTGGTTTGCAAACAACTGATTAGAAAAGCCCTGTTGAATGAAACAGCAACGTTTGACTAACTTTCGAGAATCCTTCAACCAATTATTTTGTCTATTCAGATAATGGCAGTTTAACACTAAACGTGGTTATGACTCCCTTTGTACTTTTTAATTGCTCCTAACTGAGCACCCCTGAGGGTAGCTAATTTTATCAGATTTGTTTCAATTAAAAAGATTTCATATTTTGTTACATTTAAATGCAGCAAACAATTTTTAATTTTAGTAACTCTGCAAGAGCTATGAAAGGTTTCCTACAAAATTCTCCCCACAATGACAATTTATAATCAAGGACATGAAATCCTCATGACAGAAAAAACTAGTAACATTTGAATCTTAAATGAAGTAGAAGAAAGCCCCAGTCACAACTAACAAACTACAGTTCGCCTTCCACAATTTTGGGGAAAATATGATTAAAATAAAAGTATTTTAAAACAGAGATATTTGCTGCCCATGTTTCATCCCTTTCTATTTTTAGAACAGCTACATCTTTTGTTGTCCACACAACAAAGTAACAAAATTTCCTATGTGAGAAAAACATTTCTCCCTGAACCTGATGCCAGTAGACATGATCTTTCTTCAAGGAATAGCCCTCTATAGTTTCACTTTTTTCCAGGAAAAATGCTGCAGACTTAACAGCCTCTTCAATTGTAAGATTTCGCTCGGTGTAAGGACACTTGGCTTCAAGCACGGTGTTATCGTCAACAATTCCATCAGGGGAAGCACCAAGAATGCCTGAACTGTGCAACCAGATTCCAGTTTCTTTAACAGCTTTCTTAGTTTTAAGGGTGAATGCTTTAAGAGCTTCTTCCTCATTGTTCACTCCCCACTGAACTGCTTTTACCCTTGATAAATCGTACTCCCCAAGAAGGCGTTTTAAAAGCGAGGGGGTGATTCTCTTTGCTTTGAGAACAGCACCGAAGTAGCTAGCAGTAAGACGACCCCTCCTTGCCAAATGCCAGGCAGGATTGTCTCTCTGACCAACAGTCAACTTACTAATTCTTGAAATTTCTCCTGCCTGTACTCTGCAGTGTCTTACTAGACAGTCTATTTGTTGTTCATGTCCCACGGTTTGAAGAAACTCGTCTGAAAAAACTATCTCCTCTATTGTTGGAATGGGCAGCTTTTTAGCAACAGGTGGCTTGGGGCTGAGCAGCCAGCAAAGTCCGGTGAATCTACCATATTCCTTAAGGTCTTCATACAAGGCGAAGCGATCCGCTTGTGTTGGCTTTCGCGACAAGGCAGAATACGTTTTTGGCGGGGGAAACATTTCTGTAACTGCTTGAGTCGAAAGTGAAGCATTCGTCCTTCTCTTTCTCCACTGGCATTCAACATCAGTTTTGCTGAGGTTGTGAATGCCATGGATAAAAAGGGCCGCCGCGTGACTGCATTTAAACTTTCCTCTCGGACACTCACACTCCGTCGATTTTATTTCAAATTCCTCATCCAAATAAATCTGTAAGAGTGAAATGAAATGCCTTAGTAGGAGGTAAGAAAAATAGCGAAATGTGTTTTTCAGTAAAATTGTAGCACCTAACGTTTTCGTAGAAGACGTCCAACTAACGACTACACTCACATTTTCTCATTTTTTTATGACTGCTAATGCACCAAAGAGCGTCCAAATTTCACCTTAGATGTATTCAATACATAACGATTTAAGATTATTCAGCATCTAGCTTTATAAAGGTTTCACATACGTGACGTTTTTCACCGCAGCTCTAAGGGAACATGTTGTTAAACTCACCGTGACTTTGTATATCTTGTTCTTCATGCTTGCGTGTACTTCACCGCGTAAAACGCCCTGCTGATATGTAAATGCCTCTATGTGATCCGATTTATAGTGGTTTTCACCCTTCTTGATCGATTTTTTCTCCTCTGAGAAGAATGAAAGCAGTGAAGTGATCGATAGCGTCGCCATTTTGAAGTTTGTTTGGAACTGAAATTTTAAGCGCCATGGCAACGTGACGTCATCGCTTTAGGACTCTATTCAAAGGTCCTTAAAGTAAAGAAAAATTCTTCCCAAGACCTCTCTATACCGTTCCATTTTTATTTTTGTGAAAAGTTGAATTTACTAATCAAATGCTGTTGCACGGTGTAACTCCAACAACCCTTGTAAGCTGGACATTTTTGGAAACGTTTTGAAAAACTCTTCGATCTAAAAACTCTTTTAAAAAACTAGAAAACCTGTTTTTTAGGAAAGGTCTGCGCATGCTAGTTTCCACCGATAGGAATCGGTTCGGAACGTTTCTTTTACATTAATGGGTATTTATGACAAAAAACGGTTTCGTAGCAAATACGCATTTGTGTAGCAAATACGGATTCTTGTGTCCGGTTGATAGTCGACATAAAAAGGGCCATGAATAAAAAAATGAAATAACTTCTGTTGCCCTCTTTTCGAATTAGACTAAACCTTTATTTTTTCCACAAGACTACTAGTCGACTAAAAAGTTATTAAATGTAAAACTTTCCTTTTTTGGGCCCATTTCTTTGAGAACTTCAGTGTATTCCTTTTTATTTTTGTTATTGTTTACTCTTATCAAACAAGTTCCTTCTTTAGAAACGCTTGACACCGGTCACTTGAGTGAATTGAAGGTGATTTAAACTAGTATTATTATCATTGTAGAATACACATTGGGAGCGAACGATGTAAGCTGTGGCCTCGCAAATATTGAGTTTGCTTTTGAAGCGGAAAATCCGCCTTTCACGTGCATAAAATTATTTAACATAATTAACAAGAATCATCGTCTGTATTGTTCCCATTTTAACGGGTTAGGAAGGGATAATTCTTTTGTATTTGAACTAATGTTAAACAGAATATTCCGCTATCAAACAGCAAGAACTTCCTTCCTTTCACATGCTTTGGGGTGTAGCACTTTGTCGCCTTTGGTGCCTGACTTAGAAATGCCTGACAGTAATGCAAGATATGAGTTTCTTGGTCACCAAACAAACCAATGTTGTTCCGATGGTTGATTAAGTAATGAAGGTAAGATGGCCAGCGCAATCTCCTTTCACACCGGACCCCCCTGTTTAAACAGTTTTCCCTTGCCCAGCAAGGTCTTGTGCTGATAAATTCATCTTAGGGAGTAATGCATCAAGGAAACGGCAAACGAGTAGACATTATCTCTGAAACACTATAACGGAAAACATTGTTTCCCAGATGTTTTCACGTGAAGATGCACACACACATAACATTTTTTTTCTGACAGACTTAAAAACACTTTCCAGAGTGCGCAAATGGGGGAACATAAGGAGAAATACTTTTTTTCCGAAGCAATCCATAACGTGGGAGTTGAATTATTGGCGTGATAGTTATGTTAACTATCATACCACAGACATCACAAATGCGTAGTGAAATATTTAATTACAAACATTGTTATAATTGGAATACAAGGTAACATACTACAATAAAGCAAGACATGCTTGAAGTTGTTGAAAGATCCAAAGATTATCAAAGCGCCAGTATCTGCGGACTGGTTTAGCTTGGTTGACACGTGTAAAACACAAGGAATGGGCTGGAAACAAAATATCGCAAGGAATGTGTCGCTCAAGTTTACGAACAGCGCAACTACACAAGTATTAAGCGCAAGCACAGGGCAACCGATTGAGTTGCTATTTTTGTGCTTTATTTTGCATAATTACACCGTTTGGGTAATAGTGCGCGACCAGATCATGAGCACTAGTGCTAGTCTCGTTGAGATTATGGGTCAATTGAAACCCACTGAAGCCTTGATTTTTTCTACAAGTTTTCTTTTCTCAACTACTTTGATAAGTTGCTGTGCATTTTCAATTTCAGAGTACATTCGACGTTCAAAATAGTCACCCATCATTTTAAACTTTGACTATTCTTTTTGGTCAAAAAGGTACTTAGAAGTTAATTCCTCCGCTACAAGCTGACATAAGCTAAACACAATCTTTATTAACCTATCCTAATCATGTTAAAATAGCGAGGACCATTTCAGATAACAAAGAAGGAAAACATTGAAATCTTCTGGACGTTCGCTTGATATAAATTTGCTTAATTTTCAATTTAAACAATGCATTGCAATCTGAAAACCCTAATAACCTTGAAAGAAACAAAACGACTAGACTTAATATTAGGGCTGTAACCTCCAAAGGATTTTTTTTGGCCAGCTATACAGGCCAGGACTGTCATTACTAAAAACTATATCAAGGCTGAATGTGATTACTATCATCATGATGCACTTCCCCTTGAAACCTCTTTTCTAGATGCACATCATACATGTATATTGCGTTCATTTTTTTTTTTCAATCATTAAACACCATTTTAACCTTTCAATAAAAACAACTAAAGAACCAATACAATTCTCCGAAATCATCAAAATGAAATAAGCAAAATACTCTCTTGTGAATGCCATGAATAGGCTGAAAAGTGCATCAACAGTTATCTGCGGTTAGCTATAAAAGTGTTCACCGTCATTAATCACTCATACGCTTATACCATTAACGAAACTTTAACGTTGGTACGAATATAACTCCCTAAGATTGAATCACAACTTAAACTTGCATGGTAAAGATAAGAGTTGAATGAGCGTTGGCATAAAAATCCATTCAAGTATCCAGAGTTAGTCAATCTAATGATAATCCAACGCGAGTCACTTTGCCTTTCCTTTCGACTTCCTCAGGGTTTTCGCCATTTTACGCACTTTGTCAGTTAAGCACTGTTTAATCTTCGTTTCCTCATCCTCGTCTTCTGTTCCTGATATCAGCTCAAGTTGCAGTGATCTTTCGTCGCTTTTCACCCTCTGCCAGACAACTTCCTTCTTGATGGCATCGTTGTCAATTAGATCTCTTGTCAAGGAAAGGAGATTATCTGCCTGCTCCTCTGTGAACTTCTTCCAGAACCTGGACGATTCAACAGAAACAGATCCGGAGGTGTGAGCTGGGGATGGAGGTTGGGGTGTAGCTGAATGGAGAAACTTCATAACTTTGTCATGGCATGTATCTTCTTGGCAAGGAGGCTCTTTAGCTTTCATGTCTTCTTGTCTCATCCTACGGAGCTTTAACACAACTGCTTTCAGGGAGCGTTCTTCCTGGAGGTGTGAAGTTGACAATATTTTCTTTACTTTGGGCTCTTCGATAGCTCCTGTCTCGAGGTCTTCTTTGAAAAGCTGCCTCAGTTGCTCCGTTTCCTCTGCTGTCCATTGTTTATCCACGGCTGGCTTGTCTCTCTCTGCTTCATTCTGTGCCTGATGAATGTTTGCATTGTTCAACGGAACAAATTTACTGACTGATCTGCGACCCAAATCGGTTTCTTGAACTTTATCATGGATGCGATAGTACTTGGCTTGTGTCTGCGTTTTGTGCTGTGCCAGGGCAGTGAGATGCTCTTTTTCATCGGGCATGTAAACATGCATGCCTGTGGCAAGTGACTTCCTAAGTATTGTCGCAGGTATTCTTTCTTCCATCACAATGCCTTCCCTTTGAAAGGTTCTCCACACCGATTTTGAAACCTGTGAAGAAGTCAGGGGCAAACAGCTGCTCAACTTCTGGATCAGATGCAATAAACTGGCTTCGCACAGTTCTCACGTACATTTCCATCAGTTTATACAAGTCATCGTAGACCCAAACAACAGCAGCACCATAATTCTCAGCTGTTTTGTGCTCCTCAACCAGCATTCTCCATCGAGCAAGGTCTTCTTCTGTTCCCGGGTAAAACACTGCTTCCTTGAATTCACTTATGGACAAATTTGCTGCTACCCCACTTCTTCCACTGTTGTCAATGAGAAGACGAGTTATCAACCAATCGCGAATCTTGCAGTGTGTCTGGTCATTTACAACTCTTCGAACTTCTGCGCCTTGATTTGTTTCTATTGATGTGGCAGCTAGCTGCTTTACTGTCTTTATGCGCTGCCCACCATGGCACACTTTATAGAGTTGCTCACTTGAACGAAGTTTCTTGAAGTCTTCGTCATATTTTTGGAGCTTTCTCTTTAACACCTTCTTCTTTTGTGCGGCTGACGATGAGGTCATGAGATCTCGATTCGCATTCAGGGTGTTTACGCTTATATCGGGCATGTTGGCTTTACGCTCTTGAGTCAGAAATTTGTAAAACAGGCGTAAACTCAAATAAGATCGAACAGTGCCAGGCTGATACTTCTCCACAGACTATTCTGTTTTACCTCTCTTCTGTTGAGCTTTGTCGAGAGCTCTTTCCTCTTCTTCAGAATTCTTCATCCACACCTTGTTAGCCAGCCTGTCATATTCGTCATCACTGTCATCTCTATTTTTCATCCTTCTGGGTTTGGCTTTTTTAGGCTTCTTACGCTTAACGCTCTTTGCTCTTCGCTCTTCTTGCAATTGTTTTGTGCCCTTCTTGTCAGCTCGTCATAATTGTTATCACTGTACTCGGGAATGTGTTCTGGACTGCATTCCATTCTCTCAACTTCTGGAGACTCATCTGTATCCCTCGCTTCAGTCTCGTCTTTGCCTTCTTGTTCAGTCTGATTTTCTTCTACATTGGATTGTTGGTATTCTCTCTTATTTTCTGACCTTCTTTTTCTTTCCTTCTGGAGGCAGTTCTCCACTTTTGAAAGCAAAGCTCTTGGAGCTTGTGCTAACGCGGCCAGATAAGCAGCAGTGTTTGGGTTTTAGGTTATGGATGCGTGTCTGGAGGTGTTTATCTAACTGGAATATGGGCGTGTTGGCCCTCTTACATGGGGACAAAGGGCAAAATTTCACTCTTCGCTTAGGTGCCTTCTTCTCTTTGGTAATATAAGCATCAAGCTTGTGCTTTATCTTAGACATTCCGTGCACTTCATCCTGATGACGACTGAGGTTTTTGACAATGCTTCCACACTTTTTACATTTTTTGGAACTTCTTTTTGGGCGATGTGGGAGAGTGACGTCTTCAGTTGAAGCGCCATTATTGTCACCTGGTACAGAAGGACCCTCTCCAGGTTTTCTATCTCATTCATTCTACAGAACCAAAAATAAGACAAAAATAAACAGGGTTACAAAAAAAAACTCAAACCTCTGTAAATGAATTTGTCTCAGTTCCGCAGAAATGCAATTACTTTTTATCAATGTTTTTACTGAAACATATATTTGCGGCTCAGAAACCTCCTTTAAAAAAGGATTCAAACTTGAAAATAACCTTAATCGGTAGGTCAGTCACGTGCAATTGAAGAGTCAGGACACATGTGAGAGTAATCACATGAAATGCTACTATATACGCTGTCTGTATGTGGAATCAAGTTTGTAATCTAGTTCACTACCTTACATCATTGATTGTAAGTGAAAGAGATATAGTTTTGTATATAACTACCGAAATCGTGGTTGAGGTTAATGGGATTATGTGGGTTCAGATACCAAATCGAAATGAAACTATAATTGTAGGCTTTCCTATGACCATCCTCTGAAAATTGGCTGTCAGCATGCCATACTACAAGAAAATGTGTGCGTACGGTATTTAATAGTACCAGCAGTGGTAGTGGCAGTGGCAGTAGTAGTAGTAGTAGTAGTAGTAGTAGTAGTAGTAGTAGTAGTGGTGGTGGGGCAGTGGCAGTGGTAGCAGTAGTGGTAGTGGTAGTGGTAGTGGTAGTGGTAGTGGCTAGTGTCCTGGTCGAACCTGCCCACACAGGAGGTCGAATTTGCCCACATGGTCGAAGTTGCCCACATGAGAGGTCGAATATGCCCACTTGCCGGGTTGAACCTGCCCACATGGTCGAATGTGCCCACATTTAAGGTTGAATGTGCCCACATTGTGCGAGTGGTTGTTTTTAATAGTTTCTTGGATTGTCTTAATGTAGGTGGAATTGAATGATATTTAGGCTAGGTATAATTCTTGGATTGGTCTTTAATACTTTGCTCTTGAAATTTTTTTATACAGTCTTTTTTGAGTTTTTTTTTTAATATGAAATGTTCTTTAGGTTTTTAAGATTTTGGCCAAAATTCCCAAGCACCTCAAATGACAAAAAAAGGTTAAGCTTTTATTGAGACAACTTGAAAATTACACACAATATAGTCCAATAATTGATCTTTCTTTTATTTAGGTAACCAAAAAGTTTGGGTGAGGTTTTTTGTTATACTTCGCTCTTAAATGTCTGTAAGCTCCAGAGGTTGAAATGTTCTTTAAGTGTTTCTAATGTAACTCTAAGAGGATTTTGCGGTTAAAGTTGAAACTTGAGAGGCATAGCACAGGCTTGCACAAAACTGGAGGGGCTCATCACCCCTTTTGTGGTTTTTCGTACAGTTCTTGGCCTGCAGAAAGAAAACATATTATCATTTTGGTTTCCCAGTCCCCCGCTTGCCGTATCAAACGGCAAGAGTACTACCCAGAGACTGAGCGTGTTTGTGGGGCACGCCCCGGGGGCTGGCACCCCAGCTTGTGTTGAATCCCTGACAAACTGCTCAGTCCCTGGAGGGTGTCATCCAGTCACCAGCTGGACTCATGTCGCCGGGAACTATTTACAATATATACAATGATCTATCTACAATTAAAATATTTACAATTTTATGTACAATTTCAAGGTACAATAAATAAGAATTAATTTAGATTTGTGTATGGCACAATTCTATTTACAATGATATGTTACAGAAGTTCAGCTTGGCTGAGCTATATTACTAATTTCAACTTTTTTCTTGTTTTTCTTTTTCCAGGAAACACAATGGTCGTGGCAATGGGCAGCTCTTTCGTCCTTGAAGAGGTAACTTTATCCAGAGATGCTCAACCCACCAAAGCTACTTGTATTGGTAATTTCAACTTTTAATGTCAACTTTTTAATGTCAACTCTTGAATTTCAACGTGTTTTTTTCATGGTCATGGCAATGAGTATCTCCTTCATCCTTGATGCAAACTTTAACCAGAGATGCTCAACCCAACAAAAGAAATTTGCGGGTGTTCCTCACCTTGTTGACGCAGCGTTGGAAGCCCTTTACTTTCAAAAGTGGTGCGAGCTCGTCAATGGTGTTAAATGCTTCCTGCATCTCTTTTTTAGTAGGATTCTTTTCAAGATTCCCAAAGTGCTTCAAGATCATTGCTTTCTCTTCACTTGACCACTTGACCAACATTCGTGTAGAAGAAGCAGAGCTCAAAGAGTCTGCTGACCATACCCAGTTCTGGGTTTCTTCCTCAACCTGGGTCTCTGGGAGGTCATCTGGTCTCATGGCTGGTTCTGTTTGGCCTTTCTTGTGTTGAAGATAACGGACTCGGTCCACAACTTTCTTCACCATGCCCGGAATGGGCACAAGAACACGAAGGCTTGGATGATGCTTCATTGAACATCTGACATGATCAGTAACTATCTGGTCACTGGACTTAATAAGGTCATCGTAAACATTTAAAATGGCATCTTCCTGTTTGCTGGAAAGTTTTCTCTCTCCTGGAGACTTACCTCCAGGACCTGCTGGCGATTCTTTTTCAGTTACATTCACTGCTTTTGGGCTAGAGATGACCTGAATTGTTTGGATGTTGTTGTCATCAGCAAAGTGTAACATTGACTCGTTAGCATTAGACGACTGAGCATTGGATGATGGGCTTACTGCACATTCAACAGATCTCGGTTTGGCTACGATGTTTGGGTCAGGGTGGTAGTTTCTTTTCGCTCAAGGTGCACATGGATATGATGTCCATGGCAGATGCTGCAGTGGTGGTCATATCCTCTCTGAGATAGCACTTTCTGGCCACTCTATCAGAATGACACATGGCGTGCCTCAGCACTTCCTCATCAACGTTTAGACCTTCCCTTTTCTTTTCATAGCATGCTGTTACGATCCACTTGCGGATATTTGTGCCTGTTACTCTGATGTCTGGTCTTACATTACTTCTTTTCCAGAATTGGGGAAGACATTTTGAGATGCAGCCGTGTTCAAAGGAAGTGCCATCGCTGCGCAGAAAAATGGTTGCGCCTCTTGGCAATGGAAACTGCGGATGTATTTCATGAACATAGATGTTGAAGAGCTCTTGTAATTCATCATCCAAAGATAATGGCGCTGGCCCGTCGTTTTGTCTCTTGTGCTGCTGAACCAGTAGCACTTTGTGATTTGTTGTGGGATCAGTGCTGGCATTGAAATACTCTTGCAGTTTCAAATTCTCCAAGGCGCCAGGGCGAGCACCTGTCTTGAGGCTAACCAGTGTGATTAGGTAGTCCCTGGCCTCGCACATTTCATAGATGGTGAGAACTGACTTTTCTTTGGCCTGGTCAAATATTTTTTTCGCACTGAGAACAGCGGGGCACGAAAGGAACGCCTTTATGTCTTCCGTCATGAGGCGATATGTGCACTCATCCATGCGCCTTTGATTCTTTTCCACCTTTCCTTCGAGATCCACTGTTTTCCGCCAGCCTTTAAGCTTTGGTATTATGTTTCTAAAGATTCTTTTTGCGTCATCTTCCACAGGAGGGAAATCTGTGACACGGACTCGCTCCTCGACCACAAATTGCAGGAATTTCTCATACGTTCCTAAATAGCCATTAATGGTACCAGATTTACGCTCTAGAAGTTTAACATCAACCCAGTCAGTCCAGACAATTTGGCCTTCGTCTTGAGATAGGATGTCGATGTCATCACCGCCAGGCTGCAGGTCCTCTAGCATGATCCTAATATGCGAGGCATGTTGCAGCCTGTTTCTGTTCTTTTTCCTCCCTGCATCAGCAGTGTTGAGCCATTTGTAGAACAGGATCAACCACTTGTGACGAGCGTTCTTGGGAGTTGCTGATGTAAAATACTGAAATTCTTCGTAGTCCTCATCATCAGAATTGTCTTCGGGGTCTGAGGGTGGTTGACTGGATTCTAAGTCTTGACCTTCTTCTGGCTCTGTGTTCATAACTTGGTCTTGCTCTGTGTAAGAATCTTGACTGTTTACGGTGGTCTCTGGTGTGGTTAGAGATCCTTCAAGCTCTTTCTTAGGCTTGATTTGGGGCAGATCCTCCAACTCGGACTTTCCAGCGTATAATCTAGCCACTTGAATAAGACCTTCGAAGTAGGCGCCAGCCTTAATGCGATGTTTGTTGGCCAGATGCTTTCGCATATGGGCCGTCACAAAAGAACAATCTGGTACAGGGCACCACTTCAATGGAATACCTGGCCTTTTACCTGGCCTTTGAGACCCTCTCCTTCTAGTAGATTTAACAGCTACGTGGAATGATCTTTCCACATCCGCCTCCTCGATCTCGTCGTTCTTGGCGTGCATTCAAAGATGCCGCTTGAGATCAAACACTTCTTTTGAACAGTAGGGACATTTGGATTTCTTATGATGACTCCTGCATTTAGATTGAGTTGCTGGTGTAGTGTGATGTGGAAGTAGCATCAGGTGGTCCCACTGTTTGAGGCTCCATGACTGACTGAGGAGTCATCTTTTTTTTTCTTGGAAGGTGAGGATGCAGTATCGCTTGCCTCTGCCGTCTCAGCTTTCGTCGTTTCTTTGATTTTCTGCTGAAATTCAACTTAATAGAAATTGGCTTTCCAGGTTGCTTGGCTGATGTTGATGGCCCAGTTTTCTCATACTCATCACCTTCTTCCCCTGTCTCACTGCCATCACTTTCTTCAGGAATGTAGGTGGGATCTTGGACTGTCTCTCCGAAAGCCTCATCGGATGCACTCTCTACCTGCGAGCGCAAAGATTGCACTTTTTCTAGCCATTTTGAAACACAACATAGTTCCTCATACACTGCGGAGCTGACGTCTTGTCCATCAATCTCAGCCACTACTCTATTGCAATCAGGGTGAGCCTTCCTTATCATTTAATCCACGATGCTCATGCCCAACGAGTTGATAATTCTCAGACTAGTATCCGTGGAATGTCTGCCAAAAGCTGCTATTTCTGTCGCTCTCTTGAAATCGGCACACAGCGAAAGGTAGCCTGGTGTAGATTTTAGCGGACTTTGTTTCAAGCTGGGAAGTCTTGTGAGGTTCAGAATCTCCTGCGAGTCTTCGTCTCCTTGGCGTGCATACGCTATTGTCTCGGATAGCCAAGTGATGTTTGTGATGACAGATTCATTTTCTTTTTCTCCAAGTGATCGAAGCCAGTCGCCTCTCTCTTTACAGACTACACCCATTCGTTTGAAGACATCATCTTTGTTTACACCATGTTTTAATGAACACTTGAGGTTTTCTTCAGCGAGAAACTGTGTCATATCCATAACATGCAGTGCGGAGTGTTTCAAAAGGTCATATCAAAGACATTTTCCTGCCATTGCAGCTTTTGCACAGAGGGTGTATATTCTCTGGAGTGAATCTTTTGTTAAAGAGTCAATTGCCTGGTACTCGACATTGGCCACATTCGTTAAATGAAGTGCCTCTATGGCCTGTTCATCTCCATTCATTCCCTTTCTAGCTAACACCTTGATCGCCTCCATTTTGTACATTTACCAGCTCACCATTGAAAGTCCTTCAAGAAAAGTTATTGGTCAAGCATCGCACCCTTCACTTTGACGAAATCCTGCGCACAAGCAATCATTTCCTTTCAAAGAAAAATGTGTAAGAACGTTACTTGAACACCTTATACACCTTTCCCGACAGTTGCATTGCTTCTGCCTAGTGTTTTCAGGGTGCCAAATAGCAAGCAACACAAAGAAACCGCATCAACGGTAAAAATTTACATGAAAACAAGGTGAAACTTTAACTGCCTTTATCTCGCAGAGAATGTAACGTAACAGTGTCACTTTACACTAGATGATAGGCTTTAAATGTAAAAGCTTAACCCCTAAATATCAAGTAAAATAGTAAAACAGTTTTAGAACCTTTGGTACTTGCAGATATTCTAGTCAGGAGTGAAACCAACAACTTGACCGAGTAGCCCTTGACTCATTGTACAATCCCTGTGAGTTTCAAATTCTGGCATAGTATCCTCTAGGAGTTATAAGCAGTTAAAGTTTTCCCTCACTTTCGCGTTAAAAACCGCTGAGAGCATGGAACCGACAAACTGTGTCCGCCATTTTGTAAAAAAAAACTTTAACCGTTAATAACTCTGCGAGGACTTTATCGTTTGCGACAACTTTAGGCATGCGCGTAGCCCTTGTTCAGGCCAAGCTCGATTAATAATAAACTGGTGAAACGGTTAAAACCTCGCAAAGTTATTAAGGTGTAAAATTTCGACACAAATGGCGTCATAACTAAATAACAAAGGAACCGATTTCAAAAAAATTAACACCAAACGGTTCCTCACAACATGAACAAGCATGATATAGCATCAAAACATAAATAAAGGGGTCCTTAAACCATAATGGCGAGTTCCTCAAATTCAATAGTGGTCAGAGAGCACCCTTAACTCTCACAGGAGCCTGCGCAGAAGTAAACGTTTTCTACGGGAAGAAAATGTACAAGGCAGCTGCTCGAGCACCTTAGACAACTCTTCCGACAGTTAGATTGCCTCTGCGCAGTGTTTTAAGGGTGCCAAATAGCAAAAAACACGGAGCTAAAAAGACGTGTACTTACCCCGGGAAAGCTTGCTTGAAAGGCACTTCATGATGTGTTCACTGAAATATACCTCAAAAAGGGTAATTGAAAAAAACGTAAAAAATTCCCACATTGACCAATTTGAACAGAATTTTCACCAAAAGAAAGACAAAGACCTCTACTATAACACTCCGTAAAAATATTACGTTTGGTTACTATTTATTATATTTTAGCCTCCGCCATTTTGGTCTAAAATGACCACATTAAATAGGTCCGCAATGCGTACTTCTCCGATACTTAAATAACGCTAAAAAATTCCGATATTGACCAAATTGGACAGGATCTTTACCAAAAGAGAGACAAAGACCCCTTCTATAAAACTGTCTAAGAACCCCGGGCAAAAGCAGTAATTCCAGTCACTATCTTATTAACTTCCGCCATCTTGGTCGAAAATGCCCACAAAATAGGTCCGCAATGCGCACTTTTTTGCTACCTAAATAACTTTGAAAAACGGTAGAAAATTCACGTTTTAACGAAACAACTTGAAAATCACACAAAGTATAGTCCAATATGTGTTCTTTCTGTTGATTGTCATTTAAAAAAAGCTGAGTTAAAATTTCGAGTTTTTGCGACTTTCTTTGCACAACATTCTAACAGTAGCACATTGACATTGATCAACTGGAAATTTTAAAGTGCAATATCTTCCTTTGGTTTTATTCAAATACAATGAACTTCCAGTACGATTAAGTACCAACCTAGTGCAACAGTCAGTAAACAAAACATATAATTTGGTTGACACAGAATGGCGCTACAGCTCTCCAAAGTTTGACACTAAATTTCTTCCAAAAATATGTGTTTTTTAAAATAGATGTCTTTATAAGCTGATAAATCAAGGTATTTTATTTTAAAAAAGTCCAAACTTATATGACACATTGATGTAATATTGGACTATTAACTGTGTTAAACTCACATTAATATATTAAAACAAAGGTTTAACAATGATGTTAAAGCAGATCTTCAAACTTTTTACTGATTTTTTATGGATTTTACTACTTCGAGGATATCTCCAAAAATATTTGACAATATTGTCCCAAACTTGTTGTGCACACTTTGCTGTTCAAGTTGTTTAAACTCAGGAGGTAGTTTAAAATTTCATTAAAACTGGTACGAGATATCAAAGATTGAATATATAAAAAAAACATGAATCATAATTAGAGGAAAAAAAACTGCTTCCCTTTGACTAATTGTAACTTTATTGTAATTTAGCGAAAATATATTAAAATTGCATCATTTTTTTGCTGAGGAAAATATCTTTACATTCCAGTTTATTTGGTGTCTTAAAATTTTATTGACGTGGAGAAATCAATGAAAATAAAAAGAAAAAATTTCATCGTCTTTGGTCGAATTTGCCCACATTTCGCAAACTTTAAGTAGGTCCAGCTTAGGAGCATTGAGAGGTAATAATTCCTAACAAAGCTTTGATTGTTGGCTAAGTATTGAAATATATCTTGTGTAAATCTCGCTTCTCTGGATTAAAACGGGAGTGAGATAAACACAAAAAACCTTCTCGGCGAATCTGCCCGCATGACAAATTTTTCATGTCAAGACGTACATTTCGTGCTGTGGAACAAAGAGCTTTTAACCAAATCGTGTAATCTTTACACACAATATGTTCCTATCACACAGGAACAATTTGTAGTTTTTTCAAGAGCGAACCACCTAATCTAGGAAAGTTACAAAATTTAACTAAAGTTAGAGTGAATTTCAGGCGTACTTTTTTTTTCACAGACGTGTAAGTACAGTATAATAGTTATACCTTTACGGCATTTTTTTCCTCAAAGTTTTCGACTTTCTAAAACAAAGTGGTACAGGAGGGGTTTTCTCAGCATCGTGTGGTAATATTCTAAGTCACGTGATAGCGAAATTTGAGAGCTTGCGGCCATTGTTAAGTACGATTCCACGAAAAGGTCGAATGTGCCCACATTAAAAAAATTGAAATCATATATCTTTCTGAAAATGCAACCGATGAAAACATAACTTACATAACACAAAGAAAATGTAACAGGCTTTGCGTGTTGAAAAGGACAACTCCCAATCTTTTAACTGACAAAAACTAGCTAACTTTAAATCTCACGTTGTCAGAGGTGGGCAACTTCGACCGTGGAGGACACCAATGGTGGTAGTGGTAGTGGTAATAGTAGTAGTAGTATAACTTCTTTCATTTGGCATTGATTTTATGATATACTTGAGATTTTAAAGTCGTTTGTAAAATTGATTTACTTTCCCATTAACTACGTGCAAACATTTATATATAAAAATAAAAATACCCGGCTAAAAAATCATACTATGTATACATCGTTACCAAATTACTAAAACGAACCAAACATTCTCAATTTAGTCACTTACAGTGTTGCTGGTTTTCATTATATTCCTTCTTCAGAGCATTTAAAAAATGCGCCCATCAATTCGATGCACTTCTGGTTAAAACAAAATTAGTCATGCGTCAGTTAACTGACCGTGCTTTCCGGTAGAAGGCAGAATGTGAAATTACCGGCATCGTGTTTATTGTGATTGTCGTCCTTACAAAGGTTCTAGTTATCGATATGGACTTATCATAATATAACAGTAAAATATGTGATGTTAGGTTACGCATAAACTGCAGATACTTACATTTTGCTCTTTAAATTCAACTGTCCTGATAAATTCCAGGAAAAATCAAATAGCTTGTGACACTTGAAAAATAATCTTTAAATCAACGATGACCTAAGAATGAAATAAAAATATTCACATCAGACACCTACACCACAAAAACTTGCGACACTTGAAAAATAATCTTTAAATCAATGATGACCTAAGAATGAAATAAAAATATTCACATCAGACACCTACACCACAAAAACTTGATAAAGATCGTTAATGAAGAAAGATGGAGAAGGATTTGGAGACATCTTGACCCTGAATATTGTCTAGCCTTAAAGCCAAAAAAAAAAACAATTTTGACGGAGATATTATTACTATGATATTCAGAGAGTACATTTAAAATATTTAACTAAGGAATTGATTATCGAAAAGTGAAAAACTCACTTTAAACTTCTCTAATCTTGATTTAAGCTGAGAAACAGCACAAAATGTTGTACTCCTTCCACACGCGTGGGAATTAAAGTTGTGCAATCGTACAGCATCGCATGACCCAAGTTTGATGTATACTTTCCCAATAGCTTTTCCCATGAAGAAAAAGACCCCTTTTTTGCACGAAAATGTTACACTACGTAAAATACGGCTTGATCATACTAATCCCTAGTAGAATATTGACGAAAATGAAAATAATACCTCGTTTTGGATATCAAATATGCACTGTATGAAAACTGCCTATTTGCTACCGTAGGAAATACTCACTTTGCATAGCAAATACGCACTGACTGAAAAAATGCGTATTTGCTACGGTAGCAATTACGCATTCATGATAGCAAATACGCAGTGACTGAAAAATGCGTATTTCCTACGGTAGCAATTATGCATTCATGGTAGCAAATACGCAGTGACTAAAAAGTGCGCATTTTCTATGGTAGCAATTACGCATTTGTAGTAGCAAATAGGCACTCAGATCTAACTCTCTCTCTCTCTCTCTCTCTCTTCTCTCTCTCTCTCTCTCTCTCTCTCTCTCTCTCTCTTAAAGGATGGCTATTAGAAAAGTTATGGCAGTGGGGATTTTTTTCTCGGTTATGCTTACACGATGAACTTTTTTGGAAGATTTCGCTTGCACTCTTTTTTGCCCCCTCCCCCTTTCCCAATAACTTTGCACATGGTGTGTCCCTCGTGGTTGGAGAAAATAATAATAATGAAGCATTTCCCTACCTGATCAGCTTTCAGATGCTGACTGGAAGTAGGAAGATGTGGAACAAGCCAAGGTAATTAAGGAAATTTCTGACTATTAAAGCAAGTCTTACTCCTTTAATCCTTGAAAGGCATATCAACACAATAAGTCAAGTACTTCAGTGCAGATACCTGTTATATATGAAGGAGCAGCTTTAATTTCTGTAGGGCTGTATAAGATTATAATTATGTTCAACTTGTTGTATAGTCATGTATTATTTATGATCAGTTCACCAGGAGGAATAGATGGAAAAGAATCTCCAATTTGCTATATAAATTACAGATTTGATCCGCGCCAAAGTATTTGTTAACCCCATTAATGTAAATCTAAGATCTAACTTCTTTGAACTTGCTTGTATTATTCATTCCTTGAGAACGGTGTCATGAGGTCACCGAAACGTCGGAACATTATATCACTAGTGTTTACTTGCCTGTGTATTTGAAAGGGATTATTAACAAAAAAAATATGTGTTATCAATCTTTTCCAGGTCCAAAATAAAAAACGTAAAGGGAAGGAGAAAAACAGTGACTCTGAACAAGTGGCACAAAACAAAAAGAAAAGCAAGCCAGGTAGTAGGCAAAAGAAAAAGAGAGAGCCAAAGGAGAAGAAAAAGAAAGAAAAAGAACAGGTGAGGCATTTCTAAATTGATGTCAAGGTAGATTCAATGCACAGAGGAATTCTTGATAAAAAAAATTAAAAATAAATAAATAAATAAAATACAAACCAATAAGAATTATGAAACAACTATAACAATGTAATTATTTAAAGGAGTCCCGGGGGGGGGGTATTTTATTGTTTGTAACTAACTGTACTCTAGTCAGGGAGGGCGAGTCCCTCAAGGAAAGAGCAAGTGGCCACTTGGTATAGTAGTTTTTGTTAGAAATTAGCCTATGGCTGTGGTGGAAACGTTCATTTTAGTCAAGTTCAAGGTCAGACAATAATATGTGGACACCAGGAATAACTAAAAATCTGTGTTAAATAAGTCGAATGAAAAATATGAAGTCCATAGTAAAGAAAAAAGGATTAAATGTAGTAAAGTGCATGTTGAATGAGAGTTTTGTGAAAGTCTACTATGATGTAGTTATTAATTAAAATTTCATCTGTTTAGGCCACAGTTGTTGTTCGGATCAATCCAGTTGCCTCGAACTCCCCATGCTCATATGCAGCTACTGGAAACCTGACAGATGGATCTTCATTGTCTAAGAGCCAGAACACACCTCAACAGCCAGACTCCTTACCACCGGCTCCTTGGTCTGATGTCTCATCCCCTCCAGTGCCATCATCTAGAGACAGCCTCCCAGCTCCTTCACCATCCTCACCATCCTCAAGACTCAATACAAGAGAGAGGCAATTACCGTCTCATATCTGTTCAACCTATACTCTCTAAA
>JAEMWC010000085.1:470000-532500 GCA_016490735.1 Pachyseris speciosa | reverse complement strand
AAGAATTCAACAAATTAAGAATTTTGTGTACGAATTCTATCCAACCCCTCCCTCAGAGAGAGACTGTGTTTGGAGGGAATGTCGAAAGGCCATTGACGCATATTTAAGAAAAACCTTCCATAACAATTAGGGATAGTATATGTAGTAACAATAGCAGTATATCCTTTTTAAGATAATTCTATCCACCCCTTCGTGAGAGACACTGTGTGTGGAGAGAATTTCAGGAGGCCACTGATTCGCTGTTGAGTAAGAGATTTCATAACAGCTAAGGACAGTGTACACAATAGTTTTCATTACCAACGTTCGGGACATATTTGTGAATTATTGCTGCAAAGAAGTTTTGTTTGATATACTATAGGGATTGCAGTTTGCAAAAAAAATGGTTATGGTTATTTGATGAGCAATTAAAATCATGGTTTAACATTCAACGCTTTTTCTCAAAATTCATATTGACTCCCTTCATTGTGCATTCCCATAAATATCCCTGAACACCCTAAGAAAGGCGACTGGAAATTCTGAGTGGGTGGGGGGAGTTTCAAATTTCAGAAGGTACCTATGAGAAAGTCCTTTTAGTTGCGAAAGTAAAATATTTAGTTTCAAATGCAAATGGGACTGAATCAGTAGAAATTTCGAGCCATGTATTCAACTCAAGATCATACTTCAAGACATTTGTAGTTTTAATAGATCAATACATGTAAGGAGTCAAAATAACCAAAAAATATTGACCAAAAGAACTCAAATTCATATGTATAACTGATCTGAAAACAAGAAATCCAATAAAAGTACCACAGCAAGGGAAACTGGAATACAAGGATGACTTGTTTAAGACAACAAAAACAGCCACACGAGACAAATAGCATCTCCATTGTAGTAAATTAGCAGCAAAATTTTACAAAACTATCAGAAAATATAAGCCAATTTACATATCTACAAACCAATTTGAAAAGAAGCCAACTTATAATTTCGTCACCCCATGACAACGAGTGCCAATACAGCTCCATGAAGTTCGCTGTCTTTTTTTAATACCGCAAGAAATGTCTTCCCCAGCACTGTTTCTGATTTCTAAAAATGTTCTGGCAATTTCCTGAAGATTTCCTAACATTACCGAAAATGTCCCAACATGTTCGGAAAAGTTGTGAACACTTCCAAAGCTAGCTCAGGTTTGTTTCCAGTCCCTCAAATGCAAACGGAAACTCGATTGAATTGAGACTCCGGCACAGTGCATGAGTTGGCAGGTATAATTACTTTAAGACTGCAGTTGGACTAATTTTCTGTTACAGCAGAGGAATCCGCATGAAGCAGTTTGTTTTACAAATCTACCTTAGAGTTCTAACATATCCTGAATATTCATAAGATGCAGTGCTGTATGCAACCTGTGAATAAACCATAACTAGCCTTCTTTTTAAAAGAAATGGCAAAGTGATTAAATGATGGTTTCATAACTGATTTTGACAGATCTTTCCGTTGCTTTGAAGTTTCTCGCATCTCATTGGCCAAAAAACAATAAACATTGCAGAAATAATAGGTCTTATCACGGTTTCAGGCGCCATGTTGGCAGTTAGGCAAAAAGAACACAAATTACAGTGTTTGTATGCAATTCTGTTGTCAAAAAAAATGGGTGGAGCACTTTTTTCTAAGCAAAAAGTTATATTGCTAGTTAATGGTACTAGGCAAAGGGTTCCACTAACAAACTTTTACGGATTTAGCTGTGCCACAAAACTTTCTCTGGTTTTTTTAATTTTCCATACATTTGTCTGCTATTTTTTCCCGGAAAATTTTCACCTTGCGGCAAAAAATTACAGACGAATGTATGGAAAAATTTAAAAAAGCCAGAGAATGTTTTCTCACACGGCTAAATCCCTCAAAGTTTGTCAGTGGAACCCTTTGCCTAATACTATTAATTAACAATATATTTTTTTGCTGAGAAACAGGCGCTTCACGCATTTTTTTGACAACGGAATTGCATACAAACACTGTAATTTGTGTTCTTTTTGCCTACCCATCAAGATGGCCCCTGAAACTGTGATAACACCTATTTTTGGTGTTCACGGTTTAACAGGAAAAGCTGTAACTATAACCCACTATATTGTCAAAACAATTTTTCCAGAGGGGCTGGTGGTATACACGATTCTCTCGGAAATTCCAGGGGGCTTGAGGGTGGGGGGAGGGGATGGTGGTCTTTTGTCTTCAAAAAATGGAAATTCCAAGGGAGGGAGGTTAATATCATAGTGGACAGCTACATGAGAAGTTTTATCTCCCAGAAGGGAAATTTTCAAGATGGTTGGTTAAGACTTTTGTCAATTTGGTGGCTCCTAAAGGAGCCGTTTTTGTGGGCCACTGCATCAGCACTGCCACCGCCATTTAGTGACCTGTTGCTTTTCCTTCTCGCCTGATGACCTCTGGAAGCACCTTCTGTAGATGGCCGATGTAATGTTGGCACTTTTCTGGCGTTACCCTCCTTGACCAAAAGAGCTAATTCTCTCCACTAGCTCCTCTTTGTTACGTGGCTTGATGACCTTTGTTAAGAAGTACTTGAGTTCGTTCCACAATATTTCTATCGGACTTAAGTCCGGACTTTCTGCTGGTGTAGGCCAATAGTTCACACCATTTTCCCTGATGAACGTCATTGCCAAGCGACCTGGAAGAAAGCAAAGGATTTAAGTCTTATGCTTACAATTAAGAACAAATTCAGACTTTCACTCTGAAAGTGAAAAAAACTTACTTTTGTGTTTAGGGTAGTTATCCTGTTGAAAGCGATATCCGTCCGGGAACGTCTGATTTACAAAGGGAAGCAGAGTATCATGGAGGATGCTGTCAACGTAAAAGTCGGCCTTCATGACACCGGTAAAGATGACGATCAGTGTTGCACCCCGCTTTGATATGCCGGCCCATACGTGCACCTTGTACGGATGCTTCACTTTAGGCTTTAATTTCGCTGCCATGCCCTCTTTCCTGAAGCAGATTCTGCTATGGCATTTGATCCAAATACTGGACTTGTCAGTGAAGATGACGTCGTCGAAGGTTTCGCCAGCCTCAACACATCGTTTGCTAAACACCAAACGAGCAACACGGTTGGGCTCCCGAATAACCTGGAAAAAGTTGTTAAACTTACTCGTTGCTGTAAGCTCATCGTTTTCTTCGAGTTTTTGATCGATGAAATCAAGGTGTCGTTGAAGAAGTTTAGAAGGTCGACCAGGACTTGTCTTGTCGGCGATCGACGAATTAGTCTTCATCTTCTGCAAGAACTTCGCAACGGTTTTGCGATTGATCTTCACACCATCTATTTCTTGCAATTCACGGACTGTTTCGGAAATTTTCTTTCGTTACTTTAACAAAGAAAGAACCCTAAGTTTTACGTATTCCAAGGTAAGAACCATTTTCGGTGACTGATCAAGTCGATTTCTGCTAAGTGAAAAGCAACGCGTTAGTTTTGAATGCATAACAAACGTGACTTATCACATGACACATTCCCCTTTCACGTGCACTGCCGTAACACTCTGTAACATCAAAAATATGTCAATACAGTTCGCAAGTGTCCTTGGTTTCAATGCTTTTGATCGAATACATTCAAAAGCAAAGGTACTCTACGTTGACATGACCACTGCAAAAAGCTAGTTTAAGTAGACGAAATATTTTAGGGGAATTATGGCGTCAACACGCCACGCATATATGCAAATTTCAAATGAAACCTGGCACTCGTTCATGACTTTCGACTTTGAAAATATTTTGAATCGCTATGTGTTA
The DNA here is from genome assembly GCA_016490735.1 of Pachyseris speciosa. Lineage (NCBI taxonomy): Eukaryota > Metazoa > Cnidaria > Anthozoa > Scleractinia > Pachyseridae > Pachyseris > Pachyseris speciosa. The sequence goes on along the minus strand of JAEMWC010000085.1, from coordinate 528,756 downwards.
TAGTACATTTGCAGACTAAGAAATACTATGTGCTATCTGAATTTTAGGAACAAAATAAAATCTGTTTTTGCAACTTTGCAAGCTTTCCACAGGCCGTATCGATCATGGTAAATATTTTCCTGTCAGTATTCTGATCAATGTGTTTTCTTTTGTTTGTCAAGGTTTCCTGTTAAGTCTCTTGGGTAATGTGGTCTTTTAAGTAACAACTAAACACAACAATGAAGGTAACAATGGCAATTAAGAGCACAAAGACGCGGCCATTGAAGAATATGTTATTCCCTAGGTTTCGTCTCGGTTTCGTCTCGTGCTTCGTTCGTTCCTCCCGAGGTTTACGCACAGGCAATCCTTGTGCACTGCCTGTGCATCCACCACGTGCAACCCGCGGCCTATGTCCAAATGATTTCAGGCGGTACTGTAGCTTCGATAATACTAAGTCTATTTTCGGGCCAAGTACTTCCATGACGTCTTCGACACTCGATATCTTGGTCGGGGAATTCAACCCCTTTAGTCTTTTGTCTTCAGGAGACAGCTTTGAAATACTGCGATTCCTATTCCTGCTTTTCCTTTTTGGAGTAATGAGGAATTTTTCCATGGACGTCTAATAAAACAGCGGAAAATTGTTCCGTTTACAGAGCTTCGCAACACACGTCTACATTCTATGATGCTCTCCCCAGTCCAAGCATTTTAGAGATGACCTCAGGAAACAACTTGTACTTGTCCAGGATTACTGTAAAGCCTGTAAGACCAGAGGTTTAGGACTTAGAAATATATTGTGGCCAGCTAGTGCAACCCAAATTTAAGAAATGCCCTGGGACTTGCAAAGTGTATTTGTGATGATGACATAAATTTTTAGGTCTCCTTGTTGATATACATTCCTGGGGTGAACAAAATACAGTTTGTTACGCCAGGTTTGTTATTTAGTGTTTTGTAATACTAGGGGTCTACTGTTACCGAAATTGAATTCCTTCAACATTTGTTTTTAAAGAAGATAAATTATCAAATTAATGCTGCAGAGCAATTTCTCTTGCACTTCATTGCTGTTCCTGTTACTTGGCAGGCCAACCGTCCTCTTACAAACTGTCACTTTTGCTGGTTTGACATATTTGCCCTTTACATTCTATCTAATTAATGGGATCTCCATCAGATTCGTCTGATGATATCATAGTTGCATGAAAGGATTCAAACACCTGTGTCTTCTCACCAGTGACCACTTTGAGTCTTTTCTCCAGTTTCTGTAAAATAAGTGAAACACATTGTTGAGGGCAAAACTAGAAATAAAGGAAATATAGATTACGGCATAGAAAGTGCAACGTACAGACTTTTATTCACGAGTTGCAAAACTTGCGAAAACGAACGACTGAGCGCAGCGAACGAGTGACTTTTCCAAAGTTTTGCAATGAGTGAATAAAAATCCGTACAAAGCACTTTCTATGCTGTAATTTGTTTATTATATATATAACGAGAATTAAACCTATACTTGAAATCAGTTTTGTTTTTCCCGATTCAATAAGCTTACATGAAGAACGGCAAAAATTCAAGACTGATATACATGACCGAGCGTAATAAAAAAACATGTCCGGTTTCCAGGACAGCAACAAGTAGACAAAGAGGCTACAAAAGCCTAAATATCACTTCCTATTTAGAATAACTGAAAAATACGGGAGAATTTGTAAATACAAAGAGTGAAATGTTTTCGCTTGTCCTTAATCCGGCTGTCAGATTCAATCATGTGATGGCGGCGCTTCGCGCTGTGCAACAACAAATTCGCACTCTGTTGACTTACACTGTTTATAGAAATGTTGAATGTTCCTCCTTGAATGTTCGCCCCTTGTTTTTGTTCGATTGCGTCCCAATAAAATCATTTAACGGTAAATCCAGTGGAACAAAATGGGAAGCCGAAGCCATGTTTTTGAAACACAAACTTCGAGCGGGCGCTGAGGTGAAGCCCGCGCTTCTCGGAAGCCATTTGAGTGCTTTGCTCTGATTGGCTGAGCGATTCTACTCTGGACGGTGAGTGGTTATATTTTCACATGTGAAGAATGCTGTATGCGAAGCTGATTGGACGTATCACTTTCTTCACGTGTGAAAATATAGCACATATAGAATTCTATTTGCAAGGTTTATTGCCTAAAATTTTCGCTTTATATATAATAAAGATGTTTTTCGAATAGATGTAAAGGTTTGTATTGTATTAGCTATATTACTGAAACACTGTTGCATATTTTGAACCCTTTCGAACTTATATTACCTTCTCCAAATGTGTTCATATGGTAAATGATACTTTTTTTAGAAGTGAGTTTAATGCTACCCAATTATTTTGTGTAGAATAGACAAGCAAGTTATGTTCTCTCTTACCCTTTTGATTCTTTGTCTCTTATGTTCTCTGTGGTAGTGTTGATAATTACCATTTTCCACCTCTCTCTTTTTGTTGAATGCAAAGTTTTGGGACATGGCATCTAATCAGGAGTACTGAACGACCCTTTCTGAGAATTTTAATTGTATGATGTACTGAGCATCAGCTGAGTGTTCCCCTGTCAATTTTCGTTAATATTTAACTTTCCTGGAAAAAATAACTGCTCTTCAATGGCAGCAAGCAAATTTTTGAGAAATAAAAACCCCACTAGCTATGAGCATGTCGTTTCTCAACGAGCCAACAAAGTTGGAAATGACACAAAACACTTAATACCAGCCAGCACCGATGGAATCTTTACTGTTTGCTAGCAAGCAGTCATGTAAGCAAGCTGTTACCCAGCCGGCTAAGTATTGATTTAAACTTGGGCAAAAAATTTCAGATTGTTTATTACGGATGTCAGATTGTTTCTTTGACGGGCAATAGGCTTCTAACTATATCCTGTATTGTTTCCTTTTTTACCCCAAAGTCCTATCTTCTCATGGATAATAATTCACCAAAGTATCAATTATTTACTGTAAAATCCAACGTAAGTTGTAAGGTGAGTGAAAGGATTTTGAATCCTGGAAACACGGGGAACAGAAAAGTGTGTCTAATCATGCGTAATGGGCTCATTAAAGGATGCTTAGATGCATTGACTATTGTGCAACTTTGTTACTTTAAACTGTATTTTCAATGGTTCTAGCCTCCTTATTCTGTGTATCTTATACTTAAAAAGCAAATAAGGAGGTTTATACACACAGTTCTTGGTATCAAGTGAATCTTCTTGTTTTGGATTGCCCTATTTTTTATTAATCGCTAATTATTAACTAAGTGCGTAGTACAAACAGACAACTTGCAGGGTCAAAAAAACAACACTCCTTTAGTCAAAGATAGCTAAAATTCCTAATTTCCAAATAAAAAAAAAAGCTTTCTGCCAATTAAAAAGATTGCCCAAAATACAAACTTCGAAGTAAACTTTTGAAAATTCGCAGTGAAATTTGATCCTGTTGTCTCATCGGCAAATTTAATGTGCACTGTGAGGATTTCGGTTGGCTTTCATAGATTGAGAAATATGAAGTTCCGTGAATTAAGACACAAAGAAAAACGACAAAAAGCTTTCCTAAATAAAAAATTTATTCCAATAAGCCTGTGTTTATGCTGGAAAAGTAAACATGTACAATTTTTCACCCCAAGTACATCTACACAAAGGTGAACAAAGCGAATCGTATGAGTCACTTCTGAGCACAATTCATCGGCTGAACCGAGTTTGTTTGTCGCAAATTTCACTAAAGTTGCTGAGACTACACCGAATCTGTCAATTAAAGATAAAGCACCATAAAATTTCACATTCAAACCTGTAGTTTTTTGGAAGGTGGATTCCCAGAAGTGCATAAACAGTTCGCAGAAAGCCAAAAATTTAAGGTTAAGGTTAAGGTTACTAGCAGTGTAAACTCAAATGAAACTGGTAGTAAAATCATAGAGTAGAAAAATCTCAGGAAACCTATTATAAAGTCTGGATACTAGCAGACAATTGTTATAATTATAAGAAAATAGACGACGTTTTTGATTTTAAAAAAAGCATGTTTCGACAGTTCTTCTGTTACCTTCAGTTTAAAACTTTCTTTGTGACGGGTATGCATTGTCATGTTTCCTTTTGTTGTTATATCTAATTAGCATTCCTATAAATTCAACTTTGTACAGAAGAATTGTCCAAACATGCTTTTCAATTAAAAAAAATTGTGTATTTTCTTAAAAACCTATGATATCAATAATTAATTATTAATATGTACATTGTATTACCTTTAAATTATGTAAAAATTATTCTGTACCACACAAGAAAAACACATGTAAGGGGAATTAGCTAAAGAGAACATGGCAGTTTTAAGGTTACTAGCAGTGTGAACCCAAATGAAACTGGTAGTAAAACCATAGAGTAGAAAAATCTCAGGAAACCTATTATAAAGACTGGATACTAGCAGACAATTGTTATAATTATAAGAAAATAGACAACGTTTTTGATTTAAAAAAACATGTTCCGACAGTTCTTCTGTCACCTTCAGTTTAAAACTTTCTTTGTGATGGGTATGCATTGTCATGTTTCCTTTTGTTGTTATATCTAATTAGCATTCCTATAAATTCAACTTTGTACAGAAGAACTGTCAAAACATGCTTTTTAAATAAACAACATTGTGTATTTTCTTAAAACCTATGATAGTAATAATTATTAATATGTACATTGTATTACCTTTAAATTATATAAAATATTATTCTGTACCACACAAGAAAAAGACATGTAAGAGGAATTAGTTACAAACAAACTAAGGCTGCGTTCCTTTGGGAAGATCCGGATCAGGATTTATGATCCAAGATCGCTCAGATCATGGCGTACCAAAGGAACAAAACTTTGGCTCGTAGGATCAGTTACCATGACAATAGGCACGAAATTGCCGAGCGCGTGTCAGCGGAAAAAGCACTAAATTTGAAAATAAAAACAACATGGCCGCCGCGTGTGGTGCAGCTGTTGTCTTATTGATAGAGGAACTACTTGCTGATAATTCAGTGCTAGAAGCAGCGAGCAGTTGTGAAGATGATGAATTTCTATTTTTCCTGTTGATAGACAGTAAGGAAAGAAAAAGCCTTGTCCGTATTGATAATTACTTCGAACGCATTATACCACTCTACAGTGTTTCAGATTTTCGAAGTCATTTTCGGATGTCAAGAACTACAGTCAGCTGTTTGGAACGCCTTTTAGCTGCTTGCCCAGATCTGCCTCATGAACAAAGGAATGGAGGAAGACCTGTCATCGACTTACAGAAGCAGGTATTGATGACGATGTGGATACTTGGTAACCCTGAATGTCTGCGATCAGTGGCCGATCGATTTAAGGTGGCTCTATATAGTATTTTACAAAGCTTTGGATATTACATATGCATAAATAATTTCTCCCATGGCAAATGTTTATCACATAGCACTCGGTAGAAGGTCAATAATAAAAACCTACAGCCTTGGACTACGTTTGGAAGACTCTTTCAGAACCTTAATGTTGTTGCTATGGCAACTACTGATAGAAATGCTTGGCTTGTTTTTTGAACCTACCTGACTTCTAGATGGTGTTTCTAGGTTTCTACACGGTGAATTTTCTTTGTTTTGGGGGAAACAGAGTAAACATACAAGGAGTTTCAACTGACAAAGCTACAAGAAAATCTGTACATAACTTTCGGAGGAATTCGCAATTTTCGTTTTTGAAACGTATTACATTAATGCATGTATAAAATTTGATGATTTTTTCCTAACAGCGAGAAAAAGAAAAATCCTATCCATGTGTAAATTTTTAAAAAAATTCACCGTCTGGAACGCGCCCAATATGCGTTTTTGGATCACTCAAAAACCCTTGTTTTTCGTGACGTCATCAAAGTAGAAATTCTTCAAGTTACGGTACTGCGCATGCTCGTGTTTCGCTTTCTTCGCACGTGCCAGTTGAGTAGTTAAGAAGTGGAAGCTTCTTTTCCCCACTACGGCGAAAAGTATACCTAAGTGTTGTAATACTTATGGAAATGCGTTTGAACTTGTGGTTTCCTCCGCTGCTTTGAAGTGTTCAACGATCTTGGCTAAAATACGGGTTGTTTTTGTCACTCGCGGGGCCTTGCTAGTTGTTGAAGATGGCGGCAGAGACAACATTCCAACAAGCCCTTTTGCTCCGAACTTCTCGTAAACGTTCCTAAGATGTCGATATGAAATGCCACTTCCGGCTATTTTTTCAGCAATCGGTTGTTTGATGGGAAATCCCGCGTTTGTTGGATGATAAAGAGTTCCTCGGAACGTCTGCAGGAGTTCGTAGCGACGATCAAGGTATTTCATGTCGTTTTCTGTGTATTGTGCTGTTGACATGTTTTCTGTCAACATGTCCTCTGAAATGTTCAAACGGGAGTCAAAGACTATTCTTCTTAAAGCTCTAACATCCTCCATTGCATCGTGTGCGGGGAAAGGTTCATGGAAAAGTGTCTGATAAATGGATTGTTGATTTAATTTAACTGTGGAACCATCTGATAAGACCAGAGAGGAATGTTTACGTTTGACTAAGTTCTTCATCGCAGGGAGAGTGTCGGAGAAGAAAACGTTAAGGCAGGAAAGTTTCTCACAAAGTTGATGTCCACCTTGACGAAGAAGGGTTGGAGTATCGAAAACTTGAGAGTTGTGCCCGATTAAAACAGTATAAATATTATTATCGCTTTTCACACGCCTGACAGTTTTCTCTAAGTAGGTTAGAAAATTTTCCAGTGACTTTCCAAGTGACACAGTTTCGACTGGTTCATTGTCTTTGAACAGGGTCCTGACGCTTCTGACTGTTCGGACACTTAAACCATTTACCCTTGTAGCATGAATATCTACATCCCTCGAAGGCAACATATAGTCGTTAAAACAGGGCAAACCTGATTGATCAACTGCTGAAAGTTGACATATTTCTGCGGTTTTTCCAGACGTGTTTGTTTCAATATCGTAAATGACGAAATTGTAAACATTGTTTCTGTCATGAGGAAATTTCTCTGCCACTGGTCTGATGGTTAATTCAGGAATGCACGTTTCAAAGTTTTTCAGCTCCTCACTTGAAATTTTCAAATTGATGATGTCGAATTCTTGGATCAGTTTGGTAGAATTGTTTGGATCAAGGTTAAGTCCTATTCCACTCTGGTATGTGTTTCCTTCCTTAGCTTGTTTTTTACCATCAAGATTTAACTTCTGCTTATGTAGTTGAGCTCTTCGGCGTTTGAAATTGATGCTGTTTTTTCTTAGTTTGTCTTGGGTAGCCTTGTGATCCATCTTTTCAATGTAGCTGATACAGTGTATACCAGGTTCAATATTGAGGCTCTCAAGTGTTTGGCTTATGTACTGATATCCAAGGTTTACTTGCGAGATGCCACAGGCCACGCGGAAGTCATTACTTTTACTTGCACCATAGTATCTAATTTTGGGATTTTTTGAGCCTATAACACTGTTTAGGGCTTCATTTCTCTGCGAATTTGCCCCAGGTGATAACTTTGCAACTACTATGTCAGTACAATATTCATCAAAAATTCTCTCCAAAGCTTTCCTTAAGTCATCGCCATAGAGATCTTTGCCATAGGGTAAGTCAGAGTGTTTATAGTTAATAGGGTCTTTCTTGGCACCACACCAGGGCTCATTGCAATTTTTGTGGTTTCCAAACGAATGTGGTAGAATGCTTTTTAAGGATTTTTGAAGGGCTGATGGATTTCCCTTATTTTGAGACACACTATAAGTAAAACATTTGACCAGGTAGTTGATAACTTTCTGTGAGAGAGTTGATGAATTTACAAATTTCCCACGTTGGCTTAGGTTGTACAACCTTGTAGTTAGTGATCTTTTGGCATGCACAATGTCTGTCCACTTTTCTACAGGATAAGGGACCTTCTCTTTTATATGTGCAGCTGTTGTGGAGTCTTCATCCCCGACATAAACAGATAGTTTGACATTAGAATTTAGGCTTTCAGTAAACAAATGGACTGCTGCCATAGGCTCCATTGCTTTTGATGATGCTGTATGATTGAGTCGACAATTGTGTTGCTTGGCTTCTTTTCCAGTATTTTTAGCATTCGTGCAAACCCTGCAGGATTTTGTTCTCGTAGTGTAATCCATAACCTTGCCATAAGTTAAACCCATGACTGCAGCATGGCCGGTCGACGAGTTATGCCCCTTTCCCCGTTTTTGCCAACCCATGTCATATGAGCAGGGGATATTGATGCAGCCTTGGTCATCTGCTTTTACACCCTTTTTGATGGCAGCATTTCTTTCTTCTGACATTGCAGTTTTGCAACTTTTCTTTGTTACTTGCTCTACTGCATGCCCAATCTCATTTTCTCTACTCTTGAAAGTTACTGGATTCATAGAGGGAATATTTAATGTACACAGTAAATTATTTAGGTGGGTTTCACCGATTCCTGTATGTAGACACCCAAGAACAGCTCTTGAATTAACATCATGACTGAGAGGACCTCTTTGACCACTCCTGTGTTCACTGGAGGTCTTGACAACATTTTCTGTACCACACACTGCACAGGTAACTGAGAACACTGAGGCTAACCCACATTTTTTTTCTGCTGTTATGTTCCACAATGACAAATTTGCTGAAAATGAAGTGACAATATTGATACTAAGGAAAATCTGATACTTTGTTCTGGCAGTGTGTCTTGGAATAAATGAGCACAAGTAAGTTTTTGCAAAACTTAACAACATTTCAGAAGTGCAGTGAATGCAATTTGTGGTCTGTGGAAAATTTACAACTGCTTGTTTGTTCCAAATTTACCAAAAACATTAATGTTACTAACAACCGACATACAAATGTGTGATGCTTGGTATAGGGTAAGGGTAAGGGTTTCAGAACTTGCCTGAAACTTTAAGGACCAACCCCAGGCTTTTATGGCTGATTGCATATGAGAAGTTTTGTAATGTATTAAAGATATACATGTATAATCATTGTCATAATTGTTCTTTGGAAACCTGTTAATTTTATAGCCTAAAACTTGTGTGTACTTGTCATTAAAAACAGAGACTTCATTTTGACTTTTCTCTAGTGTTGATTTTCTTCAGGCAGAAAAATGTTTCTTCTTACCTGCTTTACAGTGCTGGCAACATTTCAATGAACTTCTCAAAACATCCAAGTCCATAATTCTGCTTCCATGTGGAATGCAATTTTCCTTCTTTGTTTGTTTCTGATAAAAATTCAAAACTTCTACGTTTCCATGGTAATTATATTATTAGGTTGTAGCTGTAACAAAACATTTGTTGCAGTTTTAATATGAACTGTCAAAATTTTCAGGTCTAATCGTATCGACGAGATACTTTGCTATGAACTACCTGTGGTATAATACAAAAGTTCAAATTGAGAACTATTTCGGAGCAAAGAAAGTCTTGATGAAGCACTTGTCTTAAAACTTTTAAGTGAATTACTTGGTACCACGTATAGCGAAAAAAAAAAAAAAAAGATTTAAACCACACCTGACTTAAACGTGTTTCTCTTTTCTTCGGTGGGGACAAATCTTCGACCATTCCTTGAAACTCTAATTTCCTCTTCGCCCTCCACTCCTTTATCCCACGAGTCCTGTCCTCTGTGTTTTCACTTCGAGTGGGTTTCTTTCCAGAGAACCGACCCTTTTCGTCACGCAATGGTGGTTGTTTTTCTGGTGTCAGTTGCGCCCTTGCAGATGCTCCAGCTGTTTTCGGTGTTTCATCGCCCAGGGAACTCAAAGCGAAGCCTCCAACCATAAAAAGTGCACCGTGACCACTCTGCGACTTCCTTCGCGTACGATCACGACCGTCTTTTCTCACTGATGTCGGCGCGATAAGTACTGCGAATTGGCTCCTCAGTTTAACCACGTCAGGAGAAGACGAAAGAAGTGTAGTTTTCAACACATTTCTAGGCGCTTTTTGACGGACACTTATTCCGGACAAGAAGGATAGCGGTAAGTGGAACGCGACTCGCGATAAAAATCTCGCCGCCATGTTTATTTTTGTTTTTTCTTTTCTTTTAAATACTCGCGCGCTCGCGCCATTCGTACCCATGCTTCGCGCGCCAAAAAAACTGTATAGAGCCACCTTAACGTCACAAAATCGAGTGCATTTCGTGTTTATCGTAGAATCTGTGAAGCGATTGCCAACAATCTTTCCGGCCAGCTAATCAAGTTCCCCTCAGGGCAAAGAGCAATAGATGTGGTACAAGGGTTTGAGGAGAAACGGGCATTTCCTGGTGTTTTGGGTGCCATTGATGGATGTCATATTCCAGTCAAAGCACCAAGGAAAAACCATGAACAGTACATTAATCGTAAAGGGTTTCACTCGCTGCAGTTACAAGTAATTTTGCGATATGGACATGCAATTCACTGATGTGTTTTGTGGTTATCCTGGGTCTGTCCATGATGTGAGGGTGTTTAGAAATTCACCCTTTTTCCAAGATGCTGAAGCAAATCCAGACAACTTGTTTCCAAGAAATACCCATCTGCTTGGCGACTCGGCTTACCCTTTGAAGAGGTGGGTGCTTACCCCATTTCGTGACAATGGTCGTCTTACTAGAAGACAGAAGAGATATAACTTTGTTCATAGCTCTACCCGAATGGTAGTGGAAAGATCCCTTGGCCTTTTAAAGGGTAGATTTAGGAAACTGAAAACACAAATGGAGGTTGACAAGATTGAGGATGCTCCAGTCATAATTGTGGCTGCCTGTGTGTTGCACAACGTTTGCCTAATGGACGATGAAGATGACATTGAAGACTCTACAGATGATAACAGTGATAATGATGATGATGATGATGATGACGATGACGACGATGCTGCTCCACCATGTGCAGATGGTGAAGATAAGAGGAATCAAATAATGAGAAATTTACCTTGATTATGTTGATTATTCATATATGTAGTAACTGTGTGCTTTCAGATAGTGTTCTTGGGAAAAAGGACATAAAATAAATAAGGTGCTCAAGAATTGCAGGCAGTGAAATATATATGCTCAATATTCCGTCCTGAGCTAATGTTAGTAGTGTAATTTTATCTGTAATTCAAGGCAAATGTTTCAAGCAAAGAAGTTAAAAAAAATTGAAACTTTTCTTGCGGATGACAAGGTTTAAATTTACCTCCATCAGTTTCAACATTTCTTGTTTCTTAGGAAGAACTGTCATATCCTAATGTTCAACATTCAAACTCGTTTCCTAGGAAACTGTCGTACCAAGGTATTTGCTGAAGATATCATTAAAGAATTTTGAAATTACTCATAACTAAGGCTGGCCTTTTTTCATGTTCAGTAATAATTATAATCACCACATAAGCCAAGAGAAATTGGGGTTATTTGCCTTGGCTTCAAATTTTCATCTAACATTTTTTCTCCAATACTTATCTTGGAACTGTTTACACCTTTCTGAATAAGCCCCTACCCCAATCCCCACTACCATAAAAGATGTAAGCCTTCCAAACTGTGCAATCAATGCCTTCATTTATTTAGAACACAAGTACATGTAACATCTTTACAACACAAAACCTCCAATATGAAATTTAAATCAGACCATGCATATTCTGATCCTAACTATGATATTCAACAAAAAGTCATATACAACCAATTATGAAAGCCTGGCCGTGAGTTGTTCAGCAATATGGAACATGCTGTATGATAAGATGTAACGTAAGCAGTACAATAATACAAAACACAACAGCAAAGGTGACTGGCAATGTCAATGTACATGTATGTAAGCCTTCTCCATGAAGGAGAGAGCAGTTTACATGTACATCATATCACTTATCTTGTACAGATTTTTCAAACACTTTAAGGAACTACCCAAAGAAGGTCATTTTTTCATCATGCAGTTTCTGCAGTTTCTTCTCTTCCTTTTCTTCTTTTCTATCAGCAAACTCTTTAAACAGAGAGACCAATTCACTTCTTTCACTTGGCGGTTTCTTTCTTGGTTTTTTCTTCTTTATGTTATTTTCTTCTTCCTGTTGCTCACTTGCTGTACTTTCTGATGACTCTTCGAACTTTCGTACAGTTGGGCACTCCTGATTTTCCGGTTGATTTCTTTTTACTAGACCTTTCCTATTGCTGTACACTGCTGGTGGTTCTATGTTGTCATCTCCATACAATATGCTGTTAAGTTCATCATAAAAAGCACATTTCTTTCTATCATTTCCTGTTTTCTTGTTGTGATCAATGCATGTAGTATATAATCTTTTGAGATTCTTGAACTTGGTCTCGCAAGACTTTGCATCACAAGTGACATGTCCCTGTGCCTGCATTTCATTTGAAATATCACTCCAAATATCCTTGTTCCTTATTCTTGGATTCCGGAAATCATCTTTCTTTTTTGCATAAGTTTCTATCAAACAAATCACCTCCTCTTTCAGCCACAGTTTCTTTTGAGCAGTGATGTCATCACTACTGGTACTTCCTGCAGGCTCACACAAAGATGGTGAGCTAGAATCTGATTGGTTCTCATTTGATGAAGCAGTGTTATAAACTGTCAAGCCAGGTTGGTAAAGTGGAGCAAAGGGCATATAATTTGATGCACCTGGATACTTTTGAGAAGCATTTGGGTCAGAATACGCCCTGAGCTGTCTGTAGACAGGGGTGCCACTTTGTCCAAATACAGGTATGTTATTAATCCATGGATCCATTTTACAATCTTACCTTAAAGGGAGCAGACAAAGGTAAATATATCAGCATAAAACATAATAGAATGTTGTATAACACCTCCAGCTATCATGACAATTTCAGATAAGGGATGAATTTCTCAACATATTGTTTAACAGATAGTACTTGTGGACATGTTACCCACTACTGGCATTTTTGCTCTCTTTTGTTGAGATTTAAAAAATAATAAAGTTATCACATTTATGATCTGTTAAATCATAGAATAAGACATAAACATCAACGGGCCATCAGGGCCTGAGGAAATAGCATTCCGGTTATCATGAGTTTCCAAGCAAGGGCATATGTGTAGCATATTGAAAATGCAATGGCCAAATATGAACCCCGAAAGCGAAAAGCATTAAAATAACCTAAACGTACGGCAAAATAGCAAGAGGTCGCTGAAGCAAACGAGCAAATTAATAACCAATAATATCTCAAGCGATGTTACGAAACAAGGCCAGGGGTTCCATCATGGAGGTTGCATTCACGAGTATTCGGTGGAGTTATACGACAATTTCGTGGTAAAACCAAAACAAAGTTTTACACAACCCACTCAGATATTTGTATTTCACTGGCACTTTGTCGATTTTCTGATGACTTTCACTCAATAATAGGCAGAAACAGGTTTAAATTAAGACCACCTACCTCAACACAAATGCTGACGAACGCGGTAAAATTCACGTAAGTGCATCTCATGTGAAGTATATGTAATTCAAGACCAAAACCGCTGCACACAGTGATTAATTTCGGATCCTTCACCCAAAGGAACGTGCCGGATCATTGATCCGATGATCCGTTCGCAGATCACTCAGATCAGTGATCCGATGAATCCTTGTTGAGAGTGGATTCGATAGATCACTGATCTGAAAAAGGATTTAATCGAAAGGAACACCACCGATCAGAAATCCTGATCCGGATCCTCCCAAAGGAACGCACCCTAAATTGCCAAATTATTATCCCTTTATTTAGAACACAAAGCAGCACAATTGAAGGGTATTCTGCAATATTTAGGGTTATAACGCAAAACATGTAATTGCTCTAATTTCAAATGAAATATTTTGCCACGTCGTTACAAAATTGCAACATCACATGATTGTCAAACTTGGACAATAGACCATTTTACAGTTGTTTGTGAAAGCGAGGCTGGGGGTGACCTTGTTTTGATAGAAACCTACCTACCTTTCTTACGTAAATCATGTTTTTCTTATGCTAACTAGTGTTTAATCAGCGTAATTTCCCTAAGAAAAGCAGGTAGGTTTGTATCAAAACAAAGTCAGCCCTAGCCTCGCATTGAATCAAAGGCCAGGGTACTGAGCAAAGAACTGTACAATGGTCTATTTTCGAAATTCTTCTACAAAAAACATGCCTTTAAGTTTCCAAATTAAAGTGCCCATAACCTTTTTTTTTTTTACTTTCTCACCTGAATCTACACAGCTGTCAAAGACGGTTTGCATAAAAATAAAAGCAATTTCCCCAAAACGCAATTGTAAAATGAAACCATAAACATTCAAATTTGCTGCCATTTTGGCTCACTATTCTTCTCAGCCATAATAGTGCTGTGTCTTAGGTTTAAAGGAACACTTAGTTTTGATTTGAAGTAAACAAGGTGATTTTTCAGATAAACTCTCTTCAATCAATGATATTGCGGCAAATTCGAAATTGTAACAACAACCTCAAAACACTCGCAGTTGCTTTCTCTCTTGTAAACAAAGCTGGAAAGGTGTGTTCCTTAACCTACGTCAGACGTCTTCATAATCAGTGGAGAAAGTTTACTGCAAAGATATAGAACTTTTAAAAAATGAAAAAAATTCAGGTTTTAAGCAATTCGCAAAAATTTGCGCAGAAAGTCTTTAGGTAACCTGTAGATTATCTTGATAAACTGAAAAATTATGTTATGGGTACTTTTAGCTTATTGTGCTAAAAATTCTTCCATTTACCCATTTTGAAATTTTAGTTATTTAGCCAACCTCTACTTTAATATTATTTGTCTAATCAAAACAAAACAAAAAATTGATCCCTGGAGATTTACAGGAAACATAATTATAGTGACTACAATCGAACCTCAATTATCTGGACTGGTGGTGATTGAGCTGAATAGTCTGGATAATCAAAAGTCTGGATAATTAAAAATATGAATATTGTAACGCCACAATTCCCAGATTAAAAGACGGCATAAAGAGAACAACACACCTTTTTTAATTTTCACTAACCAGTCTCACAATAATCATTGCTTCTCACATGGTTGTTACACCATAGGTCACGTGACTTACTTCGAGGGGTAACCGCAGGGTTCATCTACCCCCCTTACTTGAGCACTGTCCCAGTGCTCGCCCACTTTTTCACAAATCGTTTCCGAAAACAACTTTAATTAAACACAACGGATTAAGTCTTCAACGTTGTTCATCAACATGCCAAGATCTAAAGTTGGTAGGTAGTGAAAGGCATTAACTTATACTTGTCTAGTTGCCTAGCCTGTCCTATAATGCTTATCAGTCCCTGAACAATTCAGGTTAATCAGTCACCCAAGTTCCATATCGACTTGGTGGCTTTTGTGGCCTTGGTGGCCTCCCACAAACACTGGAATCAATCTCAGGTAAATTGTATACAGTCGGCTCAGCAGTTTGACAGCCTATACCCGCCTGGTTGAGGTCATCTGCAACAGAGGTTGTTAGTTCCGCACAAGGCTCAGGTTTACTCACATCCTCAGACTTTTCACTGCTATTGTCCCCAATTGAATCAGCATTCTGAAGTCTCGGGGAAACATCATCTTTGTCTGCTTCCGTACATTCCGTTTCGTCAAGCTCAACTCCCTCCCTCACGTTAATCGGAGCTGACTGTCCCTCGTCGACAAAATTTGAATCCACAAGCGATGTCTGCCTCCCCTCTTCTTTTGGGTTCGATAGTTGCGTTTGCCTTTTTGGAATCCATCACTCCAGTGGGGGTCCCAGGTAAGGCTTCAATCTGTCTGAGTGAACGATCTTGGGCTTGGCCTTTCGGCTCTTCTGAATACGGTACACCACATCTGATAGCACCGATGCCACAAGATAGGGTCCTTCCCAAAGACAGTCAAGTTTGGCATTTCTCCCCTTCTTCCTCTGAACGTTATGCAGCCAAACAGAATCACCAACAACAAATGGTCTACCGGAAAGCCGTTTGTCATAGTTCCGCTACTGCCGTATAGCTGCCTTGTTCAAATGACGCCTGGCCAAATCATGTGCACTAGCCAATCTCTTCTGAACAACTTGTGCATAGTCCGTCTGGAGTGGTGATGCATCAGGTGGTTTCTCAGTTATGACATCCAGGGGAACATCCAGTTCCCTACCCAACATCAAGAGGTTAGGCGAAACCCCTGTTGACTCATGAACAGCACCTCGATAGGTCATCATGGAAGTTGGAAGTTGTAGATCCCAGTCTGTCTCGTCCTGCTGGATCTTCCCACGCAACATTTCAATGAGGGTCCTGTTAAAATGCTCCACTTGTCCGTCAGACTGGGAATGCAGTGGAGTGGTGCGAGTCTTCTCGATGTCCAACAGCCTGCAGATTTCAGCAAACACCCTTGATTCAAAGATAGTTCCTTGGTTGCTATGAAGTTGACAAGGTACACCAAAATGAGAAATGAACTCGCTCACAAGCTTCTCTGCAACAGCAATAGTTTCCTGGTTAGGTATTGGGTAGCTTTCAGTCCATGTAGTGAAATAGTCACTAACCATGAGTATAAACTTGTTCTTTCACAGGGTTTCCAGCAGTGGGCCAAGAATGTCAATCGCGATTCATTCCATGGGAGCTCCCACCACATACTGCTTTAACAGAGCACAATGTTTGCGTCCCCAGGTTTTCTTAGCCTCACAGACATGGCACCTATCGACCAATCTGTGAACTGCTGAAGTAAGTCCTGGCCTGTAATAAGGAGATTGGAGAGCACATAGGGTCTTCCATACACCACAATGACTTGCTTCCAAAGGAGGCTGTCGAAGACTTGTGGGAAGAATGACCAGGTCAATAGTCTGATCTCCTCCGTCACTTTCCCATTTGCGACAAAGCACACTGTTTCTGAAGAGCAGCCGTTCCCACTGTGACCACAAGGTCTTCACAGCACAACTCTGAGGTGACACATCTTCCCACAATGGTTTTTCTTTGCAGGCTCCCTTCCGACCAATAATAACCTTGAGATCAAAGTCAGCTTCCTGCTGTTCCCTCGAGAAGGTTGAAGTCCAGGTTGGTTCCAGCTTGACAGTGGCACATCGAGCATGAACAGGTTCTTCATAATTCACAGGTTGTTCGTTGACCTGGCAAGGGACATGCATCACAGTCTGAACACCAACATCAATATCAGTCGCTCGCTCCTGTGACTTCCAACGCTTACACCACTTACAACGGATATCACAGGGTGTACGGGAAAGTGCATCAGCATTGTGATGTCGCTGTCCTGGTCGATACTGGATCTCGAAGTTGAAAGTAGTCGAGTAATCAATCCAATGTGCATGCTGTCCCTCGGGTCTTTGGCCTGAACAACAAAACACAAAGGAGTATGGTTGGTTCTAATGCAGAATCTTGTACCTTGTAGGTAATAATATTAATACAATACATTTATATAGCGTCTTTTCCCTATGGTCCAAAAGCGCTTTACAGGTGACAAATTAGAATTATCATATACAACATTAATCGTTAAAAAAAATTAAATTCCCATCATTATTGCCATTACTTACTAGTACTACTCAATAGAAATCATTGTCTGCCATAAGCCTGTAAAAATAAATATCTCTTAAGTTTCTGTTTAAAAGTTTTCACCGATTACGAATCTTTTATTGACTGTGGAAGATCATTCCAAAGTACTGTTGAAGCCAACGCAAAAGACCGACCACCATATGACTTAAGATTGTTAGTTTCACAGGTAATGCCAGTGTTGCTTAACAAAGTCAACAATTGCCAAGAGCTCACGACGGGTCACACAATAGTTCCTTCAGACTTGGACAATGTCCGACTTGCAAAGACAATGGGCTTCTCCACCCCGTCCCGAAAATGTGAGAACACTGTGCCAATGCCATGGTCCGATGCATCAGTATCTAACACAAACTTTCCCTCTCTAGGCGGGTAAGCCAGGACTCTACCGGATGTAAGTAAACCCTTCAGGCTGTCAAAAGCCAGCTGACATTGCTCTGTCCAAGCAAATTCCTTCTTGGCTTCCGTTAGCTTGTACAGCAGCTTAGCTATGGTCGAGAAATCAGGGATGAATCAGCAGTAATAAGAGGCAAGTCCAAGGAAATGTTTGACCTTCGTGCTGTTTTCTGGGGTGGGCCAGGTGCGAACTTGCTCCACCTTTTCAGGTCTGCAGCAATGCCTTCCTCCGTAACCACATGTTCGAGCTACGAAACCCTTTTCTGGAAGAGAAAACACGTCTTTGGCTTAAGTTTTAGTCCTGCTGTGGCTAGTTGTTCAAACACCTCTTTCAACCGCTCTAATTCTTCTTCAAATGTGTGTCCCATAACTACCACATCATCAAGATAGATCAAGCAAATCTTCCAATGTAGGCCCTTCAAAACAAGTTCCATCAATCTGGCAAAAGTGCTTGGTGCATTGCATAGGCCAAAAGGCATCACGGTCCACTTGTACTCAAAGTTATGAATGCTGCATTCTCCTGGGTGCTCGCATCCATTCGCCATGTTCTAAACGAGTGGAAATCTGGGTACGATTTGCGACCACAAAGCCTCTCAGGATCGTTTGGAGGGACGGCGTGAAGGCAAACAAACATGGTGTGCTATAACTGCTGTGTTCCACTTTGCAATAATAGTTTTAGAAACGCACCTAGCCTTCACTATTACAGAATTCCTAAAGACCCTGATGTACGGCAAACGTAAGTAGTTATTAGGAACGAAACGCTTAAAGTAGGCTCTGAATATACACGGATTTGCTCCGCTCATTTCAACGGAGGAGAGAATCTTAGCAGAACTCACTTATCATCAATTTTTCCATGGACAATACCAACCGTTCCACATCGGGAATTGACAAGGGCCACTTTCGAAGAAACGCAGACCAAGAAAAGAAAAACACCACTTGCTGAATTACCACTGGATGAGAACTTTCAACTTGAAGAACACTTAAAAGAAAATATTGGCGTTGACACCAATACCAGTATGGAAATACAAACGTTGCTCACTGGAGACCTACTGAACAATTTACTTGACAGCTTATGAACACGTGAACAAGAAATTGTGAAGTTAAAGGAAGAGATTCAGAGGTTGGAGAAAGAAAATAAGAACATAAAGGAGATGAACAGCAAATTTCAACAAGAAATGAAAAGCTTGATGCATGCCTTAGATAACAATAGATTTGACATTGACCAGTATAAAGATAAAGATGATGATATAGCATTCTACACTGGCATTCCCAATTACAAGGCTCTGATTCTTTGTTACAAGACTGTAGAACAGTCTGTTAGCAACATTAACTACGAACACAAAAGGACCACTCTGGACAGTAATGTTGAAACGCCCAGAGTACTTACTAAATTTTAAGAGGTTACCCTTGTTATGCTCCGCTTGAGGCTGGGATTGTTTGAAAAACATCTTGCTCATCGATTTAAGGTTTGTAGATCCACTGTTTCTAAGGTTGTTAATGCCTGGATTCCATTTTTGAGGAGAGAATTTGAACTACTTATCACCATCCCTCCAAGAGAAGTACTTCAATGTCATATGCCTGACAGTTTTAAGAAACTGTTGCCCAATGTGACCGTCATAGTCGATTGTACCGAATTTGAAATGGAAAAGCCACTGCTCTCGATTCACAGTCTGCCTGCTATTCATCATATAAATCAAAGAATCACCATGAAGTCAATGTTGGGCATAACTCCAAGTGGTGTTTTATGTTTTGTAAGTGACTTATTTCCTGGATCAACCTCAGACAAGGAAATAACTGTTCTCAATGGTTTTTTTAGACAGACGTAATCATGGTGACCACGTAATGGCTGACAAAGGGTTTAATTGTCAGATGAATTAACTTCTGTTGGTGCAAGCCTTGTAATGGCAACATTTTTAGATAAAAAGGTACAGTTTTCCAAAGAAGAAACAAATCATAACAAGGTGGTCGCTAGCCTTAGAGTTCATGTGGAGCGGCTTATGGAATGCATAAAGAACTGGCACATCTTTGACCGCAAGACACCAATTACTCTTGCACCTATTGCATCACACATCCTTGTTGTGGTCTGTGCTCTATCAAATTTTCAGCCCCCTCTTATAAATTATCATGTGATACTCTTGATTCCCGCAATGCCATGTTAATCATGAAAAATGAAGTCATTCATAATGCAGGAACTTAACTTTAATTAAATGGTGAAATGAATTTATGTTTGGGCCAAACCATAAAATTGGTATTGGAGTGCAACCATGTGTTACATTGTTAACGGTTAGAGATAAAGGGGTTTGGGTCATTTAATTTTTTGTGAGGTGCAGGTCAGACAATTTTGTGCCACAAAGTATGGCTGGGTCAATTTTTTACTTTGGAGATTTCCAAATTCTTCAACTCGTCCCTTCCCCAATACATTTTGACCAGCCGCTTACTTATTTGATTGAAAATTTTCAGGTGATGAAACTTTAGCAAGAAATACTGTTTACACATTTAAGTGCAGGTTTTGTAAAAGACAATGTAATATATTCAACATTGCAAATGTTAAAAAAAATAAACTTCTGTTACATCTTCTGTAGGAGGTGAAAAAAGTACTCTTAAAACATGCGAGCATTTAACTTGGGGAGCCCATATTTCACACAAGGGTATGCAAGTAAAATGATTGCAGCTTTGGAAATGTTGTATCCCAGTGTTCTTGTGAGTAACGGATTCTCTCACAAAAAGGGGTGGTACAGCCTGTTCTCATAACCACAAAGTCAGTCCATTTTCGTTCAACCACAAACATTGCCTGTTGTGTTTGAAAATAATATTTGTGCCTCACATTCAAGGTCACACCATCCTCATATTTCTTGCAAATTCCTTTTTGGACGAGAGCCTCCTCCAGACTTTCTTGCTTCTTGATTTGAATATATTTCAGTTCCAGAAGACCCTCAGTGTCCTCTGCAGAAGGGTCATGCACTAATCCATCTGGACTTGCTCCAAGGAAGTCATGATGCTTGGAAATAAAAAAAAGCCACATTTTTGTATAGTTATGCCAGTGACACCATCCTCCTGCTTTAATGATTTGTAAGCAGCAATGATATTGTCCTCCATTTCCAGTTACTTCCATACGCTCATCCACAGGAACAGTACAGGACAGACTGTCTTCAGGATCATGATCAGGAACAGGATCGAAAACAAGTACAGGAACGGGAGGATCATCAGCAACGGCAGAAACAGTGGCGAGAGGAACTTGGTCAACAACCATTTCAGATTCATCAAACGTAGGACAAGACGCAGCACCAGCAGTGTGTGACAAGGGAGAGGCTCCCCAGGCACGTCTACAATCTCTGGCCATGTGACCGGGCTGATGACAACACCGACACAGGCCAGAAAGATAGCAGTCACTGCTACGGTTTCCAGACTTGCGAGAAACGGTGCACTGGATAGGTTGGTGAGGATACCATACCCGAAATACGGAATGTCCTTAGATATATCCATCTTAACCACGTGGTTACCATCGTACAACGTCGGGAAGGCTTCATACTTGCGGGGAGTAACCGAGATAACTTTTCCAAGAGAAGCGAAGAAGGCACAGTTTCATCCGTGACCTCGGAAGGGAGATCCCGGATGTGAACGGAGACCGCGTTAGCATCAGCATACATGACTCGGAGAGGAGTATCGCAGTAAGTAAGCCCATGGTTAAGAACCTCGTCACAGAAAGCAGAGTCTTTAAATGTCACCCACACGGCTCCATTTTGTAGAAACTGCACAGCAACCAGCTTATCAACATCGAGAACCTCCAACAGTTGTGGGAGAACATCAGAAGATCCAGTGGTACGGTAAACCTCCGGTGAAAAAACCGCCATCAAGCTACTGGGACACTTCATGGCGCCTGCGTGTAAACGTTAAAAGTGGAACACCTCCTTTCTAGTTTAGCTTAATTTAAAAAGAAAAAGCTAGACGTCTGGTGTTGTGTGGCTTTCAACAGCAACTTACACTTCAGCCAGCTGCTTTGGCCTTCTTAGACCTCATCAGCATGGCATAGCTAATGCTCAGGCTCAAGTACCCACATATCAATAAAACAAGCAATGAAAACGTAAAGCTTGTGGGATGTATCTGGAGTGACAAGGATACTTGGCCTCAATGCTTGGGCTCAATCTTTGCTTTCGTAGATTTAAGGGCTAATGCCCGCTACCTTGTGGCCTTAGTGCCTTTTGAGTGGCTTCAGCTTACTTGATCACATTAATTTGTGAAGTATCCTTGTCACTCCAGCCACATCCCACAAGCTTTACATTGTCATTGCTTGTTTCATTGATATGTGGGTACTTGAGCCTGAGCATTAGCTATGCCATGCTGATGAGGCCTAACAAGGCTGAAAGAGCTGTCCATGGCTGCTAATGCTTGGGCTCAATCTTTGCTTTGGTAGATTTAAGGGGTAATGCCTGCTACCTTGTGGCCTTAGTGCCTTTTGAGTGGCTTCAGCCGACTTGATCACATTAATTTGTGAAGTATCCCAATTAAAGAGACCGCTCGAAAGGCGAGAAAAACAAAGACAAAAGAAACCAAACCGCAGTACAACCAATTAAGGAGACTGCGTGAAAGGTGAGAAAAACAAAGGAAGATGAAAGAAACCAAACCACAGTACTACCAACTAAGGAGACCGAACGAAAGGCTAGAAGAAAAATACCTAGGAAGAACGCACAAAGGATGCACCAGACACTGAGCCAAAAACACCATTGCTGCCCCACTGACAAACAAAGTAGCAATGACGATGGACAAATCCAAAAAACTCAACACAAGAAAGATTGTTATTGGGTGCATAGATGCAGGCCAACTGGAAAGCAATGTCATTAAAAACAAAATCAGCTAAAAGAAAACGGCCTGCAGAGTCACAAAAAGATTTAGTTAAAGTATACCTTGCACAATAGAGAATGGCTGTACTGCACGACTGTGAGGAGCCCGGCGAGGAGACCACCAAATAACCTAGTGGGGGGGACCAAGATGTGCATTCCGCAGAGGATACAATATGCAGCTCCTGAAGACAAACAAAATCCACCTTAGATCTCACCAACCATTGCAAACAAGACATACGCTTGTTAGCATCACGAAGGCCATTGCCATTTAGTTAAGCCTTGGGTGGGGATCTCGCAGGCTTAACCGTCACAACAGACGGCATAACATGGAGGCCAGGCCTAAGTTGTGGCCTGGGACCAGGAACTACAGGCACCTCACTCGAAACTTTATGACGCTGAATGATGGCTGGGGTTACATGAGGAATTTTTGAAGAGCCAGGGGGAGTGCTACTCAATGCACCACGCCCAAGAGTAGACCCGCTAGGAGCCCGCAGAATCACTGATGAAGAATCAATAAGAGCATCTGGTCCTTGAGGGTCAGATGAAACACCAGCAAGGCTGTCCTGTGAAGGAGGAGCCTGCATCTCAACATCAGGAGAAGCCATTTCAAAACTATTCACATTTCCAGTAGAAAGATGAACATCTGGTCCTGGAGGGCCAGATGAAACACCAACAAGGCTGTTCCCCGAAGAGATAGCCTGCATCTCGATATCAGAAGAGGGCGAAAACCCCTGGGCATCTTGGGAAAACCCAGAGAGTAGGCTCTGGGAAGCCTCACCTATATCATCCAAAACAGAGGGCGGACTTTTAGAAGCCACACCCACAGCAAGGGAACAACTAATAGTTTTTCCAATATTATTTCTAGCAGCACTATTTTCAGCACCACTGCTCTTACAAATACCTTCCTTATCACTATTGTTATTTATGCTATTACTTTGAACATTATTTATGGCAGCACTATTTTCAGCACCACCAATCTCCTTACAAATACTTTCACTATCACTAATATCATTCAAGTTAATACCACTAGTCTTCTGAATACTATTCATAGCAGCACTATTTTCAGTACCACTGTTCTCCTTACGAATACCATTTTTATCATTATTATCATTCACGCTGTTACTATTGCCATTACTACCATTCAAAACATTCTCTTCATTGATATTATTTGCCTTATCAGTAGTGGCACCCTTAGAGGCACCAGAATTCTTACAAACATTACTTTCTTTGTCCATGGCAGGACCAACAATTTCACCGGAGGCCTCAACAAACACCTCATCATCACTATCATCACCACCATCAGAACAATCATCGTCAACATCATCAGTCATCCTCGATGTCAGAAGAAGTCCCGGGACCACTGGTAGCACCAGGAGCAGCAGCACTAGGAGCAGAGGTACCAGGAGCAACACCAGTGACAAAAGAACCACGAGCGGCAGCATCAGAAGCGCCAGGGGTGGCAGGATCATATGAACGGGTGCCCCAAGGGTTAGGGCAAGAGCGTGCAAAATGGCCAGACTGTCCACAGTGACGACACTTGTCCTTGTTCAGGCAGTTTGCAGACCTGTGGCCCTGCTTGGCGCACAAGTTACAAACTAAAGGCTGTCCTTTGTACCATAGCCAACACATGTACCCACCAATGGAAATTTCACGCAGAGGAAGACGCTCATTGAATATAATGGATACCAAACGTGTTCCAGTGAACACACTTTGGTTAGACAAGTAAGCTTGTTTTCTAATGCTCCTAACATCAAAATCAGAAAGGGCGAACTCAATCTCAACGTGGTCCTCCTCGTATGGGTAATCGAAGATGTGGACCAAGGTTGTGGGCGGACCTCCACCCAAGATCCGACACCACATGCCAAAGAGATGGACACCCGTAAGGGCCTTTGCAGCCTTGAAAGCGGCATCTGACATGAAGATGACCCAAATGATCTCATACCCAATTTGGACAGCAACAATGTCATTATCATTCCCTCAACGACGAAGAACTTCCTTCATTAAGAAAACTGCCAAACAAATTGACAGAAAAAAATCACAAAAAGGGAACAAACTGTCAAACAATTTGACAGGAAAAACACACAAATGAAGAAATACTATTACAAAAACAACAGCCAAGAAAAATCCGACAAAAATGGAGAAAAACTATTGCAAAAATAACTGCCAAACAATTTGACAGGGAAAAAACACACAAAACTGGAGAAAAACTGTTGCATAAAGAAACGCCAAAATATTTTGACAAGAAAAATCACACAAAAATGGAGTAAAACTATTGAAACAACAACTGCCAAACAATTTGACATAAAAAAACACTATTGTAGAAAAAAGAGCAAAAAAGTGCAAAAAAAATTGAAAAAAGGGAGTTACCAATAAATTAATTAACACTATAAAGGCACTATATTAAATAAGCGTGCAAAAAGCGTGACAATTACCTGGACAAGGCCCACAAACCAACAAGGGAAGGCAGGCCTGCTGGGCGTAAAGGCACAGGAAAACGCAGAAAGAAAATGAAGCAAAAAATTGACAAAAGGCTAAGACCCAATGAACGGGTCAGAAAAATGGAAGGGTAAAGAAAGAACGGCTTAGCCCAGGTCACAGCCAAAGAGACTGAGCATTAGTCCCTGGGAGGGTCACCATACGAAAACCAGGAAGAAAAAAGCGAAGCAGAAGAAGAGTAAAACTTACAAAATCCTTGGTCTTCGACGAAGAAAAACACCCAGAAGCCACCGTAACCAATCAACAGGAATCCTCAGGACAGGTAAGTAAAGACCAAATCTGACAAATCCCTTGTTAGGCCTGGAGTGACAAGGATACTTCACAAATTAATGTCACTCCTGCCACATCCTACAAGCTTTACGTTTTCATTGCTTGTTTTATTGATATGTGGGTACTTGAGCCTGAGCATTAGCTATGCCATGCTGATGAGGCCTAACAAGGCCGAAAGAGCTGTCCATGGCTGCTAATGCTTGGGCTTAATCTTTGCTTTGGTAGATTTACGGTCATTCCCCCGAAATAGAAGCCAACACAATATTCTTTTCAAACTTTGTCCATTTATTGACCATAATAGATGTACTCCAAAAATGAAATAAAAAGAGGGGGTCACCACGCTTTTTAAGGTGCTACAATCAGTCAAACATACCCCCCTTTCCTGCAAATTTGGACGCTAGGGTGAAGTGTCTCAACATAGAACATCTGTGATTTTTTTACTTTAAAAAAGGCGCTTCCTAACTCTTCCATACAAAAGATATGAAGGATGGCATTGAGCATCAGTAAAGGAGCTATGGACATTTTGTGGAGAAACACCAAAAATTCCAAGGTAAATTCCTGTATAGCAACAGGAGAGGGTTGGTATGGTTTAACCAGCACACTATATTGCTAGTGTGGTGCTGATATGTTTTTAAATTTTAAGTTGTTTTCAAAACATAGAAAATTTATTTTTTTTTAAATGTTGGTGTCTGTTTGATTTAAAATCAAATGAGATTGAAAAATCAGGGGGTCCCCATGTTCGTTTGAGAATTGAGGTTTTGTACCCTGGCCCCTGATGGAGGAAAGTACATAATTTGATTGGAATAAGCTACTATTTTTCTTGGAGTGAAATCCAAAACAAAGCATGAAATAGATCACAAAATCTGGATAAAGATTTTTTCTAAACAAATATGCCCTTTGAGTGACAAAATAATTTATGGTAATATTACTGTGCATGTTAAACCTACATTTGTCTTGGTGTTGAGATTTTTAAATTACAGATAAACAATAATTATTAACAAATTGTAAACAGATCGGCGTGCACTATTGAGTCATGTTTGCACACGGGGAGTTGCTAAGCACAAGAGAAGCGTAAGAGTCGCACAAGACGTAGCCAAGAGTGACTCTAGCCTCTTAAGTGCTTAGAATACCTCCCAAGTGCGTCCACAACTCGTCAATAGTGCATGCTGATATGTTAACCATTTGTTTTACAACATATCATAAACATCATAGAGAAAGCAAAGTCCCATTTTATTGCCTAAAATGTTCATGTAGTCTTACATGACCAAGAAAAACAAGCGCACGAAACTTCATTCACAGAAATTGCAACGGCTTAATACTTCAGCAGACACTATGTGGATTGAAACGATACAAATTTTGTAAAATCTCGCCCAAAAAAGCGAAATTTTAGTTTATAAACATTAGCGCACATGTCGGCTATCATCAGCAGTGTTCATCCATGGGCAAATAGTAAATGGTTAATTGACCAATCAGAGCACTATCTTTCCTTTAGTTATTGTTATAAAAATTAATGAAATCCTTAGTACCAAATCAATGAAAAATCCTTATTACATTTACAAGTAGATTCCAATTGGTTATACATGTGTAGTTTAACACTCACTAAGGACATCAATGTGTGGGAAGAATGTCAGTTTGTAATGTTCTTCTTTGTTAATTTCTTTATTTTGAACTAGTGACTTCACATTAGGTTTTGATGTCTCTTTATTTCGTAATCTAGACTACTACATGTACACACAGCCAAAATGGAATCTACTGCTGAAAAAAACTGCAAATTTAGGCAATAACTCTTCTGTTGTTGGTAACTCTTGGTTTGCCTTCAAAGTTTTCCTGGAGTACATTGGCAACTCCATCTAATCCACTCCTTTGAAATGCGAGCTTCAAATGGGAAATGGTCAGACCAGAGGTAGCTATCTTGTCTGCCATTCCCTTTGCCTTGCCATGGATTACAGGTTGCAAACTATGTAGGTTCTTGTTCTTCTTGTTCAAGAATGTAGAATATTCCTGAAACCATGCCAAGGTAAAGCTATGCTTCAAGAGCATAGATTCATCAATGAACTGCAAGGAGAGTTTCTGCAACACCTGGACATCATCTCCAGCATTGTGGGCATTGTAGGAGCAATGCAAAGATCACTGGGCAACATCTCCTGACTACAGCTCCTGCCAGGATAGAGCTCTCTAAATGCCATGAGCGTGTCACAAAACCGAACAACAAGCTCACTAAACTTGTCCATATGACCACACAATGACACTGCCTTGAGAAGGTGTTTTGCATCAAAAGCCTAAGCATTGTGAGCCAACAAGACACTTTGCTTTCTTGGCTTGAGCCATGCCAGAAGCTTCAACAAACCTTCAGCCAGGGTGACAGCAGTTACTGGCTGCCCATCAAAAAACAGCCTTCCACGATTGAAGGAAAGTTTATTTACAGCTGAAACTCCAGCACTCACACCATGTTTAGGAAGGACATAGACACTGAAGCAACAACTTCCTTCAGCTGCTGCAATTTGCAATATTTCTGCATCATTACCTGCACATAGAATAAACAAGCAGAATAATAAATTTTAGCTTGTCTGAGATGACATGATATGTGAAACAGAAAGGAGTGCTTGTTTAACAATTCATTGTGTCCTAAGAGTAGTATTCATGCACAAGTGACATTGACCTGTGTGCATGCATGGGCCCACCGTAGGGCATGTGCATCATGGGAATGTACAATGTAATAAAATGTATCATTACATGCATGATTTGACCAATCATAGCAGATCCTTTTTTTTTTTTTTGAATACTTGATAGAGTATTGATTCAGTGTTTTAATACTAGTACCAAAGTAATAGTTACTTCAATTATTCTGGTCCATCACAAAAGCTGCTATATAGCACAATATTAACCATGAATCAGAACTCTAAGCAAATACATATGGTATGTGTCAAGTGCTAAAAATGCATGCAAACATGTTTTGGTTTTATTTCTGATAGTATGAAAAAGTGCATGGCAATTAAGGTTTTCTAGCAATCACGGAGTGTACACGTATAGTAATGCAAGACCAAAGTAAGACATAATTGCTGTACGTTCAACATCCACATGGAAACTGCTCTAATATATGGTATTCCTTCCTTAATTATTACAATATACAATATATATACAATATGTATAGCAGATCAAGACTTTGAAAATAATTATATAGTACCTCTTGAGGATGTTTTCAAATCAATGAACACTTTTTTTATGTCGGGTACCCCTGCCTGTGTAATTTTTCTAACTTCTGGGAGTGCATCAGGAGGAGGGATTTCTCTCTGTTCATCACCACCTTCATTGCTATAGCCTAAACCACTTTTGTACTGTACTCCCTCTGGTCTTTGTTTTCAAACTGACTTTACTATTCTTACATTCTAATTCACTACGTTCAAAAGTACGTAAATTATTTACCACTTAAATATCCGCAAAAACAGGTACAACGAAGGATGGGTGGATTGCATGCGGACCCTAACACTTTTATTACCCTTTGTTTGTCTGCTTTTTTTTTTTTTACAAAGATACATTACAAGAGAATAATATAATGGACAATAATCTAAATTCCTAGATATTTTGTTACTCATAAACGGCTACACTGTGGTTCTAATACGTACATGTCCTTAGCCTCGTCACTTTTCCAGCATCTGTGAAGCTTTAGCAACCTTTCAGAAACGTTACATGAGGGGTCGTTAGTAACAACAGAGGTTATCCCACCAGAAAGTAGACTATGGAGACCGTAATCTTTAGGATCATAGCCCACATCCTTTAAAGCGTCCTTCAATATCTCCCTACAACGGGTATAAGATAATTTGCCATTTCTAAGAGTATACCCTAACTTCTTCGTTAACGGCCTGAACAAGGGTAACTGGCTAGATAGGTCAGTATCGGCTGCTTGGATATACCTATGCAAAACCACCACAGGACAATAATTACTCTCTAACTTAGAGATATACACATAGTTCCCCTCCCTATACACATCTGTTTTACTCTTTGGTACAAATACTTTAACAAACTCTTTGTGAAAGAATAAGTGGTTGGGCTGAATGTTGGCTAATTCATTAAAATGAAAAAATCCAGCGAAGCCTAAAGAGGTTAGTGCCGCAATACGTAAGTCATTCAAAGAAGAGCCTTCAGCACCAAATCTGTCGATAATACTTTTAACGACGTCAGCATCAACGGGCTTCTTCTTGCTAACTGGAAGGCTCCTTGTTCTCTTGGCACACTCAACCATGCTTCTGCAGCAGACGTTATCCAAAGGATTAGGGCCGTTATCAGGTGAGAAAGAATGGAGCCATTTGAGCGCCACATGGACTAAGACCACTGAGGCGGGGGACCTAAGCTGTTGGTCTAAGTTAAATAGATAAAGGGCGACCACAGGAACAGTAAAAGGTAACTGAACAGAAATCTGTCTACTCCTACACCACACAAAAAACTTTTTAATTTTGTTGATGTATTTTTTCGCAGTAGAATTAGCCCTAGAGTTAAGCAAGGCACTAAATAAGGAATGCCGATCGGCCTGAGAGCAGAAGGGAGTAACATCCAAGCTTTACTTGCTATTACGACCTGCAAGAAAAATTATAAACGTAAAGTTTTATAACAAAAGGCAAGGTAACAAATAAACACCTAAAAAACATATTAAAGGAAAAACTAAACTCTATCATATCGCAATGTAACCGCAACGGAGCATAAATTATCCGCGCCTAAGAATCCTAGAACTCAAAAACAAACGCTCGCAGGGATAGATAAACCAGAAAAAACACGAAGGCCCTAGAAAGGGCGTGCGCCGCTAAAGCGGGGACTCGCTCATAACGCCAAACTAACAATGTCATAAGAAAGACTAGCAAACGTTTACACATGTTCGGCCACATAGTCTAAGACACAGTGGGTCCCAAGTCAGCTCGTGAATATAAAACAGACGGACACAGCTGCCCTACATAAAGTTCATACAATATGTGAGGGATAAATCAGACCCTCTTGACCCCTTATGAACCACTCAAATGCTTCAGCTCACACTCCTGTAAGCAATTGCCAGTGCATATGACCAGTGTCATTTCTCTAAACACATACATCCTCCTCATGACCAGTGTCATACAATTCTAGAAAATCGAACTACAGGGACCCTTGTCAGCTTACAAATAAACGAAACGCGCGCGAATTTCATTCTTTACAAAAATTCCAGTCTAAGCACTACAACATTGTCTGTAAAATTTACAAAGCCCAGGAATGAATTCAAATTTCTTCCTAAAGTGAGAGCCTCAGATCCATTCTGCATGAAACAGCCTTTCATAAACCGCTTGTATTCACTTGTGAGTAGAGGCCAGAAACTAGACGAAGGCCATAGTGGTATCACAATAGTAGCCCTCGCCTTCTGTAAACTCAGATAATGGAGGGCGCGGGCAACAAGAGGTACTGGAGGAAACCCTAAACAATTTTCAGTCTCTAGATTTTGAACAAAAAAGTCCACCCCTGATGTCACCGGGTTCCAAAAACGGGAAAAGAATCGTGGCAGTTTCGCAGTATAAAAATTAGCAAAACAGCCAACTGTGTGCTGACCCCATAATTCTTCTAAACAGAGAAACAGTTCCAGAGTAATCTGCCAATCATCAAAGTCAATAAGACGACTGATATAATCTGCTCTTTCATTTTCCGTACGTAGGATCCACTGGACCTCCAAACAAATATTATGCACAGCACAAAATTGGAAAATCTTGACAGCTAGTCTGTCCAGGTCTAACTTCATGCTTCCCACCTCTACGAGTTTTGCAGCCGACTGATTATTCGTAAACCACTTGACGAGGGAATCCTTCAGAACTGGAGCAAATGACTCGAGAACAAAATCAATGGCGGCAAGCTCTCTCCAAGTAGAATTTTTAGAGCATTCAGATGGTTCCCAAAGTCTATGACAGATATGATCCTCGTTAAGGGTAATAATAGAACCACAGCCAGTGGCACACGCATCAGAATAAACGAAACATTGAGGCTTATGGATGAGGAAACAATCCCGGATCTTGAGGGAATTCAAATTTGTTCTCCAAAAACGCAACTCTTCATTTATTTATTTAATCACTTCGCCAGAGACCTGGCCGGGACACTACAACAGCTTGCGCCAATTACTGTAGGCCCGTAACTGCAAACCCTCCCCCATAACCACATTCAAGTAGAGATAGACCACCACACCGGGGACTACGTCCCCTACTCTTTTCGAACAGTGCTTGGGTTCTTTAACGTCCCACATAATCAGTTATGAAGAGTTGTGAGACGGGACCTACGATTTATCGTCCTTATCCGAGAAGACTAGAAAGTCTAACCATTTGCAGATGTCATTACAAAGGCAGCACTTTCTCCTCAATTATTTAAAGACCCTGAGTGTTGGTCCGGCCAGGGTTAGAACCCTCGACCTCCCGCACGGTAGTCCGGTGCTTTACCACTGAGCTAACCGGTTGGCGCAATACTGATCTAATTCAATTTTCTCATCCCAATGCTGGACAGTTGATGTAGACAAAACGCAGTGCCTAGTCATGATTCTGGAGATATTCCCAGAAACTGGTGATGTAGAAATAATTTGCCCTGTGAAAGAGGCCAGTTTCTTGGCAGAAATAACGAAGCCAGAGTCAACAACACTGTCAATAGCACAGAGAATTTTGACAAACCTTCTAT
This sequence comes from Pachyseris speciosa, assembly GCA_016490735.1. Lineage (NCBI taxonomy): Eukaryota > Metazoa > Cnidaria > Anthozoa > Scleractinia > Pachyseridae > Pachyseris > Pachyseris speciosa. The sequence continues at coordinate 496,796 of JAEMWC010000085.1, read as the reverse complement.
CGACGATTTCAATGGTTCTTCCAGCACTTTCCCATGTAAAACCCAACCAATCGATTTGCTGGCAAGGTTCCCATATCGATTCCTCGTCATTTGTGATAAAACCTGCGTCACTAAGATCGTTTTTCACTGCTTTAGCTATGCTACTACACACTTGGCGATCTCTTTCTATAGCCCAGCCATCGTCAAGAAAAATAGCAATGCATATGCCTTGATGTCTCCAATGTTTTTCCAAAGGCTGAAGGGTTTTGGTGAAAATGTGAGGTGCGGATGATAAACCAAAAGGCAAAACTGTAAACATGTAAAACTTTGCGAATTTAGAACCACAATGCTCCCAAGAGAAACCGAGGAAGGTTTGATGACCCTCAAAAATTTCAATATGGTGATATCCGCTCTTCAAGTCAAAAGAAAACATAAATACTTCTGTCATGAAGTAGGACAAGGCAATTTTCCAATCTTCATATTTCACGCGCATTTTTCTCAGACACTTATTAATGTATATATATGTAAATACCTTCGAAGCCATGAAAGCCGTAGAACAATATACTAAAGGAACCATGCAAACACAGTTTGCCACTCAGCTTTCGACACACATCTCTGTTGAAAGAAAAACTTTTTGCCCCGAGTCGGAATCGAACCGACGTTCCCCAGTTACCAGTCGGGCGTGATAACCACTACACTACCGGAGCAACCACGCTGGCAACGCGACCACTTTAGAAAGTGAGTAGTATCACACGTCGGCCATTCCTCGGAACATTTTTCTTTCGAAACTTTTGTGTGTTTCCTGGCTTCTAAATTCCCTGGACGGGAATTAGAAATATATATATGTAAATACCTTCGAAGCCATGAAAGCCGTAGAACAATATACTAAAGGAACCATGCAAACACAGTTTGCCACTCAGCTTTCGACACACATCTCTGTTGAAAGAACGACATGTGATACTACTCACTTTCTAAAGTGGTCGCGTTGCCAGCGTGGTTGCTCCGGTAGTGTAGTGGTTATCACGCCCGACTGGTAACTGGGGAACGTCGGTTCGATTCCGACTTGGGGCAAAAAGTTTTTCTTTCAACAGATGTGTGTCGAAAGCTGAGTGGCAAACTGTGTTTGCATGGTTCCTTTAGTATACTTATTAATGTATTTTAAATCAAGAATTAGCCTCATTTTGCCAGTGGCTTGAACGGAAACTGACAAGGGATTGACCACCAAGGGAGGTTCTGCAACTTCAAGAATGCGATCCGACTCAACAAGTTCACGTATAGCATCCTCCACAAAGTCAGCATGGGCAAGGGATGATCTGTTGTTTCTAAACACTGCTGGTTCCGGAAGACTAAGGAAAGGAAGCATATATCCCCTCTCAATGAAATTGAGAATAAATTTCGAGGTTAAATAATAAATAAATGAAAACAAAGGCAGTATCAGGTAATGGATAAACAGGAACAGAAAAATAGGAACATATCTGAGAAGAGGGTGGGCGGGCGGGCGGGCTAAACTCGAGTGAAATAGAAAACTTGAACCGGCTCGAAGGATAAAAAGTGTAGGGCTGCAAGCGAGACAGATCGAACTAAACCGCCGTAAAGTATAAATAGAAAGAAACGACCAATCACGACTTCACAATTAGCGTCCTCCGACAACTGACAGAAAAATTCCAGTGAGGTATGTGACGCTTAATACCAGCGGAAAATGTATTTACGTTTTAATTCACTACGTTCAAACGAACGTCAATTATTTACCACTTAAATATCCGCAAAAAACAGGTACAACGAAGCATGGCTGGATCGCATGCGGACCCTAAAGAATAGAGAACAAACAAAGTACCCCAACTAGTAGAAGCAACTGAAAACAAACCAATATAGGAGGAAACACACACACGGAAGCAAAAATATAATGCTATACATAGGCTTACCGCGAAAAAGCTGCTGATCTGTTGACGAAAGGGAGGTTTTGGTTCTCTTTTCTGGCCTGTGGCAACTTTGCGCGGCTTGCCTTCGTTTACGGTATGCTGCGTCCTTAGCCTTCTTCAACCGCTTCTCATCCTCGGAACCAGAGGCCAATTCATCAGAGACGTACTCGTCCACTACTCTCCAACCGTCGGCACTCTTATCGGCTATTCGGATCAACTTTTGGCGCTTACGGATCAATTTCTTGCCTTTGACAACCAATTTAGTGATATCTTGGTTTTCAGGAACATTTGCAGAGGTTAACCTATCAAAAATTAAATCGATCTGGGCATTATGTTCAAATTGTTTCTGGTTACCTTTGTATTTCATGAGAGTAACCTGTTTGTTCACCTTCGATTTCGACTCGAACTGTTTACTTTTCTCATCCAGTTTATCTTCAAAATAGTTTTTGAACATCGAGAAGACTTCGCTAATGACAGGCAAATCTCCAGGATTAGAAGTACCAGCAACTCTAGGTTATGCAGCGCCAAGCTCCGTGCCTTCTCCAGGATTAGGCATCCTCAATCGATGCACTAAACTCGTGTGAAATAGAAAACTTGAACCGCCTCAAAGGATAAAAAGTGTAGGGCTGCAAGCGAGAGAGATCGAACTAAACCGCCGTAAAGTATAAATAGAAAGAAACGACCAATCATGACTTCACAATTAGCGTCCTCCGACACCTGACAGAAAATTCCAGTGAGGTATGTGACGCTAAATACCAGCGGAAAATGTATTTTCTATCTACTCTCTCTGCCTGTTTTTGACAGTACCTGCCTGGAGATAGCTGAATCTCTTGAAAGACCTACAGTGCAAGATGCAGTATAATACTAAGACCAAAAAAGAAAGAAAATGAAGAACAGGACAAAAACTAGCATGTGAGTAGAGCCGGCTAGAGATTGCAAAACCCATTTAATGACCACACCTCTACACCTCTACATGATATTGGACCCCTCCCCTCCCTTGAGGAAAAAGAAATTCTTTTTTTGTGTATTGAGTCCCAACTTGGAACAAGAACATGGTCATGTTATAAGGTCATTTACATCATATGTAATCAGACTAGTATACTATACTAATTCCTTACTCACTTCACAAAATGCGTGAAAGCTGTTTTAAGCATTACATGTAATTCAGGTTTTGGAAATTCAAGTTGAATTACTAATTAATTAAATAATTTATTTAGTATAATTATAATTATTTTTGGGGGGTCAAAAATGTCAAACTAGTAAAGCATATGTGTAATTCACCTCTGAGATATAGTTGTGACCCAGGTTTTTCTGACTGACTGCACAAGCAACCCTAAATTCATTGCTTTCACTGGATGCGTAATGACGAATCTTTGGAGCTTTTCTTCCCACTGTGTTATTGAGTGATTCATTAGCTTGGCTTGAACCAAGGGTGCAAGTTTCTCCACATTCTGTACAAATAGATTAACAAGAGCTGTCAGGTCTTCTTTCAGCTCATCTCCATGTAAATCTTTACCATGGGGTAGTGAAGTATGCTGGTATGTAGAAGGATTTTTTAGGTAGCCACACCAAGAAATACTGCAACCATCATGGTGTCCAAATGCATGTGGAACAATGGCCTTGAGGTTTTTCTCCATCCCTTAGACATCACCTTTGTTCTGTTTCAGTGCATAGCTAAAACAAGATTGCAAATAATCAATGACTTTGTTAGTCAGAATCCCTTTGTATTTTGACTGTAATAATAATAATAATTTAGGACTTATATAGCGCATGTATGTAGACTATAAAGACTGCTTCCAAATGACCGTTTTGCATGTACAACATCAGACCATTTTTCAACATCCTGTTCGACAGTCTCTCTAACTTTTTTTCTGGTAGATGAATCTTCATCCCCAATGAGAACTGATACTTGAGCACCATGTTTTTCAAGGTCTGTTGCCAACTTGGCAGCTAGATCTGGCTATATGGCTTTTGCAGATCCTGCCCAGTTCAAGCAACAATCGTGTGTTATTGGTTTATTCCCCATTCTTGATGCTGCTTTACAAGTTGCACAGCGTTTGGTTCTTGTGCCACATGCAACACCTTTTCCTGAACAAAGGCCAATCATGGAGCCAACACCTTTAATAATAATTGATACATTAGTCCTTTAATATTTGACCGAAAATATAAATCAGTAAACCACCATGGAGGACTACTGATCCCAGGAGGGGTACTCCAGATTTCAAGTGATAGGGATGATAGAGTGAGGGCAAAAATCCAAACCCAAAAAAATCCCAAGGGCTTCCAACATTTAACCCACAAAAAAAAAATTAACTCCAAAAATGAATTGAATTGAGAATTGAATTGAAACTTCCAAACGTTTGTTTTAAGATTCTGGATTGTTGCTGTGTCTGGAATTATTCTGATCACTACATTACCAGTTGATTCTCTAAGTCGGTCGAGTCTCAGGTTCTAAGCAATCTTTACAAAACTCCAAGGAAATTGTGTTCCTTGCGTTACAGATGCGTTATGCTGTACATCATGTACATGCATGTATTATAAGGTTTCCATCCTGCTCAAAATCGTACCTTCAACAATATATAATGACCACCTACATGTAGCTTTAGGTTGTAGGTGTTAGTTTACAGAAGATTTGATTGTATTACATGTGGCGTGATGTGCATGACACTGTTTTCTTTATAGTACATGTGGCAAAATTACCTGTCAAACTATTGTGGCCCTTTCTACGCTTTTGCCAGCCCATGTCATAAGATGTTCCAATGGCCACAGTCACTTCAGATGCATCTTTTCTCCAACACTCTTTCTCTGCTGCTAAAGCATCTTCACATGATCGCTTTGCTAGTTTTTCTAACGCTGGGCCGACCTCTCATTCTCTAGCCTTCAGGGTGTTTTTCCCCACAGCAGGTACGTTCAGTGATGTCAACAAGGAGTTCACATGCGTTGGGCCTATTCCCGCATGCAACATGCCGGCACAACGTAAATAAATTTTCAAGAAAGTAAGTTCAGTATATACAAGAAAAAAAAAACACAGAGGTTTAAACCATGTTTGAGATAAATAGGGACTTACCTCCTGCAAGCTTTGTGTTTACGTCGAATATTGGTCTCCCGACACGAGTGTTGACACGATGTGTCTTGTTTGTGAGACAAACGTTCATTGCTCCACAGTCAACACGATTAATATAGAGAAAGCTACCTAAGCCAGATAAGGTTTCATCGCAACAGTTTGACAGCTGTAAAGGCTTGCCACATGTTTTACAACTGGAGTCAAGAGCTTTCGCTGAAACGTCCAGTTCGACTACTTGTTTTCCGTGAAGGATGGAGACATCATCATTTGGATCATCAACATGAGTAGTTTCACTACTTCCTGTTCTTTCTGACAGAAGAAAACACCTTTCTTGTTGTGAACCCGCTGAACCACCGCCATCTTGGAAAGTGTGCGGGACAAAAATAAGTTGCAATCTGATGTCCTGTTATGCACAGAAGAGATGCACAGTGCAAAACGGGGGAATGACCTTAAGGGGTAATGCCCGCTACCTTGTGGCCTTAATGCCTTTTGAGTGGCTTCAGCTTACTTGATCACATTAATTTGTGAAGTATTTTTGTCACTCCAGCCACATCCCACAAGCTTTACGTTTTCATTGCTTGTTTTATTGATATGTGGGTACTTGCGCCTGAGCATTAGCTATGCCATGCTGATGAGGCCTAACAAGCATGTCCATGGCTGGTAATGCTTGGGCTTAACCTTTGCTTTGGTAGATTGAAGGGGTAATGCCCGCTACCTTGTGGCCTTAGTGTCTTTTGAGTGGCTTCAGCTTACTTGATCACATTAATTTGTGAAGTATCCTTGTCTGCAAGGTTGTTTGGCACGTATCATCTTCAATGGAAGAGGTACCAATGGCTACAGAGAAACGGTTCCTTATATATAGTTCGGGCACTTGCAAAATCATAGGGAATAAATTTCACACAAATTAAATCTCATATTTTAACCATAATTGGAAATACGCGTTTAGTTTTCAACACCTGCAGACTTCGAAAAAAGTGCTAATTAGACTGGACACTGTCAGTGTGTAATGAACATCACTGGATCTGTCGGCTCAAATACAATGATAGACCAATTTAGTTCTAGTTCCATGAATTGCTGCACCAAACTTTCAGCGACTTGTGAAATCACAAGGAATGCATCTTTCGAAAAACTGCATACTTCAGCCATGTTATGAATTACATTTCTTCATATTAATACTTTTATACTTTTATGCCCCCTGCTCCGTAACTATGGACTGTATTTCACAATGTGCATTGCTAAGGCTAAGCTCGGTTTGCTGGGAAGAGAACTAAACTGACACAAATCTTTGCCATGATTTGGCCACTAAGTTAAGTGGCCGTTTATTGTAAGATAATCTAAAAATACAAAAGAACTGGAAATGAGTACCTTTTCCCAGCAAAGGTGAGGGCAAACACGCCAAAGCCCTGAACATGATAACGTGACAGGGCCGCCCCACCCAAAGCCAAAGCAATGCACCGTGCCCAAACAATACCTAACCAATAACAACTGAGACATTATTATTGCATCTAACCAAGTGGCCCAGCACACATGGTTTGATCTACAACTGTTAACTTGTAAACTATGGCATAAAATATTTAAGTTATGTTCAAAGTCAGTTGTAACGTTTAGGAAAACAATTGGCCCCTGCACAAATTTTCCCGATGAGGCAACTATATAACAGGACAAAAGCTCTGCAGGAACTATCCTCTAGTAACTGAAACAGTCTTAAGGTAATAAGCCAAGTTGACCCAGCACGTATACAACAGTAATATATCTATTACTGTTGGTTACAGTAAGATACACACAATGCAGATACACTTGACCTCTGCACAAAAAATCTGCACTCTCCTTAAGGAATAATGGTATGTAGACAAATGTTTTGACTTGCAAGCATGCGCATATCGTACTAGGTTAAGTTGGGACTGCCGAAATAATCCCATTGTGGAAGGGCATATATAACGTAGAAAAGCATTAGATTTCCAGCGCCCAAAGGTTCTAATCTGTGTCAGACATGCCCTTAGCTGTGGCCCAAGAAGCAGCTCCAATTCTAAACCTGTGCATCTTATACTGAGCAACATTCAAATTGCAAAACTGAAGGTCTTCTGTTAAAGCAGCCACAAAGCAAGATCGAGGTATTGGAGAGGCATCAGCAGAAAAGAGGTCCCAGAGACTGTCCCCGCAAACTTAGAAACTCTAACAGGAGAGAAACTGGGCAAATGGGCTTCTCTCGGTATATGAAAATATCTACTGGATTTGACGTGTCACTATGCTTCTAATTCCTGAGTGTTAGCTTGGTCGCACTGACAGTACCCTCTCGGGTTTTCAAAAATACCATTTGACTAATGGCAATTATATTTTGACAGGGTTGATGAGCTCGAGAGGTAATTTCACCAACTCTTAGGGCAGCGAAGAAAGAAATAGCATACATGGCCCGAATTAATTTCCTCCTATATAATGAGGATTTTGTGTGTTCACATGCCAAAATAATATCTTCAAGTATGGGGAATGTGATGGGTAACCGAGAATCTGCAGAACGGTTGAGTTTACTATAGCCCCAGAGAGCGAGCTGAATCATTTCGGACTTAGTTGGGTCAAACAAAGAGCCTAATCTATGAGGATAACTAAGTGCTGATATGTAGCTTGCAACTGTAGAGGCTGCATATTTTTGTTCAGCTAGAAACGGGGCCAACGTATGAGTTGAAATTGGAAATAGAGGGGTTTGAAGCTTAAGCTTATCCCTTTTAAATTGCTGCAGAATCTGCCATGGATGACCATACGTATTTAATGAAGTGGCACTCAAACTCGCTTCCAATAACTGGGCTAGCCCATTACCCAGTTCTCTGGTAGAAGGTGTGCTGGCAGCTGGGTTGGTGTTGGATCCATACCCCGGGACAATGTGTGAAATTTGTCAACCTGTAAACGAGACAAACTATCAGCTAGCACATTCTTAACTCCTGGAACATGGCGTGCCCTAAAGAAAATATTGTTCCTCAGGCAAACAAGAACCATTGTGCGCAGTAACCCAAGCATCTTAGTGTCTTTCGCGGTTTGCTTATTGATGATGTGAACTACGCTCTCGTTATCAGTCACAAAGAGTACCCTCTTGTTTTGCAATTTACAACACCATGTACTGAGACCGACGACAATAGGAAAAAACTCCAGAAAGCAAATATTATTTGCTTTCCATGCATCGGGCCATGTGCCATAAGCCCAGTGCTTGCCAAAGAGGATGCCGTACCCACTAGATTGTGCAGCATCTGTGTAAAACGTAGTTATAGGAGGTAGACCAGGCTTCCTCTAAGAAAAAGGACTTCCCATTGAAAGAGGCTAGTAAGGTTTCCCAGATTCTTAAATCCTTTTTAGTTTCCCTGGTTAGACGTATACTCTGGTGTGCACCTCTGACACCGATGGTGAGGTTTATCAGTCGCCGAATAAAAACTCTGCCAGGGGTAATGACTGAACAAGCAAAATTTAAGAGACCTACAAGCAATTGGAGCTCTGTCAGTTGAACTCTTTTTCTGGGCAGCAGATTGCGGATTGCCCTCAAGATTTTGTCAACTTTTTCCATGGGAAACCTGGCCTCGAGATTTAAACAATCCAATTCTGTACCTGCAAATGTTAATACCTGATTAGGACCCTCCGTTTTTTCGGGGGCCATGGGGACGCCAATATCTTCACAAAAATGTAAAAACTGTTGAAGACTAACAGCACCAAAAATAAGAAAATCATCTAAAATATGTATTATATTAGGAATCACTATTTTGTTTCGTGCTACCCACTCCATTGCAGTGCTGAGGGCTGCAAAGGTCTTACATGAACTGGCGCATGCCATTGGTAGGCAGCGATCGACATAACATTTCCCCCTCCATTGCATCCCCAACAGCTGTTAATCGAAAGGGTGAACAGGGATTATGCGAAAAGCACTCCGAATGTCAGTCTTAGCCAGAGCACAACCTCTACCTAAATGTTTAATAATGTGAACGGCATCATCAACTGTAGCATATTGTACTGAGCAGAATTCTGGGCGAATAAAGTCATTAACTGAACCACCAAAGGGGAATGACAGGTGGTGAATCATTATGTATTCACCTTGCACTTTTTTGGGAATAACTCCCAAAGGAGACACTTTGAGATTATGTAATGGGGGCCTTTCAAATGGTCCAATTATCCGACCGGCTTGTATTTCTTTAGCTAACTTCTGATCAACAATGTTGGCATGCTCAGACGCTGAAACAAGATTGTTTGAACATGAGCCCTCTTGAGGCCCTTAAAAATGCAAACGAAAACCATGCCAGCTAATAAATGCTGACGAGAAGCCTCCTGATAACCAGTTAAGTACACTTCTAGGCTCTTAGCCTTGACCGGGGTTGGGAGTGCTAATCGATTGCTAGGACTGCGGTTGAAAGTGGCATAGTTGGAACCACTTGGTTTAGTCCCTGAATTCCCTGAATTCCCTGCTGGTGGTTTGGTATAAGATTGCTAACATTTGGAAATTGGGTGGTTGTTCCTGCACCGGAAACATTGGTGTTTGAAGGAACACCCGGGGCATGTGACTTCCTTGTGGAATTTCCAACAAAACCCCTTTGGAATGCGTTGCCCTGTTTGTTTACTTTTCCCAGCCTGGGGACTAAGTTTGGCACGAAAGGAATGACACCTCAACCACAATTCAGCGTGAATCTGGTCCCATGGTGCCCCTTGGGTCTGCCTTATACTACGAAAGTTGTCGTCATAGAACTTCCAATTCGCTCCCAGGGTTGCTAACTCTCGTATCACTGAGCCATATTTCATGAGGGCTGGAGTATCTTGTGGGACTTTCTCTGAATAAATGGCAACTACTGGTAACCACTGGTCTAGGGGCAAGTGTTGAAGCTGGTTTCCCGCCTTCTCCTTTTTCCACCCTGAACGTGTAATGTTCATCTGACTGACTAAGGTTATTATGTAACAGGATTGCAAAGTCTACGTACTCATTGGCCCATATTTGCTTTTTCACCTTATCCGGTACTCGGTGTGTTAATGGGACAGCTGAGGAGAAAAAGTGTTCTTACTTTGTGGTGGGACTACTTCACAGAAAAAGTCGCCAAACTAACTCACCTTTCTGAGAGGCCGCCAAAATGAATTTGGCGCCGCCGCCACTGAGGTGGAAGCCGTCACGTGGTGTGACATTTATGCAAATTAAATTCAAAACCTTGCGAATTTACTTCCGGTTGGCATCCTCCTCGGCCGCGTCCAGGCTATCTTAAGGTCCCTAATCTAACATCAGAAAATTTAGCTTAACATTTCTTGACTTGGGACAATGCCCATAAAATGGCCCCCCTATAACTTTGGTAAAGGGCCTTATTTCCTATGTAGTTCAGATGGATGCCATCAGTTGTGCGTGGCCTGCATTATTTGTTGGATTAATCAAACCACAATGCTGCCAACACTTCGCTGAGGGTATGACGCGCAATGACTCCCTCCGATGGCTATTCAGAAGTGCAGCTCTCTCGTTATACCCAACGAAGGGCTCATTTTGACGAGCAGTTACTTCACATATTGCTATAAATAGTAAGCTCAGTTCTGTAAGTAACAGCTCTGCTAGTGCGACTATTGAAAGGGCGATTGTTTCGGGGTCACTATCCCAGTCACATAAATCATTTGAACCAAGCTCGCGGACAACAATGTTGGGGGCGGCACTGCAAATCTTATTGAAGTCGTTTCTGATCATTTTATCTACTGTTCGTCTCCCGATCCCGTGAAACGTGATGGAGCATACATTACTCAATCCTAGGTTCAGATCATATGTGACCCTCCACGGGAAAACAGGTAAAAAGGTGATGACACGGGCACGTTAATTTAACATGCTAAACAAAAGAAAATTTCTTTAACACGCTAGCAGCAAGTCACAATGCACGACTCATTAAAATTTTCTTTTGTCTCATATCGCACGGAAAAACAAAGGAGCATGTTCATTCTAACAAAGCAGCGTGTCGGGATTTGGAAAACAAAAACAGCAGGCAAAATAACACACTAAGCGAGCGAAATGACACACTTAGCGAGCAAAATGGCACACTGTGTTGAAATGTACACTAGACTAACACGCTGTTCGAATGTCTACACTTACCAATCGTGCTGCTCGTCTCTGTTATCGTACGAAATTTCTGTGTTGACAAATCGAGAGAAACATTTTTTTCGTCTTTCAGAATATTTCGTTTGTTTGTGACTTTTAGAATGTTGTTTGTAGATTCTACTACAAAACTTCGTTTTTCTCAAACGAAATATTTTAATCCTTTGCGTGGTTTCCATGAATTCATGGCGAAACATTACTGGCGGCAGTGTAACGAACTTTGCACGTCTTTCAATTTTGATATCGCTTTTTGGCCGGTTCATTGCAGACAGTGCTACAGTAACTGCGAACAGTACTACGACCAGTTGCCATTTTCATTCAGAGAACAAATACTTCTAAATTTTCGCACAAAGGTTGACTAAAGACGATAAACATTGATTTGCAAATCGTTGTTCGGCTAGCTTTCAACTACCTTTCAGAGAACGTGACATGGACTCAAAAACGACCTTTTTGGTTGGCTTAAGCGCTGTTCGTTAGTGTTAACATACTGGCAAAGAAATTCGAAACTTTGCTCCCAAATGTGACCGCAAACTTGAGCGAGTGACATATGATCACTCCGGTTGCCTAGCACGTGACATAAATCTGCCACTGATAAAATATTTTCTACCAGATGTTTGTTCAGATAAAGCAAGAAACAATCACTCAATGTCGCGAAAATAAACTGGCTAGACATTTGAAATCGTACTTAGAAAATATAACGATTTTCAGTAGTCTTGAACAAATAATGATACAACAATAATATTACCGCGCCAGTGACCTTTGATGGGAATTAATAAATGCACGCTACAAACACGGATCTGAACTTCAAGAGTTGACACTAAGCTGTCGCTTTTACAACTGAACAAAGAGCTTTTCAGTTTTGTTCGTTAAGGATAATCATATGCTTCCTGCGTTGAACTTTACGCATAATAATTATTTACCGTTACAAAAGCGTTTGGAAACATTGCCAATGCACTGAACAACGTTGGAAAATCATTTTAAAACATTTGAAATAATTGCCCGCGTTTGTTGGTAAACGTTGTAATGCGTTACGAATCATTGGCGAACATTGCAATGCATTGTAACACATTTAAAATGGATTGAAATGCATTTCAACACTATTTTCATTAAGCCCGGTTTTTGCTTTACTGTACACTGCTGTGTCATATTGCACGGTTTTACTGAGTTATATCGCACTCTTAGCGTGACACTGAACACGCTTAGTTGAACAAAAGTTTAGTGTGTTAAGTCATGCCAAACAAAAGCTACCGTGACACTCATTATTTTGCTTATGAAATATGCGCATATGCGTGTCGAATAACACACTTTGCGTGCCGTGTCATCGCACACGTGCCCGTGTCATCACCTTTTTACCTGTTTTCCCGTGGAGGGTCACACATGGTCCGTCTGAGTGATTTTGAGCCGTGAATTCCTTAAGTCTTCGCACTAAGGAATGCCCTAACACAAGCGCACATGGTTTCTCGTTCGCCGTCGCCATGTGACTCAAGCAAGAAGAATTAAACAGCTGTTAAAACTACTAATGAATAAACGGGATTAGTTTCTAAAGAAACTGTGGTGCTGCGTCGGTAGGGGAGTGAAACACGAAAATTTGGTTTATCAACAGAGTTGATAATGTAAATTGACCACCGTACAGGGATTCGATTAGCTAATCGAATCCCTTGTACCGTGGTCAATTTACATTATCAACTCCGTTGATAAACCAAATTTTCGTGTTAAAACTACCAGACACAGCTCACTTAACTTGATCTCTGACGAATGTTTGTGAAAACCGCCTTGGACTTCTCTCCAGCCGCCTGCCAACTGAATGGCACTCCATAAGAGAAGTATTACGCTAGATAACCGAGTAAAGAAATTTCTCTTCTAGGAAAGAGGCCTGAAACCCGATGCTCAAATGCTTAAATTTAAATTTATCCGAGTCCTGGATGTGACTTCATCCAGGAAACTAATCATGGCCCAGGTTGCATAAATTTATTTATCCCCTCTGGTAATAAATCTCATTTTCGGACCCTGCAAAAAGGTGCTAATTCATCTAGATGCTGCATATCCCTATTGAAAGGCACTGAATCTGTTTTAATTTGTTCAAATACAACGTTGGTTGGCTGCATCTTCAGTGACCATCTATATCACTAGGGGAGAAATCTGGCGGTCAAACACTTTAAGGAATATCGTTTGTCTGTTCTTGCAAATTCAGAAATAAGGGGGGAATTTGACAAAACCTTCAAGAAGAGAAATGCTTTGTTGGTGGAAGCAGGAACAATAGGTACTTAAAAATGCCAAGAAAGGAAACAGTAAATTAAGCACAACTGCCATCAAGTGTAGTTACGTTGGTAAGCACTCAGTCTTATTTCAGTGCCAGTACGAATGTGGTTATGTGAGATTTCAAGTGTATTATAAGTGGGTCTTTTATTCTTTGGCTCTTGATAAAACCAAACTTATACAACCAAATGTCCATAAAAATCCCGGCTGAGATGAACATATATAATATCTTCTTGTTTCCGTCCTTTCCAAGATGCCCGTCTCTTCCATTTATAAAAAAAGACTTGGATTGGAAATGTATTCCATTTGGAATCTTACGCACTGCAAGTTTCCGTGGAAAGTATGGATCTCACGGAGTTCGCAGAAACTGAATATATAATCATGAACCTCTTTCTTACCATAAGTATTATTATCACCACTTACGGGTATATTACGAACCAACAAAACAACTAGCTGCGACATGGCTTGTTAGCTCAGTCGGTAGAGCGCTGCACCGGTATCGCAGAGGTCGTGGGTTTGAATCCCGTACGAGCCTGAATTTTTTTCAGGCTTTATTTTTGTTACTGCTTAAGTAGTGTTCATAACTGCAATGATCAGTCACATATTTAATCATTAATCCCGCTGCAGTTCAAATATATGATTTTCATATGTTCATTCTCATATATTCACCACTCACGGGTATATTACAAACCAACAGAACGACCAGCTGCAAGATGGCTTGTTAGCTCAGTCAGTAGAGCGCTGCACCAGTATAGCAAAGGTTGTGGCTTCGAATCCCGTACAAGCCTGAATTTTTTGAGGCTTTATTTTCACTACTGCTTAAGTAGTGTTCATAACTGTGATGATCAGTCACATATTTAATCATCAAGCATTTTTGCTACACTGTTCTTGTTGCATTTGATTTTGGTTTACCAACATTCTTTACGTTTTCCATGCAGAGGATCCATGACTGTTAATGAACATGGGGTAGTGTGATGGAAGATGAAGTGCTACTGGTGAATGTTTTGTACACAATTGACAAAATTAGGCAGCAGTCAAGCTTGGCACTTAAGCATATAATTTTGTCCATGTGATGTGATGGTTGTTATTACATGTAAGAGGTCAGTACAAAGAAATAATGTTTGTTTTAACGTTGCAAGCAAATGTACAGAATCAAAATTCAGTACATGTAAGTGTGCATGCTGATGACTTAACCAAACTTGACCTTTCTCTTTCTTCACAGAAAATGCATTGGTAATGTTATGAAACAATTGATTGGAGCATCTAGCTGTGTTTTTATAGAGTTATGATGCATTTGGGAAATTTAGAGGTCACTCAAGAAGCTCAAGTTGCTCTCAGCTGCATCCCAAGCAACTCTTGCATGGCCTCTTAAGTGTTCTCTAAATGTCCGTTGTACATCATAACTCGATACATGCATGCTAAAGCATTAATCAATGCCAATTCATCATGATTCCAAGAAGGCAAAGGTTTTGTTTCCTTTTATGCTCTCAGAATGTTCTATCCATACCCACCATCTACTATTTGTGTCTTCTTATGCAATGTTTTCAGGAAGGCTTTGCTTGCATTATTTAATAAAAAGCCATTTTCTCAGAATCTCTCCTCTTTTACTGTACATCTTTCATAGTACAGACAATACGTCAATAGCTTGTTCCAGGTGCTCAAAAACGTACAGAACGAATTTTTTTAGAGAAACTTGCGCTTTAATTTTATACCTGTTAACAAAAACTAACAAATCTCATTGATCGAAATTTTCCTTTGTACATTTTCTCCAGCCACTGACAGACACCCTTTAACTTGTGCTATTACAGTAGTAATAATTATAATTATTATTTATAATAAGAGAGCCTACCATTGCTAGGGGATAGCACCTGGACCGATAACATAAAGGCAAAGCAAGTCTCTCATGTCCTCGGCATTCCTAGCACTTCTCTCTTTACACTTTGGCACGGATCTCAAGTTACTAGAGATACTGCTGCCACTTTCTCTCCAAGATCCATTGATTAAGTCACCATTCTCCTTTTCACAATCAACGCTGCCAGGAGGGCAGTAGGTGAGTGAAGATTTGGAAAGCAGCATATTATAAAGTGCACAACAGCCAAGAACTAACATAGTTGCTTTATTTTGCAGGGTTGAGGTATATCATTGTGTGGAAAACACGAAATCTAGCCGCTAGTATACCAAACGCATTTTCACTAACTCTCCTAGCTCGTGATAGATAATAGTTAAAGATTCTCTTCTCTTCAGACAACTGCCGTTTAGAGTAAGGCTTCATTAGGTGCAGTCCTAAAGGAAAAGCATCATCACATACAAAAAGACAGTCAATGTTCATATCACTAGTGTCATCAAAGAGACGATCTTCATTTTGTGGCAGTGGTTTTGCCAGAGGAAGATAAGAGAGATTAATTCATTTCATATACATCATTCACAAGATAGATACTGTTAACTTCTATTGCTTTCAACAGTGAGGTCCTGCAGAAACCACCACCATCACTCACACTCCCCTGACAGCCAACATCCACAAACAGAAAATGATATTCAGGTCCTACAAATGCCATGAGTACCAAACTGTAATAATCGTTGAAGTTATAACACTCTGAGCCACTGTTGTTTGGACAAAGTAGACGAATGTGCTTTCCATCAGTAGCACCTAAACAATTTGGAAACTGCCATTTATCTTGAAATTTCTTAGCAATGTTAAGCCACTCAAGCTCACTTTGTGGGCATGTTAAATAGTCATCTTTTAGCACAGTATAAATGACTGTGCATGCAAAGGAAATGTTGCTTAAGGTGCTTTTACTTATTCTGAACTGAAACTCCAAGCTAGAGTAACTTTCTCCAGTGGCTAAAAACCGCAATCTGCAGCGATCGGCTTTCTCATAACTGTCATTTGCTTCTGTAAATAAGCAGTGGTTTTTTCCAACAGTTCCTAAAAGTAAAAAAATTATCATTACAAAACTTTAAAATAGTTCCTTCTGCGGTTACCAGAACCCAGATGATGTAAAACAAAGAAACAGAGGATAGAAAACAATAAACACCATTTATCACAACACCTCAAAAACAATAGAAATACAATTTGCTCCAGTATCGTAAAGAACCCATTGTTTGCTAACTTGTGTGTCTAAGATATTCTTCAAGTCAATTTGTTGTAGTTCAGTTTTATCGTTGGTTCAATTTTTATTTTCTTTTGTTTCTTGTGTATGGTAATGTATGATGATGGGTACAAAACAAAGGAAAAAATTATTGAACCAAGGATAAAACTGAACCACAACAAATTCATTTCAAGTAACCAAATTTATGTTTTACTATCAAAATCAATTGCTGCATCCGATGTCCCTCGAGGTGTAACAAGTAGTCCAAGACATGATTATGGCACTAGTATGGCTGGCAATTACCACATGCTTATCTGTGACACAAATATTGAGCAATTTACAATAATTTATTCTCTACAAAGGTTCACCTGTTCATCAACCTTTTTTACCCGAAAAAAGATGTTACATTTTTTACTTAAACAATCCAGAATTGAAGGGCTCAGTGGAAGAAGGGCGTAAGTGACGATTTTGATCATTTTGTTGATGCCGTCCAAATGAGCTGAATTTTTGCATGTTGCCTTTGATACATTAGAAAAACATTGCCCTATATTTTTATCGCTTTTTTTGCGCTCAGTTTTCGAGAAAACGCGGGCCAAAATTCAATGTGTCACTTAGCAGTCTTCCACCAAGCCCTTCATATGAAAACTAAGCGCCAAATGCTCATAACTGCCTTAAGACAACACGGAACATCTCTGCTCAATAAAACATAATGTGCCATATGACTTTTTGACTCATAAAAAGCACACAAGATGCCCCGCTGACTTGAAATATGCCGGGTGTACTTTTTGTCTTGAATGCACCACTTACCACTGGAAAAATTGGCAAATTTCCCTATTGGAATTTTATATGGATATTGTATGGAATTTGTGTGGAAATTGACTATTTTCCAAACATGGATTTTGTCTTAATACCAATTTGGATTTTTAAGATACCAAACTTGGATTTCCAAAATTTGTGTGAGAACAAGATACTTGGAAATACATTAAAACTTATTTCGATTTTACGGCAACAGGTCAACACTTACTGGGATTTTCCTTTTCCCAAACATGGATTTTCTCTTTTTCCACACCTGGATTTTAACACAACCCACTGTGTAAAGTAAGAAAACCACACTAGTATTTGCTACTAAATACATGTTTGGATTTGTATCTAAAAAAATTTGGTTTCTTACCATTTTCCCTATTTTGGAAAAATGGAAAACCACAATGACAAGTAATGTAATTCCATGTTTGGTATTCAACATACCAAACTTGGTTGATGGAGTTTTCCGTATTGGGATTTGCAGCCTTCCCACCTGGGAAATTTTAATAGCCAATCTACAAAACAGCTGTCCATTTCTTGGGCCAAGACCAATGTAATGTAATATATCTTACAGAGGAGAAAAATAAACAGATTAAGCTTGATTTTAGCATACTCTCTGGTAATTTTTTTTATTGTAACTACAAAAATATCATCTCGTACTTTTGCATCTAAGTCAATAAAATTGATGCAAATTAATTACAAAGTTGCCATGCTCTTATTTCCATTAATTCTAATTGTCCAACTTTGGCTAAACTGCAAATGTTTTCAGACAAACATAGAAAGATAACAAAAAACACAACAATATTTATACTTTTTAGCCCCGCTAATGCACTTTCAGGTTCAAATTCAACAGTTGACTCTCTGGTATTGCAGGAGTACCTTGTTTCACAAAAATCTTACAGAATGTGAAATTTTCACCTACTTAAAGCTGCAAGACTACTTACACATACAATACAGTCCAGCATATAGAAGATGAAAACTCAAGAACACTTCTCAGCCAAGCTAAATATACACTTAAACCTTAAATCTCAACCAGTAACTGTCTGGCCATGCAACAGTGTCTTGCAGAATTGGTAACTGGATGTTTAAGTAGACGTGCCATGACACCTACTTGTTATGGCAAGTCTACTTAAACATCCAGTTATCAAAAACAGTCCTGCATACATCTTAATCAAAGGTTGTGTTTACTAAGTACATAATCAGCAATTAAGAGTCCTTAGCTGTACACTCTCCCAGAATAATCTTCTTGACTACTTTAACATCACCATGAGTCACCGATGCCTAATCCTCCTCCTTAGATTCAGGTATGGTAATGTAGCCCTCATTGCGGAGTGAATTTGCAATAGCTCTGATGTGGGTCATCTTGTCCTTGCCTCGTAAAAGGCCAAGGTTGAAGACTTTTTTCATCTTCTGTAATTGATCCATCTTCACTTCTTTTATGGATGGTTTTCCTAGAGCTACCATTACAATTAAATCTGCTGTGGTCTGAGGCATGTCTAGGATAAAAATAAAGAAACTGCATGTTAAAAGAAAAGCTATATTCACATAGTAGATACTAAACCAGGCCAAATGTTAATTGAGAACAATGGATGGGCCCCTTTTTCACAAAGAGGCCAATCGCATTAACAGTAGGTATTGTTAGCAAGCAAAGGCAAATAAATCCCTCTTTATCTTAATTTGTTACCTGCTGCATTTCTTTCACTGTTTCTAAAGGTTGGAATGCACAAGGCGAGAGAAGTCACTCTGTGTACTGCAACCAGGACAAGTCCCTGTGACAATTATTGTCATTGGTGTGGTATTCCAGTAAATATCCATACCTTTCCCAGAGAAGGTTTTAGGTTTGAATCTCTAAACCCCACCAGAAATTCCAACTCGTACATCAAAATTTCCTTGAAAAATTTTGGCTATTGAGACCCCCCACCCCCTAGAATTTCCAATGACCTTACATGGACATTTTCTGGCACTCCATACTTTAAACTCAAAACAATTATCATGAAACCATGTTTTACAAACCCATTCCACATTATTACTGGGTTTCAAAACATAACAAAATTAGCCTTGCTTTGTCTTATTATAAGCTACTTTTAACTTTTTAGTATAGTTCTTGGTTTTCAAAATCACAAATTTAAAACTGGAAGTCATTTATTGGCAGCGATGACTTCTGTAATTTTCTCACCTTCATCAAAATAAAGGTTGTATGCTTTCACACGTTGCAACTGAGGTGTATATGTGGGTGGACTAGTACTTCCACTACTAGACTCAGCTGACTCGGTTGACTCAGATGCACTGTCTGTTGACAGCACTTCTCTGGTAAGGGGTCTATCTTTCTGCTGGCGTCTCTGTTCCCTGATTTTTTTTAAAACCGTTTCCAGGAATGCTTCTTTACCCAATCCACACTCTGTAAAAAGATGAGTGTCATCTTCGACCAGTTTTGCCACAAACTTGTCTACTTGGATAGCATCTGCCTTATTTCTATAAACTGGTAAGGCACTTCCACGGGGCCATCTTTTCTCTACTTCCTTTTTAATCTTTCTTTTCCTGGTAAAAGAGATTAATATTTATTTACAAACTGCTGTTTGATCTTATCATATTTTTTCTGTTAGACACAGGACCTCAAAGTCATCAGAACGTAAGTTGACCATCAAGTGTTACCGCAACAATTTGGAAGAGAAATTCCACTCATAACAGGAAATCATCTTAGTTTTTCATATCTGTGTGATGTTCAAAGTGGCAGGAGGTTCTTGGCACTACCAGTAATCAAGTCAGTTTCATAAAAGCACAAGAAAAATTATGTCAATGTGACCCTCAGGTTAACTGCCAGAATAGCACACAAAAGACTTTGCAATATTTTAAAGATTTATACCTACTTTGTGTTGTAAATGCTCTTTTCCTTGCAACTTAGCTGCTCTCTTTCTTCCCCGTAAGCAGCCTGTCATAATCCTTAAATGATGATCTGTCAATCTTCTTTCTTTTGTGACAACTACCAAAAGGGTGGGAGTTAACTAGGAAAACAGCAATAAAATAATATTGACAGTTCTGGGATTACATGTGGTTTCCAGTTCTAAGAGTGATTTTATACTCTGTGTGATCATAGTTAATAGCGGCGTGATGAAGTTGAATACCTTGTACCAGCAATGCAGAAAAATTTAGATTACTGCGATGATTTGACCCCCGCCTTCCCAAAAAATTTTTGAGGATGGCTTAATCTTGGCAATGCTTGCGTTAAAAGTAGAGTTGAATAATAAGCTAGAAAATAACTTAGCCAAGGAAGAATATTTACCATTCACAACGGGTTTAATATCCATGAGCTCCCTTGAGAAGCGTTCTTTCTTCCCAATTGTTGTCATCCCCAGTTTTTCAAGTGTTGAATCCTCTTCCAAGCGTTTGCTTCATAACGCTTTTCCATCTATCTCTTCTTCTACGAATTTTTGACTAATTGACGCGCCAAAAAAGCTGCAAATCCACGTTTTTACTTGTTCTGGTGTCCAGCCTGCAAATAAAAAATATACCATCACCAGTTCCAAACAAATAGGAGAAACTTAAAGGAGCTACATCACGATATTTTGAGTCGACATTTCTTCTGCGACGATTAAATTGTTGGGAAACCTAAAACTAATGGTTTGCAAAGGAAGAAAAACACCAAAAAGGAAAAAAAGGAACAAGGATGGCTGAGGATGGAGAAGATTGAAACGAATTCGAAAAGACGATTTTGAAAGTACTTCAAATTTATTTACTGATCGTAGCCGCTTCCTAGACTTTGGTCTATAATATATCATCTCTTACTCTAATATGTAATAAACGCAAGCTTCGATTTGAGAAGTGGAAAGTGATGTTGAACTTTGTCAGTTTAAATTAAGCTTAATTTGTCTTCGAATACATTATTATCAAGCGAATCCTCTATTTTGCAATTCGATTTAAGTCCGCATTCCATCTTTATGCACATGTCATCGGCTTCCCTGTGGGGTCGACCCCCGGGCTAACCAGGGGGATTGTAAAATCAGTCAAGCAAACTTGAGGAATTTCCCGAGGGTCGGGGAATCTCTCATGACAAAGCCCCTTGGGTGCGGTGTCTCTCAGCTGAAAATCCCTGTGACATCCTTTTCAAACTTGTGAATTCCCCCACCCCCTAATCTTTGATCGTAGAACAATGTCAAGATTTCCCCCTACCCTCAGGAAAAGAATCCCATCCAGCTCCTTATATTTTCCCACATATCTCCCTGGTAGGCCCGGGGGTCGACCCCATGGGGAAGCCGATGACATGTGCATTAGAAGGAAATGCACGAAAAAATTACTACAGAACAAGTTTTTGGCCTGTCACGTAAGCATTTGACTTTTGATTCACTTCTGCGAAATCGTTGGTGGATTAGAAGCGAAAAAAGACCACATAAAATTTACCAATGACGTTCCCGGGTTCAGTTGAAGACACACTTGTTTCCCGCCTTTCGTTCTGTGGAATGCAATCATCTTCTCTTTGTGCGCTTCTTTTGCGACTCTCACACTGACTTTGGGATAAAATGTGCTCCACCTCTTCCTCATTGTCAGAAAAAGAATCACCTGCTTGTTGACTACATAAAGGCGAGGAACGTAAAGTCTTTCCTTTCGACGCCATAACTCCGTACACAACTGAACACCAATTTTCCTGCAATTTCCTCGCAAAGCAAATTCTGCGGAGAGGGCGGGAAATTAGTCACACAGTTCTTTATACCAGGACTGCTGCCGTGTGATTGGTTGCTGAAACTTTCGATCCATTTGATTGGTTGAGGAAACTGGTGGGACGCTGTCCCATCGGACTGACTGCTCATATGACTGACAACATGGCGGATCTTGCACCAGCGTCGTTGTGTTTTTGCACTTAAAGAAATTCTGTCCATGTTCATTGCCCCTGCCAAGAATGCCTCGGAAAACCTGTAAATTATAAAACTCAGGAAAGACATCTTTCAGCCTTGAGACTGTTGGAACAAGAAAATAGCAAGTTTATTTTCACTGTTGAATGTTTACAAATGCCTCTACAAACTGAGCCCTCGATTGATCCGTTGGAGCAGCTAGCTAGACCTGGGCATAAAAATATAGGTATAGGCTTACAATTTGAAACATGTTTATATATTTTATTGATAACAGAGGTAAACAAATACTGCTTTCCTGATAAACATAACGACAAGCAACGTAAAAACCGCCCTATTCAAAGTCTAGTAGTTGCCAAATGTACATATTTTAATTTTAAGCCTATGAACAAATTCAAGATCTATCTTGAATTCGTATTTCGCTCAGCATGTATTTGTATCGAGCACTCTTGCGATTGTGTGAAACCTTTTATATTGTTATTTGTGTATTTTATAAACAAAGGTTTTGCAACTAGTGTGACAAATCTTCAACTACCCTCATGCAGAGTGGCAGTTAAAATTTGTTTTGGTTATAAAAAATATAAAAATAAAAATATGTTGTGTCTGTCAAATAATGATAAGAAATCTCACACAAAGAAAACCAGAAACTAAACTAGTAGAGTTATTTTGGTAAACCATAAATTAAAACAATATATATTTTTTAACTATTTCTATTATATAATTACCAGCTTCAGGGATTAGTACAATGTTACTGGAAACCAGTCTCCCTGAAAGTCACCTGGATAACTCTGCTGTTCCAATTTGTTCTGAAGATTGTGTGGAAGGGAATTAATGCTCTTTATCATTAAGTGGCTGTGGTAGCTTTGACAATGATTGCGCTGTTTTTAGTGGAACCTATACAGAGTTTGTTTCCGAAAGTTCGAGCCAATTAAGAGGGAACCTAGAGGAAGCTGAAGAAGGTGTAATTGAGGATGACACATTGGAAGGCAAAGTCATGGATGCCAGTGTGTGTGCCATATTTGAAGCACTTGATCTTTTGCATGAAACAAAGGGATCTTTGAAAAACTTTGAGGAGCTGCTAACAATGGCTAGACACATGTTCTGTAAGGGAGCTGGTTTGGGAGAGGATGATGAGACAGTCAAGAAAAGATGGCCCAGTAACTGGTCTGCTGCGAGACAAATCCTTATTAAAGAAGGCTATGAGGATGCCAAAGAGTACTTCATATGTCTGAGTGATGCACATCCACAATATTGGGACATTTTAGAATCCCAGTCAGACCTATGCCGTCATTGTGGAGAAAAGGGCACCATTCCTTATCATTATTTGGGTCTCAAAGGAAAGATTAAGCGCTGGGTATCACATCCTGATGTGTGCTGCAAAATGTTGTCACACTGGAGAGAAAAAGAACATTGGCTGAATAGCCATGGAGGCTGGCATACCAAGAAAGAAGTGTGGGATGGAGAGCGGTTTGCAGAATTATCATGGTTCTGGGATCCCAATTCTGAGTGGTGCTTGCCAGTTCGATGTCAGTACCCTGAATGTAGTAATATAATTTCAGCTCAGACTATTTTATCAGCCGATGAAAGTGAAGATGGATACCGTGAAATTAAATGTGATTGCTGTCAAAGTACTTTCCAAGTTCAAGCAAAAAATGTTAAAGGAGATCCTCGAAACATTGCTTTTGTGGGTAAGTTACAGAGTCAATGGATTTGAAACTATTGTAAGTTTACTGAGAGTTTGAAAATAAACTAATTGGAAATAAGAAAATATTGCAAAGTAAGGTATAGTAGTGCCACATTGTTGTCTTAGACAGGAATACTGTATTTTCCTGCTGGGCAGGTACACGTGAATAGTTCATTTATTTCATACTCCCTTGCCCTTCAGTGAGCAAAGTTGGCTCACTTCTATTTCATGAATTGTATGTGATCATCTGTCACTAGGCAATATTTTAATGTGTTATTTTTGTCATATTTGTTTGATAGGTCACTGGGATGGGTTTCAACCATTTGGATCCAGCTACCGATCAACGGGTAATTCTCAATTTGTAGCAGCTAATTACTGCAACATATACATGTAAACATACTGACCAAGCAGGGCTCAAAGTACTAGCCTGGTACCTACATGTAGTGACCACTTAGATTTTACTAACCAGGCATTAATGTGGTCCAGGTCCAATAGTAGTAGAATTAATAGCCAAGGAAGACTTGAAATTGCAACAATAATAATTATTCCATGCATCACTTTATCTGGAATGTTTTGCTTCATTCGGCTAACTCATGACAAAGGAACGTTGATGGTTTTTTTTTCTTTACGGAAAATGCTGTCTTGTTTGTCAAATATTTCTTTCAAAATAATAGCATGTTCAGTTATCCATTTCAACAACAACAAAAACAGCAACAATATATTTGCCAATGATTTCTTAGTTTTATCCTTGGCCAATGTGTTTAAATGCTGAAAAATGCTCTGCAAAATTTTCATCCTCTTTACTTTATGCTATAATTCCAGGAGCAATTGATGTTCAAGTTGCAACAGTCTCAAAGCAAGATAGACAACACTCAGTTGAAGTGTATGCTGTAGGATTTGTACCATCCTACCTAATGCCAGATTCTCGACCTATTAGCCTGGATCCCTTTCTCAACCCACTTGTAAGAGACTTTGAAGATGGGTTCATTGAAGGTTATACATATTCATTTGATATTAATCATTGATTCTGAAGGAGGATTAGGTAAGATTTGGTTTTCTGTGAGTTGTTAATAGAATTGTGATTTGGGGCTAGGTAAAGCTAAGTGGTATCTTTGATCTTAACATCTAAAGACATTTCCAAAATTAATGAAATTTGTATTAAATTAACATGACAACTTGGGATAGTTTGCTGTCTTTTATGTGTGTGTGTGTGTTTAAAAGCCTTAAAGTGTTATATTTTCTAATGAGCAGCTGAACATCTTGTTTCTTCATTAGAAAATAATATATCTTAGAAGCTAATTTAAAATAATTCTATTTTTGCTCAGGTATAGAGGTTGACTACCGATGAAAGGTTGATTGTTTTCCTGTGGGAAAGATGACTATTAGACATTTGCTGTTGCTGTGGACGGGAGACCACCCGGCACAGTGCGAAGTGTGTAAATCAAAGTCATCTGGTGCTAAGAAGGGCTGCAGAAGGTGCAAGTTGCAAGGTGACTATTCTTGAGTGTCTCCATCTTTCTACTAAATAAAGATGTAATTGTAATTATAATATGATGTGGTATTTAAAGTAGTTTCTTCTAGTGCTGTGGTATGTGAATGCAAGGGTTTTAGATTGTAGTTTCCACATAATTGATATTATCATTTGTGACAAAAACTTTATTTTATCAGTGCTTTCAATAAGATCTTAAGTAGGTGCCCATTCTTGCATAGCAACAGTTAGTTGATTTATTTCTAATTATTTGTGTTCCTTAATTGTATTGCAGGAGTTTATCTGCCACTTCAGAGACATTACTATTATACTGGATTCAGGGAGCATTATAGATTCCCATGGGAGAAAAGGGATTTGAAAGATGAAATCAAACGAATGACTGAAGTGGAGCAGGAAGAACGTAAAACAGTGTTTGAAAACCTTTCAAGGGAGATTGGCTTTCTTGGAGTCCCGCTGCTTCACAAGTTAAATGCCTTGTATGGTTTTGATGTACTAAGAGATCTTGTGTTTGATGCCATGCACGTTGTTTGCCTTAACATTGTAAAGAGAAGAGTGCAGTACTGGCTTCCAAACAATATTCTTGACAAAGAAGAGTTTGGAGAAAGGCTGAAGTGGATGCCATGGTCCAAAGGTACAGTGTGTGTGTTGCTTTTTTTTAGCATTTTGACCACTGCAACACAAAGGAATGTAGTGATTTGTGTGGAACATAAGTAACGGTTATTTAATATGACTGAGCAATGCAGTTGTATGCAGGAATCAATCAGAGCCTAATAGTGAGAAATAATATACTGCTTTATTGCATTAAATTCTATTGTAATGTAAAGGGCAGGTCTCAGAATTTTAATGATTGCAGTCATCTTTGTACACCAAACCACTCCTAATCGGTATTCTGCAATGACAAACCATCGCTAAATTTATTTTGTTAATTACATTACCAGCTTTCCCATGCTAAAGCATTATCTTAATGTTTTCTTTCAGGATACAAAGCCAGCAGAATCCCAAATGATATAACAAGGATAGGCTTCTGGAAAGGTGAAGCAGAATTATTATACGCTTTCTTGCATGGTTATAATACATGTAATCCCAAGATGTGCAGTTTCATTTGAAATATATACAATTTTTTCTAGTGCTGTGATGTCACAATAATTTATTATTAATTTGCTCAGCAATAACTAAATACTGAAATATAAAGCAAGCAGTGTCAAAATATCGAAACAATACAACTCTGTTGTTTTTTTTTCAAGAACATTTTAACCTGCAAACGTTTAGTAAAAGTGGCATCTTGACATACTAATATTTTGTTTAACAGCTGAAGAATACCAAAAGTTAGCTTTTCCCGCATCAGAGTTTGTATTGAAAGGACTTCTTCCTCCTGAAGAAAACGAGGTGTGGGCGCCAATCCCTCGAATTGTTGAAATAATTTTCAACTGTGGAAGAAATGGCTTCACTACTGAACAAATCACACATTTGAAAGCCCTTAGCTGGAGACACTGTATCCTTGTAGAAGACAGATATGGTCCTTCAGAGTGTGTAATCACCCTACACAGTCTTACACATTTACATGAAGATATATCACGGTTTTCATCCCCTGA
>JAEMWC010000085.1:450000-462500 GCA_016490735.1 Pachyseris speciosa | reverse complement strand
CGCGTGAAAATACTTCTTGCTGACGTTTACCTCGCATGAAAATGCTTTTTGCTGATGTTTACAAGCCTCCACGGAAGCAAAATAACCGAGGTCATCATTGGAAAGTGATTTATGTGTTGATATTCGCCAGCATGTTTTAGCCGGTTTACAAAACACCACACGGCAATAACGAATGCATTTTCGCTTTCAATATTTGCCACATGCATCAACTTTTCCTTGCATAATATATTCAGGATAAGCATCGAAAACGGACGGACTTTTCATCTTGCCGGTTTCCCTGTCTTAAATGATTTCTCCGTAATGTTTCCGAAGTGAAAATAATCTACCGTACACGTAGTTCGAGCAGATTTAATCCCGTCACGTCACTCGCAGGAACTTTTCGCTGTGACAACGCCCTCTGTGGCCGCAATGAATTGTGAGAGAACTATGGCCTCCAAGTGCGGACAACTCTTTCCAAACATTGGAGATTTTCAGCCTAAAGTCCAAAAACACCTCTCATTTTTCGAACTTTTAGCACGGCAACCTTTGATAGACGGTCCAAGACTAGCAACGGAGCGCCGCTTTTTAGACGAGAGTTGCTTTCAGACTTTTTATCGCCTCGCCCCGTAATCTGTACTCCAAAACAGAGGGATTTCATGATTTGGGTATCAAGACTTCATAATGTCTTTTCTACCACCAGGCGAGCAGGCAAACACTCCGGCGTAATGCAATTAAGTGGAACTCAGTATCGATCAAGCTGACCTCAACTGCAAGTTTCGTATCAGTGAATTGATGTTTTAACCGCCAAACTTATAGTCTACGTCACACTATCAAACAAAAAGTCCCTGCCAATCATTTCATGTCCAGTTTCAGTAATCCAACCAGGAAAAACTGTGCTAAGTGACGAGTTGAATGCGTATTTTGGCCCGAGTTCTCTCGAAAACTGAGCGTGAAAAAGCGAAAAAAAATATAGGGCAATGTTTTTCTAATGTATCAAAGGCCATATGCAAAAATTCAGTTCATTTGGACGACATCAGCAAAATGACCAAAATCGTCACTTACGCCCTTCTTCCACTGAGCCCTTCAATTGGCTAAGCCGCACTGACACATCACAATTTTCCTTTTCATAAAACATTCAAAGTAGCCTCGCATGGTTTCTTGAGGTGTCCTCACCATTAGGGCCCTGGCAAATGAGGACACATTGTTGCCAACACAAATGTTTCCCCGTTTGCCCGTGTGCAGAACAGTTGTTGTGGACACAAAAAAAATTGTCTAAGAATTTCTGTCTACTTTTTAAATGGTACCTTGTGTCTACCTTGTGTCTACCTTTCTAAGAATTTGTGTCTACCTTATTAGAAGTAATATATGTATTTAGCCAAGCCTAAAAGCGAAGCTCCAAAATTATTCTTATTTTTTTAGCTGGCAGTTATATAAAGTCTGCTTATCGTACGACCCATCCGGCTAAACCGACTCTTTCTATTGGTTGTTTTGTCAGGGGCAAATGTTGCTGCCGAAAAGAAAACAAAGAGGAATGGGAAGTGGATTGTCCCTGCCACAAACTGTGGCGATTTTTCTGCCAGTTTTTTTTTTCGGTGGTCGGTGTTTTGGGAGAGGTCTGTCACCTGTTTTCTGAGCTATGTCGTTGTTGTTTCTATTCCTGGAGGGCCTCTCCGAAACATATGTAGACTACATGTAAATAGAGGCGCTGTGTTGTAGAATCTTGCTTGTTATGTCCAGTCAATGCCAAAAGTTCAGAAGTTTGCATACACTGTAGTGTATACTGGTACTATCCCTTATCTGAGTTACTTTATTTATTTTTATGTTAATTAAAAATTAATATCAAACTGGAACGGAATCACAAAAATGCATTAATTATTCTCAGTGCTGTACTGGAAATAGAACTTGCTGTGCAGTGTCGGACATTGCAGACTGCAGACTATAGTTTTGTTTCCCAGTGATTTTTAATTAGAGCGGTTTCCTACGAAAGCTTGTACATTTTCCATGTAAAAAAGAATCTTAGGAAGTTCAAGGCGGTGAAAACCGGAAGTGGCATTGGATTTTTACGTTTGACCACTGTGAAACTTTTCTAACTGACTACAACCCAATCTCGAACCCAGGCTCTCCCTTGTCGTCTAGAGAGAGACCCTTGTTGGACCTGATAGTAAAAACAGTCATACCACAGGGAGGGTGGGTCAATTGTCACAGAAACAGTTTCTTGACTTTGCCACTCCTCGCATGATAGTGATAGTGGAAGTTCACTGTCAGTTTCATCACTCTCACCCATGCTCTCACACTCACTCAGTATTACTTCACTTTGACAACACCATGCTTCTCCCATGATGAGTGTATTTTCCATCACTTTCAGAATCATTGTTTGAAATAGCTTTGTTAGTTTGTAAAAGGCACTGGTTTGTCACAGTCACTGTACCCTAACGTCTTGTAAATCACTGGTTATTATTATTATCTTTTCTTTTTTCTTTTTTTACTTTTTCTTCCGCAGAAGGTAATGTTTTTTCAAGTGGGTGTCAAGTTAAAGTACAAAGGGATTTCAACCCTCTAGTAAGAAGCAACTCTTCCCAGTTGTAATCCTCATAGCATTTGGATGTGAGCATGTTTGCAAAATGTTTAAATGGCATAGCACCTAGATTGTAAAAGATGCCACAGTTGTATGGAATCTTAAAATGATTCATTGGCAGACGAAATAGCCATTTGTTGAACATAGTCTAACCCATCCGATTAATATCATTTGTAACATTTTTCCATATATAAAAGATTTTTGGAACTATTTAATTGGAAGGGAAATGTCAGGTGAAATTTCAGATGCTCAGCTCAAAGAGTACGTGTATTAGCCAGTTTAGAGGAGGTATGAAAGTTAAACAGGTTGGTGGTCAGAGGAGGTGGCCATGGTATGCAGGGTATATAATAAGGTATGGGGAGAGGAGGGTTTCGAAAAAATACAAGGGAAAATTTAGAAATCACCATCTACTTAATTATGAACCCTCCTTTATTGTCAGGAGATATAGAGCAATGGTAACAACACTGTTCAGCTGTAGGCTACATGTGCTTAGTTATGTTTTTTGACCACGTGAGTTTTGTAGAGGAAGTGACTCCTTTAAATCAGACTCACATCAGTTCTATGTTGACTCAGATCATCACTTAGGAAAGAATGCAATTTCAATTACCCAGCTTCCCATGTCAGACAAGCAGAAACCAGAAAATTGCATATCCTTGAATAACAGTATGCCACAAAAAATAAAACTGTATCAAAGAAAGATGAATGGAAGTCAATAAAAAATATTTAGATGATATGAATTAAGGCCAAGATATTTCTTTTGATCCATTACATCTTGTAAAACTGCTTGCTAGTATTAATTAAGCTCATCAAACAATGCACCTGCAGTGTCTTCAAAAAAAATCCAGCTGAATTTCAGATAAACAATTGCTTTTTTAGATTTAAAAAACTCATTAAAAATTTATCAAGGGAATACAAAAGAAATTAATTTTTAATGACAGTCTTTATATCTGATAAAGACATGGCTAAATTTTACATCAGATTTTCTAGGCCAAAATAACCCAAAATCTAAATTTTAGTGTAAGAATGGATAGATAGCTTTTTAAGCCGTTCAATAAATTTGCAATTATTCGTGTTTTATCAAATCCTAAAACATTAGGCTGCGCCTCGTGTTTTAAACTTGATAAAACACTCCTGCTCATTTATTGAACATTACTTCAATGCATACTTAAGAAACAACTCAGAGATAGTTGGAGTAAATTTATAAATTAAATGTTGAAATAAGCACAGGAGAAGCTGTGCAGACGATTTTTCAACTTCCAGCAACAATGGCTTCTTGACAGGTTATATTCATGAATATGTCATCACCTGAGGAATGGAGGTTGACTCACAAAGGCATGAGCAAACTACAATGGCAACCTTGGACTGATAAGAAAAAGAAAATTAAGTCTAACGCAGAGAAACAACATGGATATATTGGGAGTAAATTTATGGATAATGTTGATATCAGTGCACAAGAAGCTCCTTACACTACATTTACATTATTTACAACTTCCAGTGAGAAAGGTTATTTTCATTAATAGCTCACCACCATGGAGGTGATTGAACCAACAACTTCTTATAATTTTAACTTAAGCTCCTTTCTTACCCCTAAGTGGATATAAGTATAGTACTAAGTTAATTATTATCATCATCATCGTCATCATCATGTTTCAGGAAGATCATCCAAAAGGACATTCTGTGTTCCCAAAGGGGAATTATTTGCATCCAGAATAACATTGAAAGCATTCCCAAATATGAGCAAAACGGCTTATCCCAAAACATTGAAGCAAGCACATGGAAGATCCAATATATTTATTTCTGTCACTTTTGTTTGTTATTCCTTACAAAAGTGACAGAAGTCACATACAAGGGGCTCGTACACGACCTCTGCAGCATGTAGTGATTTAATACTTTTTTTTTCAATAAAGGATCTTGACTTGACTTGATCATTTGCAGAACAAAATGGGTTGTCTAATGTTTGATCAAGTGTCATGCAATTTCAAGTGCACATAGAGAAAACTGAGACTTCTCCTTATCCCTCTTGCAAAAAAAAAACAAACAAACAAACAACAAGTGAACTTAAGGTGGTTAACACGGGTTTCTAGAACTTTCGCTTTGATTAATTATCACCTTTAATCCTACATAAACCATGGTTGATTGCCTTAAGTTAACAATGGTATTAAATACAAATGCCCAATATTTGATTATTAAGTTATGAAAATGTTTGGGCTTCTGCTTGGCCGGCCAGGAGGGCGACAGCACAAGGAAAACAGAGTTATACAAAATCACAAACTTGACACCAAATATCAAAGACAATACTTGTTTATTTTTCTTACATTAAACCACAGTGCCAAATGTCATCCAGCAACCCGCAAGACTGGAGTGACCAGCTATTAAAAACATTTATTGAACTACTGTACGTAGGAGAAGGAAGGTCTGAAGGACATGTACATTGATGAGGAAGAGCTGAAGGCAGATCAGAGAAAAACATTGGACAATTCATTGTGGAATGAAATTTAATGTGACCGAGTCACATAGCAAACAAGCAGTTAATTTTCTTTATTGTTCAGGTCATTTAAATGGCTTTTGCAGCAATACTAGAGAACAAAACAATACAATGTATTTAACTGATCATGAGGAAAAACACATTCAAACTTCTCAAAAAATACTATGCAAATAATATTGATGGAAATTATTACAGGTGTATAGCTGTAATGCCTTCAACTCTCACAAGAGAACCTTAATTCATCCAGAACAAACAAAGAAAGACAATACAGTTATGAAAAATAATTATAATGGGTACCGACTGCCTCAGAGTTAAAAAATGCAGTACCAGGTGGCCAGTGTACAAAAGCAATGAATAATATTGAGGTTGGAAGAGCACACACACAGATACACCAACACAAGCAATAATAACAGTACAAAGTATTGATAGCCTGATTGCCCCAAGAAAAGGATAGAAAAAAGCTTGGCTACAGAAACAACTACTCAGTCCAGAACTACATGGATCAAAACATTTTCAATAAAGAGAAACAAAGGTAAGTTATTTTACATTTCCAACCATCACATTTCAAGAAACATGTTTATCCTCTAAGCTCAAGTGCTTGTGTAAAAGCACAACAATTGACTGCACAATCATGAATCTCCTACCACAAATAATAAGCTTACCATTTCCAGTTTTTCTTCAGGTTTTGTGACATGACATTCCGTAAAGTCATTCCAAACATGAATTCCCCATAACTGTTAACGTTAGTGAGACGGAAAACATCTCTAGGAATGTCTTGTAGAGTTTCGTTTCTCTAAACTCAACACAAACATGCATAACACAAGGTAACTCAACTATAAACACCGAACGGACAGTGAACAGGTTCACCCGTGAAATGAATGAAGAGCCTTCTGATTTCAATCGATTTCTACCGCATAATACTTTATCAATGTATTTAGGTGTAAGTTTATCACTGCTTTCCACAAAATTAAAGCGTAGTCTCTCTTGCATGACTTTTCCCCCGCTGCTGGTCACCATAATTCCGTCTCTTTTCTTGCCTTTATTCTCGCATTGTTTGTCACTGATATTTCGCCTGCTTCCTCCTGCTCTCAGTAGCTCTCTTTCATGTTGAACTTCGCCAATTCGTCACCAGCTTTCTCTTTCTCGTCCTTCGCTTCTTCCTTCATGAGTCGAGAGTGAAATCTTTTGCATTTCATTGCCTTCAAAGATCCTCATCTAAGCCGTTTTGAAATGCACATGCAGGTCCCCGCCAAAAAAAGCACGTGGGCTGCAGCACAGGGAGAACTGTAGTGTACCATTTTACATTGTCATACATGGGTGGGGGGCGTACGCGCGTACGGTCATAGGGTGACGTCATAACCAAAATTTTTCACACAGATGGGTTACCATATTTTCTCACCCATGGTGCTTTACACGCGCACTTTCGGCGCACAGAGCTCTGCTATAAACTCCAGAGTCTTATTTAATAAGAAAGTGCTGGAAGATTTTTATTTGTAAGGTTTTTATCGTAATTTTATACTTTTAACTAAAATGTTTTAACTTGTAATTAAGTTAATGTATTTATAATTAGCAGGACCCCATTGATAACAGTACTCTACTGTACTGAAGGGATATCCTGGTAAAAAATTCGATTATTATTATTATTATTATTATTATTATTATTATTATTATGTTTCTGAGTTTTATCAGAAACATTTTGCATCCATGACAAATGTTTCCCAGTTTGTGCGGCGTGGAAAGGGGGATCTGGAAACGCATTTGTTTTTGTGTTCCAGTCGTCTGCTACGGTGGCCCATAAGTGCACTCCGAATTCTAGAACTTCACTCCGAATTCTAAATGATCACTCCAAATTCTAAATGATCATTCCAAATTCTAAATACTCACTCCCGAATTCCAAAACTTCACTCCGAATTAGAAAAGATCACTCCAAATTCTAAATACTCACTCCGAATTCTAAAAATTCACTCTGAATTCTAAAAGCTCACTCCGAATTCGAAAACCTCGCTCCAAATTCTAAAATTTCACTCTGAATTATAAAAGCTCACTCCAAATTCTAAATACTCACTCCGAATTCTAAAAGCTCACTCCAAATTATAAAAGCTCACTCCAAATTCGAAATACTCACTCCAAATTCTAAATGCTCACTCCGAATTCGAAAACCTCACTCCAAATTCTAAAAACTCACTCCAAATTCGAAATAGTCACTCCGAATTCGAAAACTCCACTCCCAATTCGAAAACTTCACTCCGAATTTTAAAAGCTCACTCCAAATTCTAAATGCTCACTCCGAATTCAAAAACACCACTCCAAATTCGAAAACTTCACTCCGAATTATAAAAGTCGCCACGGACTGGATCGAGCTTTCTGGAAATGCATCACGGGTACAGTTTCCCGCCATCATCACCCGGTATCATCTTCAGACTTGTAAGCAGCATCTTTTGCTCAAACGGTGGACATAGACGTGAAGACACTGGCAGGTTTTGCTCGAATTGTGGGCATAATATCGTGACAAATTGTGACAAAGGTATGTAGGTCTTATTTTATCAGTACATTTTGTATCGATAACTCATCAATTTTATATCCAGTCCAACTCCAGTTTTGGCGTGCTTTTTGCTGTAGTTGCTTCAAAATTCTAGCTCAATTGCTCAATTACCTTTTAGCTTATCTTGTTTTTGTTTATGGTCAACAATCAACAGCACAGCAGTATGTGAGGCCACAACACAGCTTTCTTAACATTAACCCTGGTCCCTCTACATCATCAGCCTCAGGTAAGGGACTAATCGTTTGTTTGAGTATCAGATATTCACTTTGCACGGTAGAGTCACAGACATTTGATGACATTTTAAGAGATGCCTGAAGGGCAAGCGAAGAACATGAGAATCGAACACAAGTTGTTGAAAAAGAAAAGGGTATCCTCATTAAAAAAAATAGAAAGAAGAGAAAATAAAGAAAATAATGGTGTCAGTGTTTAAGTAGTTGCAGTAGCTGGTAGTATTTATTATTTGCTGATGAAATCACTTGGGTTGCCTGGAGGGAGAGAGTTTTGAAAACTGTGACAATGGCTCCCCAGTTGGGGGGTGGGTGAAGAAGGGTTATTAGGCATACTCCAAGATTTTCATTTTGTTTGATAGCTCTGTCAAATTCCTGGGGGAAACCATTGATTAGAAACTTTAACAAGAGGTCACTTTATTTACAGAAGTGTGCAGAAGGGTGAGTTACTACAGGGTAACCCCATCACTATTGACCAGGCACTGTTGACACTTACAAGCTTTCTTTGAAATGCAATTCCAATGTTTTCCCACAGGTTCTTAATGTCACCAAGCAAGCAACACTTTTTACCCAGAATACACTTGGATGTTAATTGATAAATTCTTGTCCATGATCACAATCACCAGAAATCCCTCTGGGAGACGGTCATTTGAAAGAATATTTAATAATTTTTTTCCCCACAGCAGCACACTGGTCTACAGAGCCTGGTACTTCTACAAGTGCACAAGGTACATTATTATCCTGAGAATATTTTGGGCTAGAGTTGTTTGTTTCCAGAACATATCCATATCACACACTCACGCTCACACCTTCTTCCCATAAGGTTTCATTCTTGTAAAATTTTGTTTTGTAATTTCTTCCACATGGTGTCCTTCAGTAGATCTGCCTCAGAGAGCACTATATACCACATTATTATATACCTGTAACACTCAGCCCCAAGTATTATTACCTTGTATTGCTGAGCCATATATTTGTATTGGATTTAACATTTCAAAAGTCCTTTTTAGGTACAACACCATCCACATTGAAGTCATTTAGTGCATTCAGAAAATCCAAGGGCAAAGAATGGAAAGCCATGGTGTCCAAGAAACAAGCTGACAAGGATAATGAAGTCCACATTATGATAGGCATGATGTACTATTGTGAAAAAGATATGCGCCATAAACCAAAGAGAGGGAAGCGTATTGCTTTGTCAGTGTCAAATAAAGCACCATACAATGTCATCCTGGAAAAGGCAGTTGACAAGTTCAAGGCTTACCACGGTGATATATTTGACACCAGTGAAGACTACGTGCTGCTTCTAGAAAATGGGGAGGAAGCCCAGTTCATCCCAGGGTCATGCCCCAAATAGTTCTTTTCATTAAAGCGTTATAAAGAGGACCTGGGAAAGGATTATGGCAAGATCGTTCTTTATCTGTGTAGTATGAAAGACTTCATGTTTAACATAAACGAGATTGAAGAGGAAGAAAAAGAGCCTTTTGGTGAAAGCTCTACACCCAAAAAGAGAAAAACCACACCAACTTCAGCATTTGAGGAGGCCTCCACCACATATGAATCAGATGAAGCCATGGCTAGAGAATTACAAAAGCAGCTTGATGAGGAAAGTGATGAAGATCTAACTGTCCCCACATTTGATGTTGACAGTGTTCAGAAAACCGCCATAGCCCATGAGTGTAGTGCGTGCAATGCATAAGAATGTCAAGCAAGATAATGACTTTTACATTGTTGCTCGACGAGGAGCACCACTTCCAAGAATAATTTCCCTTTGGCAACGGCAAGCAAACAAGTCCAGTCCAGAGAATGTCCTAAGAGTAGTGTATTGTGGTGAAAACGGTATTGATACAGGAGTGTTGTTTCAGAAATTGGGAAATCAATGTTCCCTGATGGAGCCCCCATTAACTCCATATACAATGTCCAAAATAAGAGTTTTAAAACATGTGGTGAAATGTTTGCAGCTTCATTAGCACAGGGTGGTCCTCCTCCATCATTTTTGGCTGACCCTGTGTATGAATTGATGCTAGTACTCGAAGTCAACCTTGACCAACTTGAGGCTGATACACATTTCACTCCCAAGGACAAGGAACTCTTTGAACAAATAAGAAACTGTGAGTCATTTGATGATAGCTTAAGTGACATAATCTTAGACCATGGATACACTGGCCCATTGGACAAGACCCATCAAGATGACATTGGAACCATTCAAGTGAGCATAATAAACAAGCGCTTACTTTACTTGAGAGAATTCTGTGAGGGTCTCAAACTGTTTAACGTGTATGCACTCGTTAAAGATAATGCTGCCCTCTGCAAGGATCTGTTTGTGCCAAATACAAGTGGTCCTGTGAATTCAGACTATGTTTTCTCACTGGTTTCACCAGATTATTCAGCACAAGGAACATCAAGACGGAAGCTTGAGGAGGCAGTCATCGACAACCTTCAAGATTTCTTATCAAATGTGGAAGATAAGAACATCACAGGGTACACAGAAGCACTAGCGTGGAAGGAGAAGAATGAAAGTACAGATGAAAGTGGTGTTCTGGAAGCTGAGAACTTTCAGGCTGTGGACGTGAGTCCAGCTGGAGTACTTGGCTGGTTAACAGGACAGAAACATCGCCCTGTAAATGGAGAACACCTGACTATCACAGCACATTTTGACCATGATTGCAAGGAGAGAAACCCAAAGCACACAATCTGCTTTCCTCAAGTTGGAGCTTGTAGTAGGGAAATTACATTCCCTGTGGCACACATGACTGACGTGAAAGAGTTTGACCACATTTTCCTTCTGGCGCTTTGCAAAGGTAGTACGTTTTCAAAGGTAGAAGCTCCCAGGAAATTGCATGATTGATTACAAAGGATTGTGAACTTTCAGATTACAGTTTTGTCGGGTGGAAGGATGATTTTATCCACCAAGGTAGCATTGCTTTGCATTTTGCCTTCTCAAAAACAAGAAACCTTTAGAGAGCATTGAAACAGTTTCATGTTATAGTTCGGTTGAGTTTTTGTGCAGTTGTTATAGTTAAATTTTGCAAGTTAAATTTTAGTAAAAGGTTCATCATTACAAAAAATTATACAGATGATAGAGAGAGCATGTTCAAGCAGAAAAGGTCACTGCAGTTTATGAAGCAATCTTTGACTTACCAGAATTAAATCAAATTTTCCTTTCTTCACCCCCCCCCCCCCAAAAAAAAAAAAAAAAAAGAAAACTGCTGATCATACTAATGTCGCTGATAAAATGTGTATCACATCTGAGGATTGCTTTTGTGTTTGTTTAGGGGAGAAAAATAAGAGATGTTGCATAATATAAAAAGTAGATAAGCATGAACTCTGTTATACACATGAATAGTTAGTTTGTAGCCTTTCCTTTGCAGTGGTATACAGTAGTATTACTGGCCCATTTCTGTGGCCCATTTTCTGTATGGAAAACTGCATTTTTTGTTAAAAGTTAGCCTACATGAATAAAAATAATTTTACCTACAAAATTAAACTTGATGTAGCACACTAATTTATGTTGTGTGTTTTGTATTATCACAAGAAAATGCCCTGTGACCATAACATTTTAATGTGGGAATGATTTCTAGTTTTAATGGTGCCATCAGTGTTGGATTGTCATATCACATGACTAAGTGTTTGCAGCCCCCTGACCCCTACAAAGCATCACCTGAGTTTGGTTGCCCGACAATGTAGGGAAACCATTCGAATGTTATAACTGGAAACAAACTTCATGTATGATCTTCAATATAATTTTAATTAATCTGAGTAAGCACAGGTGTGTCTGACACTTTGAAACAGTCAACTAGATGCATAGGTATAAAGATTATGGTACAAATCCAAGGCTTCTCGCCAGTTTTGGGGGTTTGAAAGTCCTGCACCTTCAAAGGTATACTGAAAATACTCCTGGTATTCATTTGTGCTTTCTGCAAGGGCAAGGTAATTTTCTGTGATATAGTCACACTGCTGTGCACTGACAGGAGCAAGACAATGTTCAGCATTGTGCAGTTCAGGTAAGAAAAACAACTCATTGGGTCTTCTTTTACAGTGTCATAGCATGACCCTCTGATGTAGTGACTGTTCCAGTCTTCTTTTACCCTATCCAAATCTTGCTGAATCAGTCCGGAAAAAAACAGAACCACAAGCACTCCATCTGTAGTTCATTGCCAGTAGTGAAGACTTGTTGGTCTTGTAAGTCCATGAAAAAGTTGATCCACCAAGTAGTTCTGTGTCGTCTTAGGTACGACCACCACCCTTCTATTCATTGGTTATGAGGTGAGGTCCCATAAATATGTGCAAGATCGTTGCCAATGAAATAACATTGTGTGGCTGCTACAAGGCCATTCTCAGTTCCACAATCAGGTCTAACCTTCAAGGGGCATCCTCCGTTTTCCTTCACAGCATCCATATAATATCTCCCGATCATTACAGGGTTATTGTTTGTTCTATCCAATCTTAACAATATTACTTTGCAGCTGTAACCGTCAATACAGCCATGGATCGCGAAACTGTAAGGTTTAAGTTTATCGTATCCATCAATATGCCAACAGTAGTTCGGCCCTGGATTAGTGTAAACTCTTCTCTTGAGCTTCCACCTTCGCTTCCTGTCACACCCTTCCGGATCCAATTCTTGCAAGCATGATGCCACTGCTTGCCTCGCCACCTGATAACCCTCACAGCATAAGGTATGCCACATGCTCCTGTAAC
>JAEMWC010000085.1:440000-445000 GCA_016490735.1 Pachyseris speciosa | reverse complement strand
AGCAATTCTTTGGCGCGTAGCTTCCGGCGATTGTGCCGTTCACAGGCAGCGAAAATCATTAGCCACCAGCCAAAAAGGAAAATCCTGAGAAGGAAATCACTAATGCAACTTTAGTTTTTAAAAAACCTTAACATTAACAACCAGAGTTTCATCAGTGAACTTATTAGCATTAGTAACCTATTCCCCTTGAAAGGCACCAAAGGAAACTCAGATCACAATTCACCCTGACAATATAATAATGTAAATGATATCACCAAGGTTTTTACATGTACCTGTGGATGACTTCTTTGGAGCCACAGCATTGGTTTTGGCTAAGAATAATGATAAAAAAAGAAACATAACATAATTATTGCAAGCATTGAAAATTTTGTGCAGTCTCCAGTGTTCATGGTTTTTCGGAGTTTCACAGTAAAATGTGCATCTTAATTATTGTATATTTTAACAGAAATTTCAAGCTCACAATACAACTTTTTAAAGACATGTTTCGGCATGACTCGTGCCATCATCAGTTTAATGTGTTGTTTCCTTTTCCAATGTTTATAACTACGTTTACAATTTGAGTACGTTAGCAATTTGAAATTTAAAATACAGTAACAGTTACAATTATGCGCGTGCAAATGCTTGAGTGTGAATTATGTAATCGAGTCACAAGAAGCAAAAATCGTTGTTGTGTTGTAATTGCGCATTTAGTTCAGGTTTTAAGCGGCTGTTGTAAAGTGGCGTGATGTCTCGCCAATGTATATTTTAAAAAGAGATACCATAAACGGCCACTTATAAGCCCTGGGCCTATACAACTTCATAAGGGGCTTTGAGTGGGCTTGTAAACAGGGGGGCTTATATCTGAGGGGGTTATACAGTGTAAGTGGAATGATAAGAAACCTTTCCAAATGAGCTACAGTGGTGTTTCATGGAAATATGTTTTTCATGCACTGGTTTAAATTTAGCTTTAAATCAACTTCATTTCAATACAACACACTGAACAGTTATTAGAGGTAGGGTTTTCAATAAGTTTTGAAATAGCCGTTTGAGCTAATTAAAGTAGCCTGCAACCTGCTGAATTTGTTTAATAATTTGCATGAAAATATGGACAAAGTAGGGTGGCCATTTTTGCCGGTTGCCGACTTCTAATGAAACCCCTGTAGAGGGGGGCTTATATCTGGGAGAGCTTATAATTGGATGCATTGTTTTGTTTACATGTGGAGGGGCCTATAAGTGAGGGGTTAGGGTGGGTAGGGGGCTTGCAAGCAGCAGTTTAAATGCTATCTCTACCGGGGTGCAAAGAAAGGACAGAATCCACTAGCATGATCACAACATCCACTAGCCTCAGGCTATCTGACATAACTTTCTTTGCATACTGTCTACAATTGCATGCATTTACAGCGCATTGTAATAATAATAATAATAATAATAATAATAATAATAATTTAGAACTTATATGGCGCATTTTCCATGTGTATATGATCAAATGCGTATTACAAGCAGATAAAATTGGAATTTGGAAATGTTGGTTTTTGTGGAGAGGGGATAACCGGAGAACCCTGAGAAAAACCTCTCGGAACAGAGAAGAGAACCAAACTAACAAAGGGAGATTTGGTCAACATTGGTTCTCACAACAAGAACAATGATGCAGATGCCAACCTGCAGAGCTTTTTTTCGCAGACTTCTTTGGAGCCACAGCATTGGTTTTGTCTAAAAAAAATAACCAGTAAACTTCAAACTACAGGGTATGTCACCCCAATTGTGCACGTTAAAAATAATTGCTATGATAATTATCAATATGTACAATGCATACAATGTACACACAGCACTATTGTTGTGAAACTTACATAGTGAAAATTTTCTGAGGTTAGCATGTACATAGCCCCCCATTTCAACAGTACCTACTATGAATCTCTAAAAAAAACTTTACTTAAAGGACAGAATCCACTAGCATGATCGCAACATGCACTAGCCTCGGGCTATCTGACACAACTTTCTTTGCATGCTGTCTACATACATACATGTACAGGACATTGTGAAACAAACAAAGGTATATTTGGTCAACATTGGCTCTCACAACAAGATCAATAATGCAGATGCCAACCTGCAGAGCTTTTTTTCGCAGACTTCTTTGGAGCCACAGCATTGGCTTTGTCTAAAAAAATAATCAGTACAACTTCAAACTACGTCACCCCAATTGTGCATGTTACAAAATATAAGCTATGATCATTATTAATATGTACAATGCATACAATGTACATACAGCACTATTATTGTGAAACTTGCAGAGAGAAATTCTGAGCATTTTTTACACTGATAACAAAAACAACATAAATGCCAACCTGCAGATGTTTTTTTGTTGATGTTTTTGAAGCTACAGCATTGTTTAAAAAAAACATTACAAGAAATAACCAAAGGTTACTGGCTGTGGATAGAAGGCCTCTGAGGATAAGTTTAGTTGAAAGGTTTTTTAGAAAGGAAAACAAATTAAACAACTTTGTTGGAGGGTTTTTTTCAAAGTAGGAAAGGCTTAGTAGCACCTTTTAAAATTATAGAAACATTACATAAAGACTATGCAACTGAAATCAAACACAACAGTTTGTTCCAAGAATAGAATTTCGATGCATACCACCAATTAGAGTTTAATGTAGGTGGTTTAAATACATGTCACCAATATAGAGTGGGTGTTCCAGTGTTCCAGATAAGAGGGGGTCTCGGGTCAAAAACCTTACAAGGTCAGCTACATGACCCAACAAATACCCAAACAAATATAGATAATTTATAATGGTTTGGTGGGAGCACTGGAAATTTGACCTGTTGGAATTCCTTGTTGACACCCCTATCTGGAACCCTGTGCAGCTTGAGACTAACAGTAGCCAGCTAGCCACAGACTAGTAAACTTTCCTAAGTGGGTTTTGTGATTGTGAAAATTTCCTAACACTAGAGACCTAGAACTTACTAAATGAAAATAATATAAAATAGATTACTTAATGGAAAGTGGGTCAAAGTTTTTTGAATTTGAAGGATGGGCTGTATAAAATGATATAATTTAGTGCCTCAACTATTAACTTTTTCATTTTTTCTGTTACTAAAGCAACAAACAAACTGCTTGCTGCTACAATGATCTCCATCACACCTGTGCAGAAGTCTAGGGATCATGTTTCTTTCAATCATTTCAAACATTAAATTAAACATTGTTAAATTTGTACCACATTTTTGTTGTCGGTATTAAGAACTTCACTAACAGGGAAGGATGAAACCTGTCTTAAAAACACTTATTTCACAAAGCTTATAAGCAGCAGTTATTGCACGTCAGTATGTTGGTGGGAAAAACTGCTTGACTAAGAAACAAGTCTCATTAGTCATGCTCTAAATGTGTTTTGGCTAGTGAATCATGACTCAATCAAACATCTTACTAGCCAGTGGGCTAGTACTCTGAAAAGTTACTCTCAAGCTCTGAGTATTGTTTCTGGGCCTAATTTCTAGGACCGAATTGGGTTGAAGTGTGTCATGTTATGTACATTACATGTATGCTGGTTTCCTACCTTTGTGTTGCTTAATTGACAAAAAAACAACCCGAGTTATGTTTTCTTCCCAAGTATTTTGTCGTATGATCTTTACACACCTGCACTGTTGATTAAGTTATAAGCTTCCATTAAGGCGTCGAAGCAAAACAGCAAAATTCAGCATCAATAGATGCCTGTAGACAGCTTCTTGGAAACTGTACTTGTACAGTCAACAGACATCAGAAATTTCATTCATAAAAAACGTACCTCTCTGATACATAAGACTTAACATAAGCTTAATAGAACACGGATTTCATATGTGTACCTTGTGTACTTAAATTGAATGAAACTGAAGAAAGATCCAGAAAGACACCTCGCCAAGTCCAGTGCTCGATCTTCAAATGATTTTTTTTTTTTAACAGCTTTATTGGCATTCTACTCAGTTACAATAGTAATAAACGAAAAGTTACACGTACAAAATTGTGAGGGGAAAAAAATAAATAAATTTAAGACGGTAGGGATAGCCAAAAGGGAGTAACGAACGGGACGTGAGTACCCATGCAAGGAAACTCCCTACAGAAAGAAAAAATAAATATTACAAAGTTATAAGTCAGTGCGAATGAATTCTATGGCAGGAACAGTCTATAAAAGCTGACCAGGTACACGGTTGGTCAATATCGAAAACATTTGCTAATAAATTAAAATAGTGATTAGTGACAAAATTCTTGAAGGATGAAAGAGTACCTAGGGATGACGGAGGAGCTACTTTACACATAATGTTCCACAGTTTTGTAATTCTATTAAAATATGAGGCCTTAAATAAAGATGTTTTACAGGACTGAGTTTTCAGCAATAATTCCGGATTAAAGCAGTTTCTTGTGCGGTTGTGGGGAATAAAATTAACAAAGTTGTTA
This sequence comes from Pachyseris speciosa, assembly GCA_016490735.1. Taxonomy (NCBI): domain Eukaryota; kingdom Metazoa; phylum Cnidaria; class Anthozoa; order Scleractinia; family Pachyseridae; genus Pachyseris; species Pachyseris speciosa. Next base: position 440,601 of record JAEMWC010000085.1, on the reverse strand, counting down.
ACGTCAATAGGCGATATTCCGTACAGACAGTTATAAAAAAATATTAAGTCCTTGATCTCTCGGTCATAACAAAGAGGCAACATATTCAACTTAATTAGGCGTTCTTTGTAAGAGGATTCGTGCAGTCTTTCCTTTAATATCCATCTAGTTGCTCTGCGCTGCACGCGTTCTGTTTTGAGCTTTAGGTATATGTGATGCGGTGACCAGACAACGGTAGCTTAAGACAGTTGAGATTTCACAATGGATAAGTAGAGTGATCGACGGACATTTGCATCAGGTAAAAGAGGGCAAGTTCTTTTCGTTTCTTTTCGTTTAACCTCGTCCACTTTCAATCCACGTAAGGGTTACAACTTTAACATCGTAACCTTGAAAACAACGAGAAGAAGAGAGCCAAATGGACAATTTCAAAATAAACGGCACTCGGAGCATTTTGGATTCGATAGTCACGTGATCGCACACATTGAAGGACCGCTGACCAAATCCGAAAATCGAGGTGACAGAAAGTGGTGAGTTTTTCTGAAAACGACTGGGTTGGGGGAGCAAAGCAAAGAGCAAAATGTGATTGTTCAGTGAGTCACGAGCATTAGAACTCTTCTCGAAC
>JAEMWC010000085.1:432500-435000 GCA_016490735.1 Pachyseris speciosa | reverse complement strand
GGGATAACTGGGATAGGTTCCGGCAGCCTCTGGAAAATGGTATCCATCGTTGTTATACATAGGTTGTGGTTGAGTGTTCATTGCCATACTGCCATATGGAGGCCGGGGTTGTTGTAGCATTGCCATCATCTGCATCATACGCATCTTGTGTTCCCTGTTCAACTGAGCTTGTTTCTCTTGAAAATCTAGAAAGGCACGCTCTCTTTTCTCTTCAGCCTTGAACCATAACTCCATCCGTTCCTGCTGTGTGTTGCCCATGCTTTTGAAGCTGTCACTTAGCTCTGAAAGTGCTTGTGCTTGGGAGACGGGTTTCTTCTTTCTTCTTACTGGTTTTGCGCATAATGGTTTTGTGGTTACTTTTATGCCCTCCTTTGTTTCAGTTCCTGAACTAGCTGTGCATGAGCTACAATAAAAAATCAATTATTTAATTAAAACATCTGCTGTATGCAATTAAATTGGTTCTCTTGGCTTTAGTGAACAGGGGTGTAGCTACCACATATTTCCATATAATTTTGCAAGTGATGGAAACCCAGGGTTTGTTTTATGCCTATACAAACAGTCTTGCACGTAATTTTTCTAATGAAGTGACACTAGTGAAAACATTGCAAGTGGGAAATATTATTCTATCCCATATCACCGGTAACTGCAAGATCTGAAAAGTAAGCTCTTCCCTACTGACCCTAAACCTTTTGTCAAAATACTGGCTACACCCCAACTACTGGTCTATTACTGAGGTCATGTTTTGATTGGTTGAGGCCATTTTCTGAAATCACAGGCTATATGTTATATCTTGTGAGTAGCAAGAATCAGTGATTTTGACACCGAAATAAAGGTAAAAAATAAAAAAAACTTACATTTTCATGGAAACATTCAACCATTCAATTCCTCTTTTGCTCTGACGAAGGGCTAGCACTCGAAACGTCAGGACAAACTTTTTCAACCTTTCATTTCATTTCATTTCATTTATTTGCCAATTCTTTTGGATACATTTGTTCATTTAAGTATTAAATACAGGTGCTGAGGTGCCCTCTAAGAAACTGTAAGGCTTTTGCGAGAGAGGACACCTCAGAATTCGAATGTTTGAGTTAATGTTAGAGAAAAAAATAAGTGTGTAACAACCTTTGGTTGTTGTTATTGATGATTCTCATCACCACCGACACAGACCCAGTAGTGGGATTTTTCTAAAACAATTATTCCTCTCGCCCTCATGGCCCGAGTCAATAACCCATTCGCCTTTCAGCCTCATGCTATTGACTGAGAGCCCATTTGGGCGTGAGGAATAATGGATGATGTGCTATATAGGGAATCATTGGTTAGATAAAGCCAATTTAGGACTATGAATTTTGCATAGAACAGTCATATGCAGTCTTAATCAAGCCCACAATTCCCTTATGTCAGTCGTAAGAGAACTTGTGCAGTCTGTTCAGAGCCAAGTCATGTTATCAGCAGGTTTCATACAACCACTGTAGTTGAAAATTGTACCGTCCAAATCAGCCTTCACAACACGGATAGAACAAGCCTAAATACAATAGAAGCAGTCCCGAGTACTTCAAGGGCAACTAGAAAACTTTTCATGAAGTTTTTTTTTTACCTTGAACTCAATGCCCTTTCTTCTTCATCATCTTCCTCCTCTAACGTTGACCCACTGTTTACCTCGTCCAATTCCTCGTCCGGACTACTATAATCTGATTCAATGTCACCGCCACATGTTGCAACACTTAGTTTAGCGTGTGTTTCAGAGAAGACTGGATTCATAATTTTGTACCACTCGGGCTCTTGCACAGGGGATTTCCCGCTTCCGGATTTCACTCTTTCGGTGATTTTTTTCCACTCAGCTTTCATCCATTTCTACTTTTTCCGGAGTTTTCCAATACTGGTATCGATCCTAGCTCTTTCGTTCCCTCCTTTCTTCTTGGTGCCTTTGCCCGGGCCTTTGTTTTCCAATTTTTCCAAACGCGCATCAAGCTGTTCTTTGATGTCATTGAAAATTTGGTCATTTGACGACTTTTTAAGCGCCATAGTTTCCAAATCAAAGGCAAAATCTTCAGCAACAACCTCTACGAACTGTTTCAGTTCCTCTTCCGTCCACTTTCTACTCCTAATTCCCAAAAGAGCCTTCCCTTTTACAGTTGCCTTCGTCTTCGTGGCAACCGCCATCTTGTTTTAGCCTCGGTTTCAGGTTGAGGTCTTAGGCAAGTTTTGTGTTAAGGTCGTCTCGATAAGGTCGTCTTTTCCTTACGCTAGAGGACACCAGACATCCTTACGCGTTAAGGTCATCGATCAGATGCCCTTAATTTCAGATGGCTAAGTTGTCGGACGGCAAGGTCGTCTCCCCTTTTTCTCGAATTTATACTAGACAACCTTAGCCGCTTTGGTGTGCTAAGGTCGTCTACCCGCTAAGGTCATCTCTAGTATAAATACGGCCAATCTTTGCCATGTCAATTTCCCAAATGAAGCGATTTTTTTCATAACTCAAACCACCCCTGCATTTACCGCTATA
>JAEMWC010000085.1:422500-427500 GCA_016490735.1 Pachyseris speciosa | reverse complement strand
TTTACCACCAATTAAGTAGAAATGAGGTAGTAAACATTTATTGGAAAAACTGACTTAAATGTTTTAACATACTAATTGTTGGTGCTTCTCTTTTCTCCATTTAGGTGGAGCCACATATGATGGTGAAGGTCGAAGTAGAATCATGTGTGGGATTTGTGAGAAATATTTTTCAAAATGAAGTCTTCCCTTTCAAAGTTGTTCCACAACTGTGAGCTAAGAATCCATTCTGTGACGAGTTGTGGGGAGCAGCCATTTCCAAAGAAAATAAACGAAGTTTGGAGGTTTCGACATCCACCATAGCTTTCTTCCAGATAATAGATTAGCAAGCATGTTGTAGTTGTAACCGATGATTGTGTGGAATTTTCAGCCTTCATAAAGCTTTCTTACATCTGTTTTGTACTGACCATAGCTTTCACCTAGTCTTGGAAGTACTCAGTGAAGTACTCAGTGAGACATTGCAACACGGGTCCGATGTCGTTTTGGTCTCCAGTGTTTGTCCACTCAAAGGTGGAGATGGCATCCCCCACATCTCTTGTGTGAACACCTGTGCTTATGATCTGTCTTCCTACCTAGCCGATGTATTATCTCCCCTAACAGGGAACTCAGAGTACACAGTTCACAACTCAGCTCATTTTGTGTCCATTGTGAACGGTGAAAACAAGATCATGGTGTCTTTCAATGTAGTCTCTGTTTACAAACATTCCAATTGAAGGAGCAGTACGGACTGCACTGCGAAAGCTGGAAGCTGACCTGTGCCTTGCCAACCGCACAACTCTAACACCTATGCAGATTGCAGACCTCTTGAGTTTCATTCGAAGATCCACATATTTCCAGTATGATGGACTGATTTACGAACAGCAAGAAGGAGCAGCCATGGGTAGCTCAGTATCCGCAGTGATAGCTAACCTTTACATGGAGGGTTTTGACGAGCAAGCTTTGACATCGACGCCCTGTACACCTAAGATCTGAAAATGATATGTGGATGACACCTTTACAATCTTAAATCGTGACAAAGTTGACTCGTTCTTACAACACCTCAATAGTCAACAGCAGATGATCCGTTTCACAATGGAAACTGAGAATGACAACTCAATTCCCTTCCTTGATACGTTCATCATCAAGGATTCAAATGGATACCTCTCTACCAGTGTTTACAGAAAGCCTACACACACTGACCAGTACCTAGTATATGATTCACACCACCCGCAATCTGTAAAACGCAGTATTGTCAAGTGCCTGTAGGATCAATCTAAACACCTCATAACAAAACCATCAGTTATTTCTCATGAAAAGAAACACCTCATTGGTCCTTGTTTCCAATGGTTATCCGTTTTCGTTTGTAAAAAATCTAACAAAAACCAAGGGATGAACAACCACTACAGTACCTGAACCTGAAATTAAATCTACTGTGGTTCTGTCATACGTCAAAGGCACATCGGAGGCTCTTTGCCGTTGCCTACAACAACAAGGCGTACGGACTGTTTTCAGGTCTGACCCAGCTCTTAGATCACACCTAGGGCGACCTAAGGACATTGTCGATCCAGTAAAACAAGACGGAGTAGTCTACAAGATTCCCTGCGAATGTGGTAAGGTTTATATTGGAGAGACGGGAAGATCTATGCATGAACAGATTAAGAAACACGATAGACATACGGCTTGCTCTAACCCAATCCTCCGCCGTTTCAGAACGTAGCAACGTGGCTGGAGATTAGCCACTCTGGGACAAAGTTAAATTTATTGACCGAGATCCATATTGGTACACCCGTAGGGTTAAAGAGGCTATTCACATAAGACTTAACCCTAACAACATCAACAAGGACAGTGGAATTGAAATTCCTGAAGCGTGGATGCCCACGATCAAACAACACAACGGCTGATCATTACCAAAGCAGACCACTGAGGGAACAATTTCTAGTCTGAATGACAAGGATCGAAATCCTCCAATGAACAACAGCCTTAGCGAGGATCAAAACACACCAATCACCACCAGCCACGGTCCTTCTTATACTCACATGCAGCCAGTCGACACCATCGCCTGATGAGGACCAGCAGTATAGCGGTCGAAACGTCGCGATCCACATCTTTGTGACTCAATAATGAGACAAAAGGTTAACTCACCTATCATTTGAAACCACGATGATGAACACCTTTCATATTAAATACTTTTTAGTCACAAATACATATAAAGTAGTGAATGGTATTGCACCTGTTTATCTTCAGGAACTGTTAGACCCTTATAGACATGGCCGTAGCCTTAGATCAGGAAATATGCAGCTTCTGAAGACACAATCTTCTAATTTAAAATCTTATGGGCTCAGGGCGTTTTCTAAGCGTGCCCCTCGGCTCTGGAGTGCCCTTCCACTACAGCTGAGGTGGTGCAATTCCTTAGGTAGTTTTCAGAAAGCCCTGAAGACCTTCCTTTTTAGAAAGGCTTATTATTAAAACAATTTAAGACAAATTATGACGGAATTTTTTTATTTTTAATTGTACTTTTTATTTTTACTCTGTAATTCCATAGGTAGTTTTCAGAAAACAATGAAGAGCTTGCTTTTAGAAAGGCTTATTGTTGAAACAATTTAACACAAATTATGACGGAATTTTTAGATGTTTAATTGTACTTTTTATAGTTTGTCTTGTGAAGCACTTGTGGACTTTATGGAATAAGCGCTATATAAATATGTTATTAGTATTATGATTATTGTTATGATAATCTTCTCATACCACTTACGCTCTGGCAGATGTTATGACACATTTACACCAAAGAAGCAAGCCATAGCCAATGGCCAAAGGTCCTTTGGGTCATTCCTTCTTGTTTAATTTTCAAGAACCTTTCTCAGAATCCTTGCTGTTCCTAGCAAGGCTGTTTTCTGCAGGAGTCCTGTCTTGATAGCAATTCCTAGCTTCGCAAGCTATCCATCTAACTTTTTGCTTACTCCTATAAGTGCGCCAACAACTATCGGTACCACTTCTACGTGTCTCACCCGCCATAAATTCTTAATTTCTCTCTTTAGATCCTGATATTTCTCAACTTTTTCTCCTTCCTTCTCATGCATCCTGTGGTCCCATGGTGACGCAATATCCACAATGATTGCCTTGTTATTTTCCTTTTCTACGACAACAATGTCTGGTTTTCTGGCTGCGATGATGTGGTCGCACTGAATGGTCATGTCCCACAAGATGTTATAACTTTCATTTTCCACAACCCCTTCTGGTTGGTGTTCATACCATTTCTCACTTCTGTCTATGTCGTACTTACATCAGAGTTTCCAGTGCACCAATCTGGCAATATTGTCATGCCTTCTCTTGTACTCTTTCTGCGCCAGTTTGCTACATTCACTAATAATGTGGTTTATTGTTTCACCCTTCTCGCCACACAATCTACAAAGTGGGGAATCCACTGACTTGTTGATGTTGAACTTGACATAAGTCGTTCTCAGTGCCTGTTCTTGGGCTGCAAAAATAAGTGCTTCAGTTCCGATTTTTAAGTCACTTTTTCTAGTCCATTCCCAGATGTTGTCTTTGTCAACTGTCTCTGGCATATCACGCAGGAATTGACCATGCATTTTTTTCCTTTCCATCTATTCAAGGTAGCATTCCGTCTTTCTTGTTTGTACTCTCTCTTTTTCTTTGCTGCATCACTTTTCAAGATCCCTATCCCTTTTATACCTCCCAAAAATCTCTCGTTTGAATTCTTGACATACCATGCCAGATTATATTCCTCGGCCTTCACACACATTTCACAACTAATTAGGCGTCTTCCTCCTTACTGTCGTGATAGATACAACCTGTCTACATCACTTTTGGGGTGTAGAGCCCCATATACTGACATCTTCCTGGTTTTTCTATCCAGCTCCTTAAGTTCATCACTCTTCCATTCGATCACACCGGCGCTATACCTTAGAATTGCAACAGCCCATGTGCTGACAGCCATGATCTTATTCCTTCCATTCAACTTTGTCTTTAACACCAATTTCAGCCTCCGTTTATATTCCTTTGAAAACAAGTCTGTCATTTCCTTCTCCTTCAAATGATCTGCTTCCAGGATGCCTAAGTACTTGTACCCTTTGTTGTCGATCTCCTTCATAACTTTCCCGTCTGGTAGCACAATTCCTTCCATTTTAACAATTTTACCTCGTTTCAGTAGCAGCACTCCACATTTCTTTATTCCAAATTCCATTCCTATGTCCAAGCTAAATGCATGAACTGTCTGTACAAGGGAATCAATCTGTTCGTAAGATTTCCCAAACAGTTTCAGGTCATCCATGAACAGTAGGTGGTTTATCTTGAACTCACGCCCTCCTCACTCATACCCAGCTTTTGACCTTCTCAACACTAACGAAAGTGGCACCATACACCGTACAAACAACAATGGCGAAAGGCTATCACCCTGGAAGATCCCTCTGTTGATGTTCACAACTCCCAATGTCTGTCCACATGATGTCAGTTCAGTCTCACTCATCCATACTGCTCGCGAGAAACCGTCTCACATTAGCCGCAACACCAAACATTTCCAGGCATTCCATTATCCAACTATGCGGCGCCATATCATAAGCCTTGCGGTAATCGATCCAGGCCATGGCAAGGTTCGTGTGCCTTTTTTGCAATCCTTAAGAATTGCTTTATCAATCAGCAATTGATCTTTAGTCCCCCTGCTTCCTCTCTTACACCCCTTCTACTCTTCAGGTAGTATCTCCTCCAGGTACTCATACATCGCCTCAGCAATGACTCCTGTCATTAACTTCCACATAAGGGGAAGGCAAGAGATAGTCTAAAGTTGTCAACTGCATTGCCTTTCCTGGGATCCTTCAGACATAAAATCGTTCTCTCGAAGGTCAACCATTCCGCCAACCTCTCTTCTCCATTCAAGATGTTATTCAACTACTCAGCAATTCTTCCATGAAGGGCCCTCAACTTTTTTAACCAGAAACCTTGCACACCATCTCTACCAGGGGCTTCCAACTTGGCATCTTTCTACGATAGGCAGTTATCATCTCAGATAT
>JAEMWC010000085.1:402500-417500 GCA_016490735.1 Pachyseris speciosa | reverse complement strand
GGCTCTGACAGTTCAGCTGAACATGTTAAGAGGCAGTCTCTGTAAAAGCGGACCACTGCATTTCATGATCTATCTTAGTCTAAATGTAATGGAGACCACCTTAGTTTTAGTAAATATTGCAAAATAAATTTTTGCGAAACTAAAATCGCGTTAGCCAGCTAAGGCCTATTTTGAGCAGTAGCCATAACCAAAACTAGCACAAATTGCCGATCTTTTCGTTTTGTAATATTCTAGTTTCAGGAACTTCGCTCGTCTCGCATGCTAAGATCAATCCTTAATAAGTGTAAAACACCCATTTTCTGATGTTTCAACAGTTGTTTATATTGAAAATTATAGTTTGTTTGACACCTACCTCATCGCTGCTGCCATTGGCTTAAAAATTAAAATTTTAATCTCGGCTCTGCGCAAAAGTCCCACGTCTTCTGTACAATATGTCTATTCAGGTCAACTAAAATAAGGTGGAAAAGCATGGGAATACTAAAAAATGTTGTGGTTTAAGCGAACTTTTAGAACAGCCGGTCGACAAATTATGCACACTTTCGAAAATGATTGCCAACAATGCACAAAGTACGGCCTCAATAGTTTACAAGCTTTGCATCGCTAACTCGGTATTTGACGCTTGGATTGCGTTGGTTATTGATGAACCAGAAGTTTTCAAGAAATCACCTTGACTAAAACCTAGTAAATTTACTAGGTGGGATAGTTATAGAGCATATGAAACTTACCTGATCTTTTCTGTAAGGCGCCGTCGTGCTGCAAAGTATAAACACTACATGGGTCTTGCTGTTTGCATTCATGAATTGTGTCATACAACCTCGCGCACTTTTTTTAACCGATCTGTGGAAAACTAGAAAGGCGTACATTTACTTTGAAAGCACTGATTTGTTCATTTTATGTTCAGAAAATTCAAGTCGGGTAGCGCTGGCGTAAATCCTCCTTCCCCCAACTTTTGCTTCCTCTTTCGGTTTGTCTACACAGGCGACCCAAGCTAAAGACACGAATATGTACACAAACGTGACTTTTGCTTTCTTGTTACAAAAAAGGCATTTATGAATGGTCGTTTTGGAAGCCAACGATTTTGTTTTAAACGGCATAAACTGCAATGTCCTGTGAATAAAATTGACTTATCTTGTTGCCGTTTTGCATTCTTTTTTGTTTGCCCGCGTCTCAGGTCATTTTAAAGCATTTTCGGCAAGCAAGCGCTTTATCGTGTTCCACTAAAATTGGAAAAAACTGTAATAAATTCCCTGAACAGGGCCCATGAGAACCCAACACATGCAGATCTAACAGAATCTGAAATCGAGGCCCTAGAACATTCAAATCAGAGGGATTGCTCGATTACAAGGTGAACACCTATTGAGAATAAATACATTACTTGGCACTAATTCTGTTTTTTTTTCTGTGAAATTCTAGGGAAATTTCTGTCTTTTGTTTAAACCTAAAGGTGGCAACGAAAACAACTGAGCACCTCAGTAGGCTTCCTTGGTGATCAAATGTTTATCTATGCTGTCTGCTGAGTTACCAGAAATTGCACTTGATCAATACATTGAAAAGAAAAGTCGTCCAAAGTATGAACTGGTTATTTTCCCAGGAGGCCACAGTATATAGTCCTACATACTTACTGGCAATGAGTCTTACTGATACAAGAGCATTCTCAAACCATTTCCGACAGTTTCTTAACTAAAGCAGATTTAGTATCTCTGGTGTTAAATGAAATTTCAAAATGTTTGCACATTTCCCTGAGCATCTTTACTCTGAACGATGAAATTTTGTTTTTATATGCCATCTCGCAAAGGTTATAAACATCATACATCAGTGGATGCTTGACACCTATTGCAGCCACTACAGCTTCACTGTTTGTCTCGAACAGTCGTTCATCTGTTTGGCATGCATACTCTTCAGCATCACTATTGTCCAATTCATCGTCATCGTTATCTCTCGAGGATTCTTTCGAATTTGATTGCTTTCTCTTAGCAGAAATTCGTGAGAAAAATGCCTGAATTTGAACCTTCGAAAGCCGTTCGGCTCTACTAAACGTTCGTGTGCCATCTGTATTGCGAGCCTTATGCATGTCGCTTGCTAGTTATGCAGGATCTTCCTTTCTCCCAGTTTCTTTCCCAATGTCAAACTTTTTTGTAGATACTCACGGACATTGTCAGAAAAGTGCATTTGTCCACTTCTAGACTTGTGAAGTGCCCAGCCCATTTGAAGTAAGTTACCTTCCGCTCAGGTTGCAATTTCAACTTCACTATCGGGGTGAGACTGTCTCTTTGTATCCAGCGAAATGCTCTGAAAGCGCTGAACCCAGTCGATTCGCAACTGGTCATACAGGCTCCTTTGTACTGTCCCTACTGGGCTGTGGTGTGCAATCACGTTAAGATGAGTTTCCAGCTCTGAACGACTGTGGAATTCCTCTGAGCATTGGGGATTGGGGCATTCAAAGGATTCACGATCCTCATCAATTCTTCCTTGTTGCGTGGTTGTTCTATTCATTTCTCTGGTTGAGATTGTAAAGAATGGTTTTTGCTCTGTGAGGCAGGTAGCTTGTTTTGGACAAAATACAATAATAATATCCCATGAAATCAGCTTTCCAATTCCAATGTTGTAAGCCTTCCACATTCGAAGCCCATCAGGAGTAAACTCAAAATTGTGAAGAGAACCGTAGTTAGGAATCTTCTTTATCTTAAGAGTTCTACTCTCCTCGGTCATGGAAAAAACTGCTGCTGTCGATCCCCGAACTGACCTTTCTTTTAGGCATAGTTAGTAGAGGGAGACTGGTTTGGAAACCCGGCAAACTTCAAAGGGCTGGGCTATTGTTACGCATTCGAGGTTGAGAAGACAAGTCACGTGGCAAGAACCAAGCACAGCACCAAAACAAATATGGTGGGTGGCAGCGATCTCTTTCTGTTCGGAGATAATTTTGACGCGATTTTAGAGATTTTGGAGATTAAGGACAACATCAACGTGTACTTTGAGGACGCCGTAGCTGAAATAAGTGGAGTAACTAGAGAAATTTTGTAAATAAACGATAACTTGTCGAAGATCATCGCGTGTAAGGAACAAAATCATGGCAACCATTGAAAGTAGATGTGTCACCGCAGAGGTTTTACTTGCATCTTCACTATGTTAGCGCGATTATGATCGGAAATTATGCTAATTTAAGCCCCAAAAAAACCTTTTGATTGCTGGTCGTTGTCCTCCTCGTTCACTTCCACATTTTTGTTCTCCTGGAAGAGTACTGGTAAATCACCTTCCTTAAGGCCATCACGCTTTGGTTCCTCTCTTCTTGCGTCTAGTGGTGACAAAAGCCTCACCATCTCTTGGATTATTACTGAAAACATTTTTCTCCCACTCATCGAGAACATTCTGGCACAAAAGGGTTTGTCCAAAAAATGAACGACCCAAGAGACAATGAACCAGTAATTATCCCATGACGCCCACTAACTCGATATGCCTCCCTTGTCTGGACAAAAACTCAACCCAACCAAGGGGACTATAATTTGCTCTCCCACTGCTGTTAAAACAGTCATTTTATCCCCTGTGAAAGCACTATTTGTGCCTATTTGTAGAACTATTTGTAGAACCGTTTGTGTACTAAACTCCTTGTGCATCCCGAATCGACAATAATTTCTGCTGGTTGCCCTTCTATTGTTCCTCTGACGTCACTTGACGGAAACGCGCACAGGTCTGATTCGAGGGGGTCATACATAGCAAGTAGCCCTGCGAAGGCTTACTGAGGCCTCTACTACGGTTGAAAGACATGTGCCCCTGTTTACCACATTTATAACATGTAACCTCCGATCTTACATTCCGTCTAGTGGTGGTAGGGACGGGTTTAGGTTGTGGAACGGACCTTTGTCTCATCTCCAGTGGTATCAGATTCTTTTTTGGGTGAAAATCTTTTTGGGGTTTAAACCCGACCCCTTCCAAAAGAAGCATACTTACCAGCAACTACAGGTCCCTTTCTCAACTGAACGTGCAGATTACCTAAATTCCCGAGCTCTTCGGTGGTGTTTGTTTTTTGATCTTTTAGCCAAGCCCTAAGCTCTGGGCTCACCGCATCTAGGAGTCTTTCCATCATAATTTGTTCCAGTATCATTTCAGCATTACCCACGGCTCCTGCAACTTCCATCCATTTAAATATCTTCGTGTTCAATTTCCCCATTGTACAAAATCCTCGTCTGGTTGTTTTTCAGAGGTACATAACTTGTATCTGTAATGATCTGCAGTTAACTGATAAGCTTTAATGATTACACTCTTAGTTTCATAATAATCATGGCATTTAGGGTCCGGAATTTCTGTTAGTTTGGGAACAAGGTTGCCAAGCCATTCACTTTCTGGTAGTGATTGTACTTTTGCGGTCATTTTGAAAATTCTAAAATAGTCATCTATATCTTCATTTTCTCTCATTTCCTGGATTTTCATAAACTTAGGCTTAGAAACAAACGAGTACCTTTCTGCTTCTCTCATTGCAAACTCCTCTGATTCGCTTCTAAGAACCCTGAGTCTCTTTTCTCCTCCCTAATTAATCTGTTTTCTTCCTCACACGCTCTCGACCTCTCATATTCTCGTCTCTCCCTCTTGGCGTGCCTTTCATGATCCCTCTTCTCCCGTTCGGCCTCCCTTTCTTCCTGTGTCATTTTTCTCTGAAACTCTAACGTCACAATCTGGCGCTCTTGTAAGTGTAAACGTTGTTCGAAAGTCAAGTTGCCCTCAATTCCACTCAGCTCTATTTCGTCACCTTCCGTGGACCCATCATCGCCCTGATAAGCCATTAACTTATCGTGCAGCTTAAGCTTGCTCGCCAGTGTCTTAGTCCCATCTTTACCAATGAAACAAATCGATCTTTTACTAGCCTCAGCTCTTAATTCTTCCAGAGACCAAGAATTATAATCTAAATCTTTTGCAGCCATAATTATCACTGGTGTGTTGCAGGATTGTGTCTGAGGTGTGTGTGACCGACCACCAGGGAAATTATATCCCACTCCTGACACCAAAATTGTGATACGGGTCATGAAAATAAAACAATACAGAAATTAAAAAGAACACTACACAAACACCCCTTCCCACAAACACACAACTCATGGCCATGAAATTTCTAAAACAATATAAACTAATTATTTTAATTTAAGAAAGTAGGAAATAGTAGGTGGGTTCATACTAAGCTTAGTAAGTATACCTCAAGCATACTTGAGGCATACTTCAGTTGTGAACGGGTCTAATTTCAGCGAAAGTAGGCTACTTTGTAGTCTTGGAAACACGTGTTCTTCAAAGCCACCAAAGTACACTTTCAAGTCACGTTCAACCAGGCTTACTAGTCTACTTACACTTTATCAAAACAAGATCAGGAAATTGAAACATCAATTAAACTGTAATGAAATATGTCGTTTGCATCTGGCGGGAAATTGAAGACATGCACAGTCCACTTGATCGCTTACTTCAGGGCCGAGGTTTAAGAACAAAGAGAAAAATATGGAAAACTGAAACTTTCAGCAACGTAGGCCTTGCTTCTGCGTTTTGGACGATGAAGATGACTATCTCGATCAAGGACTCATGTAAGTATACCAGACCTCAAACCTTGTGGTTGTTTTGTGTGTGTAGCAGTTAAAATTCTGATCACACTATTGCATGCATGCGAAATTTTACCGCATAACTTGATTGACAACCTCAATTGCTTCAAGCGTACTTTGAATTCTAATGTGGACACTTATCACGCTAAGTAGGCATTCATGCTCTCAAGTGTACTTGAGCTCCTACCAAACTTTAGGTCTACTTACTTCGCTAGTATGAACCCACCTAGTAACTCGTAATATTACAGAAAGTAGTAAATCCCAAAACTTGCTTAATATTACAGTCTAATTTGGGCATATAAAACTACCTTTCTTAACGAAAACGCTTTCCAAAATATTTTGTGTTTTTCCAAAATAGCTTTTTTTAAGATAAATCTATAGTTTTTGTCGGCAGATTTTTAAGAAACATTGAAATTAGTGTGTTTTCACGGACGTTTTTTAAGGATCAACTAAAAAGACTTATTTATTTCTGCAATGTGGAGCATGTCCGAGAAAATCGAATGTCATCACTGTCATGATAATCATTTGGGTTGAATCCTACAAAAAATCTGTGGACCATAGGATGATGGGTGGATGTCGATGCTGCAGAAATTCTGCACCCCCTAAATGATCAGATGCTGCAGAAATTCTGCAGCTCCCTAAATGATGAGATGCCGCAGAAATTCTGCACCCCCTATTAAAATGACCAGATGCCGCAGAAATTCTGCACCCCCTAAATGACCAGATGCTGCAGACATTCCGCACCCCCTAAATGACCAGATGCCGCAGAAATTCTGCATCCTCTAAATGATCGGATGCCACAGAAATTCTGCACCCCCCTAAATGACCAGATGCCGCAGAAATTCTGCACCCCCTAAATGATCAGATGCCACAGAAATTCTGCACCCCCTAAATGATCAGATGCCGCAGAAATTCTGCACCTCCTAAATGACCAGATGCCACAGAAATTCTGCAGCCCCTAAATGATCAGATGCCGCAGAAATTCTGCAGCCCCTAAATGATCTTGTGCCGCAGAAATTCTGCAGCACCCTCAATGATCAGATGCTGCAGAAATTCTGCAGACCTTTACACCATGTAAATGATCAGAAATTTTCAGAAATAATTTTTGGTGTCCCACCCCTTACTTTCTGTTATCAAAAATGCACAAATTCTTGGATGACCTGAAGACATATAATTAATATCATCTAAGATTCCTTCCCACACAAGTTCAAATTATTAATTATTAATATTTTTATAAAAGAACATTAATTTTACAAAATTACCAGTTCAACTCCTGTGTCTTACAGTCCTCAGTCAATGACAATGTTTTGTTTGTAAATTACCCTGGGTTACATAAAATTATTTGAAAAAAGTTCAACTTAGTTTTACTGGGATCCAAAGAACTACACACTGCATGTTTTAGGAAGCCTTTCCATCCATGGCTGAGGCTCTGCTTTTCTTTGTGGAAGACGCTGAGGAGATCACTTGCCTAAGTATGTTCCCTTCCAATAATACACTTGGAAGTGGTTCTCCTCCATTGAAAGGACTTTGCCAATAACTGGTTCGTTGTCATAATTGTCAAAATTCAAGGCCACAAAGCTGCCAACTTCCAGAGTTGCAAGAAAATCATCTATCATCTTGAATGGTGCTTGCTTTCTCTGGGGTCTCTATACTGTCCAGTGTATATCTGAAATATTAATGAAAATCCCATAATTAAGCCCCTTGAGTATGTATTTCTTTCCAAGTTGTTTTATGAGACAGAGGTGAGGAGTGGGGAAGCATTACTAAGTGGAAAAGCTGATGTAAGTGCAGGATACAATTCAAAAATTGCTTGGGGATGCTCTGTTGTCAGGAGTACATGGTATTAATTCTACTTTTATAGATGAAAGGAGAGTGGTGGACAGGGCTAGAGACTAATGGTAGCAAACTAGCCACAGACTAGTAAAAACTCCCAAACACTAGAGGACCAGAGGGAAACCAAATGACAATTATTTTCAAATGTATCACAAAGGGAAATTGAGTGGTGCAAGTGAACAAACAATTGACATTTCCCCAATTTACTGCTGGTCATTGAGATTTGCCTCATTTTCCCTGTCCAAACAGCCTGCCGTGAAAGAGGTACATGTAATTCTTGTCTTAACAGGATCTTGTGTGACTTCATGTTAACACTTGGTGTCTCCACTGTAGAAACACTTACAGTACAGCTCAAAAATAGGCAAACAACACAAATGCAGATGCTAAGCTTAGCAACCACTGACAAGTAGAAAAATTGTAGTTTTTTTTTTAATTTGGCACATGAAATTGCACAGTTGCAATAAAATGTCTGCAAAACGTTGCATGCCAGTAATTTGTCTTTGTTCTAGTGAGTTATTTTATTTGAAGCCCCTTAAAACCCAGATCACATTTTGCATTTGTAACAGTACATGTATTGTTGTTTGTATTTAAACTGCTGTGTTCAGAGACTGTTGTGTACCTGATGTAAGAATTTTGGACTTAACTGGTGTAAAGAAACATTCTAACATCCAATTCAAAAGTTAGTTTGGTCCATACACTGTAGCTATGTTAAATTTGTAACCATATTGTCTCTTAAGGTATTTTAAAGAATTTAATTTATGAATGTAAAACATACCTAGTTCTAATAAGTTGCACATCAGTACTGTTGTTAAAAAAAAAACCTAACTGAAGCTGCTTGACAGGATTAATTTCTGGTAAACAAGTCTGGCTAGTGAATCAAACCTGTCACTAGCCACTGGGCTAGTAAGCCGAAAAGTTAGTCTCGCATCCTGGGTGGAGATGTGGATATGTCCTCAATGGTTTTTTTAGATATAACAGATACAACATTTCTTAACATGGCAAGTTAACTCTATGGCATTCTATTGTGTCAGTTCTATATTGTGTAACTTGAACGTTTGGGTTATGGGTCCATTGTTTTGCTGTGATATAACCTGGACATGACATTGACTTGGCTGATGCCCTTGACCCATAATTAATTATGCAAGCAATCTTAATTGCTCCCTGCACAGGGTAGCTTTCTAATCCTGTCCTGAATCTCGACCTTGAAGTTATCCATTTTGCTGTGTCATTGTTTGTTAGCAGTTCCCAGGCCCCTAATATGTACAAAGTCTCCCTGGGTGACGAGAGAAATGAATCTAGTAAATTGCCACCAAGGCAAACAAACTAAATTATTATTTGCCCAACAAAGCTAATGAATCGAGTAAATTGTCCACCAAGGCAAACAAACTGAATTATTACTTACCCAACAAGGTGAATGGACCATGTGAAGGCGAACTGCTTCAACGGTCGACACGAATGAAGCAAGTAAATACTTGAGCAAGGCAACCAAACAGAATTTATTATACATGTAACTTGCCCAGCAAGAGGTTCTGCACTGATGAATACTGGACAGGTACTTTCAGTAGTTCTGATCATGCTATTATGATATTGGATGGATATATGATGGCCTTGTTTACATTTTTGGAAACATAGCAAATGCAAAGTGAATAATTCAAATTGTAACAAACCTCAAAATAAATTTGCATAACAAAGTTTATGGCAAGATCAATGCGAAGAGATGCCAGCCTGAGCAGATTTGTGCGACTTGCACAGCTTGTATAAACGTGTAAGAGAAGATTGTCCTATATGTTCTAAAATCACTGAAACTTCAACAAATGTTTCCAACAGCTATGAATCTTATCGAATGTGCAAATGTTTGTAGAACAAATTTTTTTTCTGCCATACTTCATTAACACAATAAACCAACGCCAGTGTGTTAGAAGAACTTTGGCCTGTTGTGTTGCACACTGGACTTACAGGAGTGCCCGCCTGGGCAACAAATAATTTTTAGCAGTCATCAGAGTTCACCTAAACATTAGCTAGTTGCCTTAGGGTACCACCAGAGCACAGCCTTGATTAGATATAGGCAAAGGTGACTGTACAGGGCAGCACTTCACTTCCTATTGGAACTACTAAAACTGTGAAGCTTGTGGGATGTGGCTTGGAGTGACAAGGATCTCACAAATAGCTGCTAATACTCAGGCTCAAACTTTAGGAGTGATAAATGCCCGCTACTACAAGGCCTTAACTTAGTGCCAAATGAATGGCTTTCAGCTTACCTAGACTCATAAATTTGTGAGGTACTCTTAATTTATTCTTATTATAGCATTAGTCATATGACACTCACTGTTGGGGTAGGTTGGATCTCTCTCCATTAGCTCCAAGAGGTCGCTTGAGTTGGGAAGAAAAAGGGCTGAAGCTCTTTTCCACTGATTCGACCATTGTCACGAGAGCACAATGACGTTGATTCATAATGCTGACCTAAACGTTAACTGCATCGATGCTATTCACGTTCACCTTTTTGATGTTGTGTTGAGTTCCATTGATTCAAATACTAGCTAGGTCAACCATTATCCTTGAATTGTCGTTTCCTCGACGTTTCCTCCATCGATTCGATGCCACGATGTAGGTAGCGATCCAGCAAGACCGCAAATAATGAAGCTCCCAACAGCTTGAAGGCAAACAAAGCGCTTGTAGATACGAAATAAAGTTCGGGAACGTTTCAAAAAATAGTTTTTTGTAGATAAAGGATGTTTCATTTCCAGCAGAATCGGACTTTCCGATAACCTTTTGCTCAGAGCCACCATGTCAAGCGTGGTCACGCAGACTCGGTCACGCGGTTAAACTGTTACCTCGTTCCCAGCTTTTCTGCTTTCTGTGGAAACAAAAATGACGCCTGCCACAAAGCAGTTTAGGAATAGAAACCTTGTCCTGTTGAAAATGTATGCCTTGGTTGGAGAAAACAACGTGATGTCTTTCCCACATATGTCGGAGGCCACAACAAGGCCCTGTTGAGTTGACTGTGGCTCTTTCATAAGCTTCATGTTTTTGAAACTGCGTAACGAACAAAAAATTTCACACTTTGAAATGGCAGCCAATTTCAGAGAAGCCGCGTTGGTTCGGAAGTGCAATTGGCACCTTTTCATCTTTGAAGCTAACCGCCTATAGAAGTGTCAACTGTCATCAAAGCTCCGCCAGATACCGACGCGCTCTTGGTGAGACATTTCATTTCATCTTTCGGTGCGGACATGTCGACTGTAGAGTATAATTTGCCACAAGTTTCTAAACAGAACTACGAATACGTTGTTGATTGGGGAATCGAGGTCCAGTTATCAAGTTACCGGTCCAGTTAGGTCCAGTTACCAGATATTCTGCAGTTACTCCGATCGTGGTAAAAGATTATCTCGATGTCAAAGAGGGAGATGCGTGCTCCCTTTAGGGAACTGATCCAGTGAGCAAGAGGACCGGTCAAGTTCGAAGGAGTAGTAATGGGAGTATTTGCATTGGTGAGTACCCGTAAGGTTTCTAATAGGCATAGTTTCGTTTTTGAGGTGTGTGACTTTGTTCGTTTCAAACCCTGTACTCCAAACATACATGTAACGACTTGCACTTGAAATGAGCGCCCCATTTGTGACTTGACAGCATGGTTAAAGGCCGCATCCTTACGAAGCTTTTTTAACGTCCCATAAAAGCTTTGTTTCTACAATCGCATTGGCGAAACGTTTAAAATTCTGTTTCTGTGAATACACGAGACTAAAAAAGGCAGCAAATATTTAAATATAAGCAGGCAAAAGAATGGAGTTTTATCTTGCTCGTGCTCGATGGCAGAATACCTAATTTTTGCGTAATTCCTGTCTCATTCCAATTGCTAATCAGTTGGAAAGGGAGTTCAAGGAATCCAGCCTATCTGATGTGTTATTAGAATTTGGCTACTGTTATCCAAGTGGATGTTCATCTAGACAAGTACATTTATTTTGTCAGGATTTCCTTTATCAGTCATTGATTGAGGACCGCTAATCTATGTTGACGAAAGGTTTGATGGGCATTCCACTGATTGACCTTTTTGTAATTAACAAATACACTGAAGATGTGAGTGATCATTGAAGGTAAAAACGCTACTTAGGCATTAGTGAAAATATAGCCTGAAAGAAATTCAGGCTTATACGGAAACAAAAAGAAAATAACCTCTGGCACCCAGGGTAATTGAACCCTTGACCTCTACGATACTTGTGCAGTGCTCTACCAACTGAGCTAACAACCCTGCTCCCAGTTAGCTTGTTAGCTCAGTTGGTAGAGTACTGCACTGGTATTGCAGAGGTCATGGTTTCAACTCACATACAAGCCTGAATTTCTGTCAAGCTTCATTTTCACTATTGCCTGAGTAGAATTGCGATGATCACTCACATGTTAATTCTTTAATCCGCAGTTCAAATATATGATATTCATATATTCACAATCAAACATTGCATGATCAAGGGCATGTGCAAAGATTTAGACTCACTGCACGTGTCAGTTACATGCAATAAATTAGAATAATTAAAAAATGATGTCAAAAGCTTGCATTGATTTACATGTATTCATGGCAGGCATTAGTTTTATATAAAATAAAATGGATTGAATTAAAATTCAGTGAAGATGACTAAATATACCAACCATCTAGCATTTAGTAACACAACAGAATTGAAAAAGTGCTGTCTTTCTTCTCTACTCTTTATTGTATGGAAAACTTTGACCTCCTGTCTAGGAGCATGAAAGTAGTAAAGTTAAATGTGACCCATTACAATCTATTTGTAGGCCCTCATTTCATTTTGTGGCTACTGCCTCGAAGAGGTGAAGCCACTTAGTCATTAGGTTGTAAATCCTTATGTAACAATAGCTGTCGCAGGACACCCAAGAAATCAAATTTCAGCCATGTGCACATCATGCCAATACATCACAAAAGAACCAATTTCAAGAGGGATTTATAAATACATTGCCACTTCATATGGCTAGATTGCATTAAAAGTTTGCCATTTGTATTAAGTTACTCAGGACTCTATCACTCTGAAATGAATTATGGTGGATTGTAAGGGCAAATGACTCAAAGAGCCAGTTCAATGTTTTTTTCCAATCTAGTTTATATGAAATATTCAGTTTGATCCTAAATCATAGAATCAGCAAAAACAAATAATCCAAATAAGCATATGGTGCAGACCGGCTCTGAGACTAAGCATAGAAGCTGCATAACCAAGTTATAAAGTGTTCTTTTGAAATCATTCTTTTGACATCAAGGAATAATAAAGTTTCTTTACTAACTTCCTCAGCAATAACATTTTTATCTACACTACATCAATCTTAAGCAAGTGCACAATTAACTAAAATAAACAACATGCAATCATTTTGCGACAATAATTTGGATGCTTTTTTTTTTGGCCATGTTTTCTTTTCTTATACACAATTCCAAAATGTGAAGCACTCAATTCTTGGTTTTGAAAGTTTAAAATGCCCTATTTTTCCCTTCACTTTTGTTTCTACCAAACAACTGTAGTGGGCAACTGTCAAAGTATCACCGGTTGCCGGGTGTTTTTGACAATCCTCAATTATATACATAGCTACCTGTACTCACACTTGGTTGAAAGTGATATTACAATATTATTCCAATGTCCGACCATATATTTCTTTTCACCCAGAAAATAAAAGATTACATTATGGCAGTAGACACACAAGCTTTTGAAGCACCTATTGTTTTAAAATAGGATCATGGGTTCATACCACTTTCTTATTAGTCCAGACCCTCTTCCCTACATGAACTACATGTATACTCCAATAAGCGGTATCCACTGCAGTTCAATGAGTTCAAATTTTGTTGGTGATGTTTAGCATTCAATTTTGCTTTGTAGGCCTGTACAAAAAGGGATCCTGAAAAGTTGGTGACTGCCTTGGTTAGTCCTCAAGTCAAAGATGCAGAGAAAGAGGCCATTTTTGTTATGCTATGGCCATGTTAAGAGCCAACACCTTCCAAGAAAAAGCTTGGAAAAAGTTGGAGAATACTCAACAGTGTGAAGAGCCAAACAGAAAAAATGCAAGAATAGAGCCTGGAGAAATACATGTATTCATTATGATATGCATCACTTTGGAATTACCCTGCTGGAGTCCTCAAAGTGTTGCTCCTTTGCCTTCTTCAAAGGTTATTATGTGAAAATGACAAAAAACATGAATACCAAAATACTGTATGTTTGGAATGCTGTGTTGTGAACAATCACATGCAACATTAAACCACAAGAAAATAGAAAACAAGGATAATGGCTGTTGTGGCTTTTAGTTTATTATCTTGCACCTGATTGGTTTCCCCTCATGAAACAATGTACACTTCATAAATTATTGTTTCTGTTGTTCACAGTTTTGTCAATTTGACCTTAGAACCTTGAAAATGGTAGAGCCTCATATTTTTATGTTCCTGAAAATCTTACGACCGTTAGGAGTTAAGTACACATTGCAATTTCTTTAGCATTGGTCATGAGAGGCCGCAGAATTTCTGCAGCATGGGTCATTGGAGGCCGCAGAATTTCTGCAGCATGGGTCATTAGACGCCGTTCAATTTCTGCAGCATGGGTCATTAGATGCCGCAGAATTTCTGCAGCATGGGTCATTGGAGGCCGCAGAATTTCTGCAGCATGGGTCATTGGAGGCTGCAAAATTTCTGCAGTATGGGTCATTTGAGGCCGCAGAAGTTCTGCAGCATGGGTCATTGGAGGCTGCAGAATTTCTGCAGCATGGGTCATTGGAGGCTGCAGAATTTCTGCAGCTTGGGTCATGAGAGGCCGCAGAATTTCTGCAGCATAGGTTCTAATTTTGAAATGCAGTGTCCAGATAGTGTCTGAGTTAAGTGGCGTAATTTCCTTTTGATCTGCTTTTGTTGTAACAGTGGCTCACATGCCTCTGAAACAGTTTTTCTGTGCATTGATGAATATTTCGAATAAAATCAAAGATTTAAGTGTTTATATGTCTGCCATCCGACAAATGTGTATACATATACTGAACTTTTTTCTAAGGGCTGTGAAATTGGCATCCTTTTTGTTTATAAAATTCCAGAAAACTTAACAGTCCGCAAAGTACTTCATATTTTTGCATTTTAATATAGGAGCAATTTATGTATCCGTGAGTTTTGCAATAAACTTGTGATCTCAAAAAGTCATTGCTTCCGTGTTATTTCGCTAAATATTACGACTATGATGTCTCGATTGTAAGAGAATTCAAGAAAAAGGCGTTTTTTTGCGGAATCCCGTTCGAATTTACCTATAAGGAGCCCATTTCTTGCGGAAAATGCTATTTTGGAAAAACACAAAATATTTTGGAAAGCGTTCTAATTATCCTTCCCTTTGTTAGATCAAAGTTTGCTGATGGACACTGCTTCCAGCAGGACAACAATCCGAAGCACACAAGCAGATTGGCAAAGGAATTCATGGAGAGGGAAGCCATCAACTGGTGGAAGACACCGCCTGAGAGTCCAGACCTCAACCCAATCGAGCTACTCTGGCACAAACTCAAACATTTTCTTAGAGCGATCGTCAAACCCACCACCAAGGACGAGTTGGTTGCCAGCATCACGTGGTTTTGGCAAGAGCGATTGACACCCAGA
>JAEMWC010000085.1:240000-397500 GCA_016490735.1 Pachyseris speciosa | reverse complement strand
CTGACATGTTCGCTTTGTGACCCAAAGGAATTCTGGGATATCCTTGGATAACTGCCGCGTGTTAGTCTGCCAATTTCCATTTCAGATATTTTTTATAAGTGTCAAGCCACCCGGTCCTGCTGGCAAAATATTGCAGCGATTGCATTATTTACATGTCAAAACTCGTCAAAATTGCCATGCGAGGTCCCAGAATCTACTCACAGATCGGCTAGGAACACAACTTCACTTCGTGAATCACCATGACTCGATCGAATCCTTTCGGCGGCTCACTTGGTGTGAAATTGCTTCTCACCTCTGTATTCTTCCAGAGGATTGCCTCTACCCACCAACCCAGCTTTATGATGCAAGGCAAGGGGCTTCTGAGGTGGAAAATGGCTCGAAAAACACACTTATAAATCAAATAAGTAACGAATTGTAGCTGCACTGATCGTTTAGAAATAAACGACAGCTAGCGTGACAAGCGTGACATGAAAGATAGAGCCTTCGATGTTGTGGACCAGCGAAATCTACGTGGTAACCCCTTATATGGAATAAGCAGACCGACTTGACCTCAGACCCTCGAAAATTACAGAAAAACATGTACAAAATGGCGGACGGAAATGAGTTAATGTTGCGTGTAATATATTTCAGGAACATCCATATTTGTTCTCACGACTTGAGTTAAAAATAGAAACTACACCTGTACATGGAAAAATGTCTTGAAATGAGCTACCGTGTGACATGCATATTTTTAGAAATATCAAACAAACAAGAAACTAAAATAAATAATAGTTTTACATCATTTGTCACAAATATTCAACATAAGTAATGTGCAGCTCTTCTCCTTTTTTTCTCGTCTTTTTATTTTTTTCTTGGCTGATATTGTCACTTTTATATCAGGTTGTCGCCCTTCCTGAAATACCCTGCCAAGTTTTCTACCATGATATGACTAATTGCTTCTCCAATTGTCACTTCGTTTTCTTCATTGCCAACAACTGGTGCAGTTAAGGAAATTGTTTGAGTTGGTTGAAACAGTTCTTGCATGTATTCACATGTGGTGAATACAGTGGTTGGTAAATGAACTAAATTCCACATCTGTTGAAAATATTTTGCAACAATGGCTCAATGTTCCGACCATGGTGAAATCCCCAATTGTCCATTACTACAACATCACCATGCTCAAGGGCAGCACTTCCTTCAGGCCGTTCAACCTATAAGGCATCGTCAAAAAAAAATTTAGCAGTTCCAAACCATTTGATGGACCTTGAAGAATATTGAAGTAATCAACACTGTTCGTGTTGCTGGTGTTGTTTTTCCAGCAAAAATATTTTATGCTGAGTGGTTTCTGTTGAGATAAAAGTGATATTAACGACCTTGAGTATCAGGTGACACAGCTATAGCATACTGAACACGATATCTATTCAATGTTATTATAGTGAACTAACTTTAGGGTATAGTTCTTACCTACAGTAATTATAAAAGGCGGTAAACAATAAGACACCTGGTAGTTTAGACAACTGGAAATTCATTGACTTGTTTATTGTTAGTGCATGCTCATTGAAGTTTGCTCTCCCCCTTTTATTGGAACAGAACTAGTTTAGGGTGTTATTTGCTATAGTCACAACAACTTTCAATGCTTGAACCATTAAACTTGAATTAATTAAGGGCTTAATTCAAGGCTGCGAGAATGTTTTCAGTTTTACAGTCAAAGCCATTATTGTATTCATTGTCGTAATAAGCCAAGACCAAAACACCCACCTTCAAGTTTCTTGCGGAGGGTTTTACATTGATTTTTTTCTCTGTGTTATTTCCAGTTGTTGTGACGGTTTCTACTTGTCTAACTAATTCTACATAGCTGTAAGAAGATGCCTCACTTCCCTTGTCTGATATAGGGTGCTAACAAAAAAGGGGGATAGAGTTCGAGGGGTGGGGCAAATTCAAAGCAATGCAGAGACTGTCTTGATGTTGTGGTAAGTGCTGAATATCTTTCTTTCTCACTTTACGCAGTGCCTTAACACAAAACCTGTCAATCACATTTATTGCAAAAGGGCAAATTCAAAATGATGCAGAGTCTGTTTTGTTTTTGGAAAAGGGCAAATTCAAAACGATGCAGAGACTGTTTTGATATTGAAATAATATCCCCACACCACCTTTTGTTAGTGAAATATATTCATCAATTCAACAAATTCTCTCATCTTTGTCAGCTAGTGCTAAGTGGGTCTCGCATATCATTCTTCCAGTGTGATGAATTGTTTTAGTGGCCTTCGAAAGCGTTCTCAGTCTCTAAACGGAAAATAGGAGGTTGCGTTGTTGAAGTATTACCTAACTCACCGAAATGATTTTGCAAAGACTTTAATAGCCACATGTGTGTGCTTTCGTACCAACCAAAACAGATATATTTCCCCAGAAGTTAATGGCAGCAAGTGGTGAGTGCCGAATATTTTCTCTCTGACTTCACACAGCGCCTTAATTAACACAAAACATGTCAATCATATTTATTTCAAAAGGACAAAAAAATGCGGTGTCTGTTGGGAACATTCCCCACATTTAAGGAGAAAGAACTCACTGACCAGCCACTCTGTAGCTGCTTATTAGCGGGAAAATATTAATATTACGTGCAAAATCGAATCACAGTTTCAACGAGGTATAAACTCTTCAATAAAACCCAGGCATTAATGACATAGATTGTACGTGCATTTCAGCAAAACGTACTGGCGACCTTAAACGCTCCTACTTCATGGAGTGAAAGTAAAAAAGAGTAGACTTCACTCTTTTTGCGTAAAACTACAACCTTGGTCATTTGAGTTAGGAATTTTTCCCCGGCACCCCCTTCAATGTTGTTCTAGAAGGTTTAGTCCTATAGTTTTCCAACATTGAGAGCGGGGCGGGGGAATTTTCCAACACTATAAGTCCAAGGTTGTCTGGAGAATAGAATTGCGTTATGGGCGGCTGGTTTTGTGGCTAACAATACCAACTTCAACAAAATAATGAAACAACAATTAGCGCGAAAATAAAGCACATGAAAGAATTTGAATGTTTTTTGTTGTTTCGTCATCATGTATTGCTTGCTATTGTTAATAAGGGTATGGCATTGATAGGTTAACAATTTTTCAGCAAATCGTGTCAAAGACCGACATTATTCAAGAGCTTTTTATTGTCTGTAGACCTGTATTTGTTCAAGTGTCTGAGAAGACTGCTGTCGGACTTTGTTCGGTGAAATTTATTGCTGATAGGCTTTGGCTCTCATTCATAGTCGGCCTCAATGTAACAGTGTACAACTTCTTCCATACCTCATAGGTAGGGTTGCCAGGTAGATCATACACCTCATCTATGCGGCGTCTGTACTTTACCGTGACTGGACTTTGAAGTGCAGATTCAAAGGGCCACAAATGCTGCTCTCAGTGCTCTGCTTGGCTGCTGTACAGGAAGTTGGAGTGGGGAATTGATAGCACCTAAAGGCACTTGGGGCAAAACTGTGAGTTAATGAATTTCCGCACCCTGCTGTGGCAATTGACAGGGCATTTAGTGTAAAGGCACAATTTGTTGGGAGACAGGAGATGAAGAAGGCATTGCACCTAGAGGCGTACTTTGTTGGGATTGGATAGGGAAGTTATGGCAAGAGATGCGTCTTGTTCCCCGATAACAGAGGGGGCTGTTGATACTTCTCCTGGGTATAAAAAAGTAGATGTGCTGGCATACACTATAGAGGGCCTGACCTGGTCATAGGAATTTGCGGACGGCTTATAGGGTACACCTCAGATTTCCTAAATGCATCCACGAGAATAGATGGGCGCATGATGTCTTCCCAAGTTTTCTTAAAGATAAAAGAAAAGTTTTTCTTAGTGATGTCGGTATTTGGGTTTTGCTGATAGTAATGCCTCACATCCTTGTACCACGAAACAAACCAACATCCGTGGGCTGGACAAGGTGTGTGGCGTTTTTAAGTAACACCCATATGAAGACATCATTTCCCTTCTCCAGTTCAAACATGTCAAAGTCGATGTGTGCTCACGCGCTATATAAGTAACAGCACAATGGGCCTTGCAGGTGGTAAACTGGGAATGAAATGTTTGTCTAACCACATGTAAAACATAGCTGTATCCATGTAGCCTTTTACTTGGTAAGAGAATAGCAGCTGCCTGGAACTTCACCGTCCAGTAGATTGCACTGGTTAGGAATTCCTTTCCCGAAAAAATCATATATGGAGGGATGCATTGCCCACATGCAGTTGCATTGAAACAAGGCAACACAGTTATATGTTCCTTTGTTCCAGTTGACTCTGTAGAGCTGTCCTTTAGTGCTTGCTGGGCCCAGGACTTTTCGTGCTCTCCCCCACAATCTGTCTTGGACGATCTGGAACTCCTATATCCTGAATAAACTTCTCAAAATTCACAAACCATTCATAGACTTCTTTGAGAGTAATTTTGGCATGCTTTTTGTGGAGAGGACGCGCACTTTTTAATCTCGCTTTTGGGTTCCTCTTAGCAAAGTCTCTGTACCAGTTATTTCCTGGCCTGTTATTTGTAAACTTTGTCTTATGTTTATCTTTCTCGATAAATGTTTACACACAGTCTAAGAATTCATCTTTAGTTATGCCAAAACTGCGCTTGGCTTTTTCAATAAGCCATTCGGCAAACCTATCTTTTTCAGCCTTGGTTAGCACTGTACATTAGGGCCTGTTCTTATGTTCTTCGCTTTTCCACTCAACCTGTCCTGCAGAGTGAATTTTGCAATACCCCACTTCTTTGCTACTTTGCTCACACTGAAACCTTGTTCCATTATGTCTTCTAAGGCATTTAAATGCATTTGTACCATAAATTAATCACAAAAACGTATCTGGCTTGTGATATGCTTTTATCCCCGCTCCCTCCTGACACGCGTTGGGTGAAATTTACAGCTGTCAGTTTATGTGATGACCTATGACCTACAGTGTATGATGGCCTTTCTCTGTGCTTTTATAATTAAATTCTTTACAGTCTGGAGTTTAATATCACTGAAGAATTCTGAGAGCGGATGGAAATAGCTGTAGTTATTAGTAGTAAACTGAAACTGTTTAATACAGTTCTTTCTTTGAACTTACAGGGTTTAATTAAAATAATACTGTGAGTTACTGTAACATATATTTGTTTCGACAAAGAAGATTTAAGCTTACTTTAGTAAAATGAAGATTATTTCGCTGCTGGAAACTACAAAAGAGAAAGAATTTTAATCAATACCAAAACAGGTACATGTAAGCTTAAATTGGGAGAGACAGTAATGAAAACGGAGAATTCTTATATGCTGAAAAACCTAGTCCTTTCCCTTACCAAACCTGTTGATATGGGCCATATATGGCCCAAGTATGGAGATGATATGGCATAACATATGGGCCCTCTATGGATAATACATACATTTGGTATGGGCTATTGCTTTCCATATCAAACCCATACATTGCACTGTCTTCATTCAGTTATAGCTCTATTGTCTTATACTATGGGATTGCTACGTATTTGGCAGCACTCCATAGATACTCCATAGGATCTGGTATGGGAATGATATGGCTCAGCCCCATACCAATTCCATATGATCTCTGACCCTTCACTATGGGAATGCTACGTATTTGGCAGTAATCCATACAATTCCCATATCATCCATGCACACTGGTATATGATATGGGAATGCTATGGGGATTTGGTATTGTGCCATACAATTACCATATCATTCTGATATGCTGGCCTGGTATGGGAATGGTATGGTAAACTTCCATACAACCTCCATTCATCATATGCTGCATCTGATATGGGAATGATACGGTTTTTCACCCGATTCCTGTCCCATAGTAATGCCATACGTTGAGTGAACAGCTGTGATGCTTCCTGTTTTAGATTACATTCAGTGACAATTTACTATTCAGTTTTCTGAAGTAATTACATCTTTTAATCAACATACTAGTATACCAAACATTGGTCACAGTTTTACATTCTTTGCATTTAATACATAACTTTTATTGGTTAACTGCTTTTAACATGTTCATTAGATGTGAAACAATCTCAAAGTCCCGCAGAGCAGTAATTGTGGCAAAAATTCTGACTAGCAATTCTGGAAAACAGCTTAAACCAATCTTTCTATAGCTTTATAAGCACTAGTCCCAAGAAGTCAAAGAATGTTTTACAGAGTGAGAAATCTAAGGGAACACTCTTGGAGAAGAGTATGTAGTATGGAGTATGGAGAGTATGGAGAAGGTCTACAAAATTCTATCTCCATTGACTACATTTTGAATAAGTGCCTTGCAAAGTTCTATGATAATTCTGTAGCAAAGCAAGGCTTGACGTGATACTGAATACATGCTTTTGATTCTAATATTATTGTCAGTACAGCGCTCAAACGATTAGTCAATACAATTTAACTTCATTGACAGAAACTTGTTGCAATCAAAAGTTCTGCTTCAAAGAAATCAAACGACTCCTCCGAGTTTGACAGTGATGAACAAACGATTCAGAAATTCGGACTTCTAGTTCTTCAAATAAAATGCAAATGACCATGAATACACTGATATCTTCTCAATTCTAGAACTTTAGCACTTCAGAACTAAAGAACGATTAAGCAAAGATACAAAAGAGAAGACTTAAGAATCAGAGATGAAAAATTCGAATGAGTGATGATGATCAGTTGAGAAGTCTGTGATCCAAACAAGCATTTCAACATCTAACCTTTCTCTTTAGCCAGTCTGGGACATTTTGTGGTTTATGAACTATGTCTATCCGTTTTCTTCGCCTCACTTGATGTGTTTTAGTTGTAAAATCCTGGGAAAATCGAACTTTTTAGCAGTATAATGTAAGTCAACTCCATAAAACTCTTCTGTTCGGTTCAAACCCACGCACCAGAAGGAAATATCACACTTTCCCACTGTTTACACATGCAATGTGGTGTTCAAGTTGAGTTGCGCATGCGTTAATGTCCTCACGGCTTTCCTGGGAACTAGCTAACACTCAAATTCAACATGGCGGACTGAAGATGGGCTGAAGTGGAAAACAAGAGGTTCCCTGAAGAAATACACGGCTTACTTCCATCATCATAAGTACTCAGAGTCGAGAGGAAACCTTTTTGTGTGGTTTTATCTACTTAAAGTGGTCCAAGTGAAAGAAAACACTTCTTCAACAGTCAGATCCGAAAATGAGCAAACACTCCAATTGTTGCTTCTTCGATCGCTTTGCCACTTCATCAATCTTACGTGTTTGGAAACAAAAGGGTGTATAGAGGAATTTTTGATGCGGGTACCATTTTTAACAGGATCAGACAACAAACTGTGTAAGTTTCTTGTTTGCCAGTGGAAGCGGGTGATGAGTTATTTTCTCGAAGTGCTGCGAACATTTAACTTATAAGAGTGACTGTTTTATGTGAGTTTAACAAAAAGGTTACTGTGCAAATAAATATGCACTAATAATCTCTATAAAACCAGTTTATTTCTTCTCCTTAAAGTCTTTCCAATGACTGTCCTCAATATTCTTGTTTTTATGTTTTTGTATACCAACCTTGCTTGAAGGGGAATATAAGCAATATGCACCCTTTAAATAATATGTTGAATGAAGGCTTGGTTAACCAGAACTAATTCCAATCAGAATGAATCGAGCATTCAGCATTTAACACTTTGGAATGGAAACTTGAGATTAAATTCAGCTTTCAAATGCTTCTCCAGCAGATGTTTGCACACAAGGAATACTAAAATTATGTGCATGCTTTTACTGTTGGAAACTCTTCGTTGTCAGAATATGAGCATTTTCCTGATTGACACAAAAGAGGCAAACACATCAATGGTTCATGGTTCATTTATTTCACACTATTTACATAAAATTAACATAGAAAGAAAAGTATAATTACAACAGATGATTACAAGATAAAATAAATACAGTACAAATTACAAAATGTGTGTGGAGGTCAAAGTAGCAGAGGCTTTCTAGTTGACCACCACCTACTTTTGGATAAACAAAGAAATGGTACTGAGCTTTATTGGGATATAGGAGATGTTTGTAGAGCTTAGGATTGTTGTACAAGAGGGAATTACATGTATATGATTTAAGGTATGTTAGAGATATACTGAACCAAGCAAGGAATCTATACAGGACAAGCTTAATAAAAGAAAAACAAAAGCAAAAAAGAACAAAAAAGACAGAGAAAAAGAAAAAAAACACATACGAACAAACAACCAACAGCTACAACAACAAGCAAAGACAGAAACAAAGGAATGGAAAAGAATAACACATCAGCAGCAGCAACAACAGCAGCAGCGATAACAAGATCAAAATATAAGCGGACAATTATTATTATTATTATTAACTCTATTATTATTATAATTACTTACATATGGATAATTACATACTATATATTTGATCACTAAACAGATTATATATTATTTGATTGACAAGAGATCAGGTGGGCCCTATAAAGTTTCTTAAACCTGTTAAATGTTTTTGTTTTTTTCAATGGCAAGGGAACAGTTTCCCATAAAACAGAAGCAGAGTACTTAAAAGTAAATTTGCCTATGTTAGTTCTAACTTGTGGTCGGTGAAAATTAAGCCTGGCAGAATTTCTGGTGTTATAGGAGTGGACAGTTGTTGTAGGTATTAAAAAATTCTGGAAAATTGCTGGAACAGTTGTTGGATTGTTATATAATTTAAATGCCAGTGAGCAGATTTTGAATCTAACAACATTTTCAAATTTTAAAATTTCAAGGATTTGGTAATAAGGGAAAGAGGGTTCTCGTTTGTTTGCAAAAAAGATACTACGGATGCATTTATTTTGTTTAGTACAGATCTTACTTAAATTAGTCTGATAAGTGTTGCCCCAACACATTGCACCATAATTAAGATAAGGGTAAATAAGTGCATAATACAGTTGTCTTAACATCTTTAAATTCAGGTAATTCCGCCATTGGTAGAAGATTCCAAGGTTTTTAGTCAGTTTGCCTTGAACATGTGCTATTTGAGTTTTCCATTTCAAATGCTCATCTAAATACATGCCTAAATATTTGATACTAGTTTTGCGATCAATGTTTAAAATGTTGATATTGTGTATAGTTGGCTTCTGCGGAGATGTTATTATCATAAAGTTTGTTTTCTTCATGTTAATAGACAGTTTATTGAGATTGCAGTAGTTAATTCCTTTCTGAAGTTCTAAGTTCATAACTGCCTCAAGATCTTTTGATGTTTTAGTGGCATAGAAGATATTAGCATCATCAGCAAAAAGTCGAAAGGAAAGCATATCTGAAGAGTTGGCAAGATCATTTATGTAAAGAAGAAATAATACTGGTCCAAGGGTTGATCCCTGAGGAACTCCACAAACAATCTGAAGAAAATTGGATTCAGCATTACCTAGTTTCACACATTGAGTTCTATTAGTAAGGTAACTTGTGAACCAATCTAAAGCTTTTCCACGAACTCCATATTTATGTAATTTCCTTAGCAGTATCTCATGATTGACAGTATCAAAGGCTTTGGAGAAATCTAGAAAGACCCTGCATGTTATGAGATTGTTGTCAATTGAGGTTTTAAGAATGTCAGTTATTTCTAGAATAGCAAGCTCAGTGGAATGGTCTTTTATAAACCCAAACTGGTATTTGAACAAGATATTGTATTTATCTATAAATGAGATGAGTTGATCATTGACAATTTTTTCGAGGATTTTACTAAATGGTGATAAAACTGCTATGGGTCTATAATTTGCAGGATCTGTTGCATCCCCAGATTTGAGTATTGGAGTTACTCTTGAAACTTTAAGTACATTAGGTAGAATACCTTGTATGATTGACTGATTGTAAATGTATGCGAAAGGTTTAGATAATTCATGGCTAGCAAGTTTTATTAACTTATTAGGAATATCTAATGAAGCCTTTCTTTCATTTAGGTTTAAAAATAGCTGAGTCACATATTCTTCATTGACAGCTGATAAGTAAAGGCTATTTGTGAGGCTATAACATATATATTTAGTGGGTTCGTCGTAGGTAGGATTAATTGCATTAGCAAGATTAGGGCCAATTGCAGTAAAGTGCTGATTAAATTGATTAGCAATGTCGAGTTCATTAGTGTAGACCTTATTATTTCTTATGATCCTAGGAAGGTAGTTTGATTGAACTTTGCCTTTCCTTTTAATAATCGTACCAATAAGTTTCCATGTTTCTTTCAGGTTTTCTTTGTAGAGCTGAAAATATTTGTTATAATATTTATCTTTGGCTTTGGCCTTCATTTTGTTAAGTAAATTGGAGTATTGTTTATACTCTTTTATCTTCATTGGATTTTTGCTGAGAAAATGTGATTTATACATCTTTTGTTTCCTTTTAATTGATTTTAAAAGCCCCTGTGTTAAAGTTTGTTGAGTTGTTTCATTTTAGAATTGGTAACTTTTTTTAAAGGGGCATGTTTATTGACAATATATTTCACTTTGTTTATACATGCATTAGTTATCTCATGAAGATCAGCGGAGTTGAAGTATAAATCTGGCCAGTTAACTTGACTGAGGTCAGCTAAATATTGATCTTTGCAAAAGCTACTGTAATCTCTATAATATGTTATCTGTTTGGTTTTAGACGTGGGTACATTACAGATGCAGAAAACAGGCAAATGGTCAGATATATCAGCTAGAGCAATACCAGAAGTAGTATTTTGAATGGGAGCATTAGTATAAATATCATCAATTAAGGTAGAAGAGTAATCTGCGAGCCTAGTGGGTTTAGTGATAAGTGGGAGAAAATTGTTAGAATACAGCATATTAAGATAATCTTCAGTATTTGCATGCTCGTTATACTTCAGAAAATTTATATTTACATCTCCTATTATATAGACATGTTGTTTCCTGTTGCTTAAACTTTTAATTATGTTTTTTAGTTCTTGTGTAAAATCTGGTACATTAGCTGAAGGATGTCTATATATGCCTCCTATAATAATATTTGGTTGGTTATTACTAGTAATAATTTCTGTCCAACAGGACTCAACTAGAGGCATAGTAAACTTTATATCTGCCCTGGGTATGGTTTTTAGATTGTTAGATATGTAAAGAGCAGCACCCCCAGCAGCTGTTTCAGAGTCAGTGTGAAAAAAATGGTACTGGGGTATATCAATGTTAATTATAGATCTGCTATTCAGCTTTTTTTCTGAGATGGCTACTATGTCAGGTTTTTTTTTCTAAAGAGTATAACCAATCTTCTAAGATAGGCAGATTTTTTGATACACTTCTAATATTACAGTGGAATATACTAAGACAATTCCTAGAGCTGTAAGATGAATTGAGTAACTTATTTAATTTAGAAATTTCGTAGTATTCTGAGCATGGAGAAATAAGCATAAGATCAGGGTCCCTTTCATCATGTTTGTCGGGATTAGGGAGCATATTCAGAAGATCAATATTATCAGCGAGTCTTTCAGACAAGCTGGGGGTGCAGGAACCAATTAAATTACAAAATTCTTGGTCTGGTAAATTGAAGAATGGTAGTTGCGATAAGCCATTATTACGACAAGACATATTCGTGTGTATTCGGGCT
Organism: Pachyseris speciosa; assembly: GCA_016490735.1. Taxonomy (NCBI): domain Eukaryota; kingdom Metazoa; phylum Cnidaria; class Anthozoa; order Scleractinia; family Pachyseridae; genus Pachyseris; species Pachyseris speciosa. The sequence goes on along the minus strand of JAEMWC010000085.1, from coordinate 386,012 downwards.
AGAGGAGTAGTATAGTACTTGGGGGTTCCAGATCAAAAATTTTGATCTCAAACCAACCCAAGTCTATACTACTCACCATTCGATGGAATTAACCCTATAACACCATAAAATCATACTCATTCTATAGTTAACCATTTTATGAAAATCTATATATTTTTTAAAATGCGTTTGACCCCTATGCATGACTTTCTCGGAAAAATCACCAAGCGTGACATTCTCGGAAAAACAGGGAAACCCCCTGTAAAATGAGTCATCAAACTACGTCACTATGTTTTGGGGATTCTAGATTTTTCGCTTTTTACACATGCGTATTAATTTTTATCTTTGAAAATTTCATTTATGTACCACAAGCGTAAAAATGAAAATACAAATGCATATAAAAGGGTTTTTTTACACAGATAAATTGTGGCTTGTATACAAAGTATCTAACGAGTGGAAAAAGTGGGGGCCTTTCGTTAGCGAAATGTATACAAGCCACCCCATGGAATAACGAAAAACCCCCGCCGTTATTCCATGGGTTAAAAAATAAAAAAATCACCCTGAGATGGTGTCGGGCTGTTGGGTAGAGCTATGGTCGAGCTTAGGCTTGGCAGAAGTGCCAGTTCAACCTCAAGTCGGAGGGTGAAAAAAACAAACAATATAAACTCAAGGAAAGGATGAAGGGCCTGGCGCAACAGCTGAGCTCCCCTTTCCTAAACATCACAATATACACTGAAAGAAAGGATGAAGGGCCTGGCGCAAGAGTTGAGCTCCCCTTTCCTACATTTCAGAATGTAAACTGAAAGAAAGGATGAAGAGCCTGGCGCAACAGCTGAGCTCCCCTTTCCTAAACATCACAATATAAACTGAAGAAAAGGATAAAGGGCCTGGCGCAACAACTGAGCTCCCCTTTCTATACATCACAATATAAACTGAAAGAAAGGATGAAGGGTGGTGTGGTGGTGGGAATTCAAAAACAAAAAAAACCTCTCATGAGGGACAGGTGGTAATTCAAATTCCAAATTAAGTCCCTCATGAGAGGTTCTGGTGGCCACCAGTTTTGCTATTTTTTTCCGCATCTTTCATGCCTTCAAAAAATTCAAAGGTAATTTGTCTGACCTCCTTTTGCCAAACAGGAGTTGAAAGCTCAAGGAAAAATATAACACCATAAAATCATACTCATTCTATAGTTAACCATTTTATGAAAATCTATATGTTTTTTAAAATGCGTTTGACCCCTATGCATGACTTTCTCGGAAAAATCACCAAGCGTGACATTCTCGGAAAAACAGGGAAACCCCCTGTAAAATGAGTCATCTCCTATAGCTATTGTTGAAAATTACTCATCACCGATGTATGGTACGACTGAGATGATACCAATGGAACGTTCGTAACATTTGAAACTATGTAGACCACCACAGCTGTGCCGTGAGGTTATTGTGGTTGATTATTTTGAAAGTCATTACGTCACGGCACAGCTGTGGTGTGACGTCAGCAGCTGACTAGCTTTTTTAGATTTTATAGTGTCCGTATGCGTAGCTTGTTACCCCGTCTTTTAGTATATATCTTTTGTCATCGAAACAGCTGAGTGATACTTTATTGATTTCATAACTTCCTAATTTATGGTTTTGACTTCTTATGGTTTTCATAGTGTGATAAATTTGTTTATTTCCAAATAAAGTTTTTTTATAGTCTTCATGTTTGATGTTGTTCTTAATAATATTTTTCTTAATTCCCTTAGCAGTCTTTCCGCATTGATTATTCTCTTTTATGTATGAATACATCTTAGACCTTAAGCCAACCAATTCAGAAATTGGATACCAGCTGCTTCATCTTTGAATTTGCCGATTAGTTTTTTGTTTGTCTTATCGAAATATGGAGAGTTTTCGGAGTAATCACTGTTGTCAAATTTGTATTTATCATTCCGAAAGTCTCGATACACATCATCAGTTTCAATTTCGTATGTTAATGAGTCAGTGTCTGTGAATAGTAATTTGGCTTTGTTATAATAAAGGGATTAGTTTCTAAAGAAACTGTGGTGCTGCGTCGGTGGGGGAGTAAAACACGAAAATTTGGTTTATCAACGGAGTTGATAATGTAAATTGACCACCGTACAGGGATTCGATTAGCTGACGTTTCGAGCGTTAGCCCTTCGTCGGAGCCAATCGAGGAATTGTGGGTTGTGTATGGTTTATATACAGGAAATGGAGCTACGCTATTGGTGGTAACATGGTAACGTGAATAAATTAATTGAATGAAAAGCGCTCGTTGACACCGTGGGGATTAAGAGTGCCAATTTGAAAGATCAGTTTTTGCTCGAGATTTTTACGGCTTTCCGTGGTACCTTGATGTAGGGAAAGGCCGGAGATCGACATGTGTTATTTGGAATGGTTAGGGAGATTAAAATGCCGAGCGACAGGTTTAGATGCGTCTTTGTCATCTTTCTCAACATCACAAAGATGTTCTCGGAATTGGTCACCTAGTCGTCTTCCTGTTTCGCCGATGTATAATAAATAATAAATATACCTGGGAAATTTCGGAAACTTCCCTGGCCTTTCTTGATATCAAAGTTTTTATCAGCGGCAACGGTTTATGTACCAGTGTGCACTACAAACCCACCGATTCTCACAGTTATTTGTTGTATTCATCTTCACATCCATCTCATGTCAAAAACGCCATTCCCTATTCTCAATTTCTTAGACTTCGACATCTATGTAGTGATGACTCTGATTTTTCCAACAAATCAGAGGAAATGTGCCATTTTTTCGAGAAACGTGGCTATCCTGATTCTGTAGTTCAATCGGGCCATTACCGCGCTCAGCAGATTGATCAACAGACAGCACTACAGACATCGCAAAAGGAAAAGAATGACAGAATTCCATTCACCCTCACATTTCACCTGCATAATAACCCAGTTAAAGCCATCATTCTTAACAACTTTAAGATACTGCAAAATGATCCAGAAACTACTAGAATCTTTTCGGAACCACCGCTGATTTCATTCAAACGCGACAAAAATGTAGGTAACTTTCTAGTTAAAAGCGCATTCAAAACGACTGAACAACCTGGCACTTTTAAATGCGCGCGCTCGCGATGCAAAACTTGTCCTTTCATTCAAAACACTGACAAAATATCGGGCCCTAAGCGATCTGTTAAGATCACTAATCGTTTCACGTGTACCTCCGCAAATGTTATCTATTGCATAACCTGCACATTATGCAAAAAGTTATACATCGGCGAAACAGGAAGACGACTAGGTGACCGATTCCGAGAACATCTTCGTGATGTTGAGAAAGATGACAAAGACGCATCTAAACCTGTCGCTCGGCATTTTAATCTCCCTAACCATTCCAAACAACACATGTCGATCTCCGGCCTTTCCCTACATCAAGGTACCACGGAAAGCCGTAAAAATCTCGAGCAAAAACTGATCTTTCAAATTGGCACTCTTAATCCCCACGGTGTCAACGAGCGCTTTTCATTCAATCAATTTATTCACGTTTTTCACGTTACCATGTTACCACCAATAGCGTAGCTCCATTTCCTGTATATAAACCATACACAACCCACAATTCCTCGATTCGCTCCGACAAAGGGCTAACGCTCGAAACGTCAGCTAATCGAATCCCTGTATGGTGGTCAATTTACATTATCAACTCCGTTGATAAACCAAATTTTGGCTTTGTTATTATATTTGTTTTTGATGTCGTTGTAATGTAAATCATACATGAATGTTTTGCTGAGATCTAGAATACACATACCCACATATGCCGGCCTGTTGAGGGTAAGTGTTTCTTTTATTTTATGCACCGCCACAAGATTTTCATTGAATATCTTACTGCTGACAAATGTTGGTTTAGCCGCCATTTTTAATAGTTTTTTCTCGTCGGTAATTAGTTTCACATCTACTCGCTTTCTGATATTTTCCATCGTTTTTCCGAATACACTGTTGTTCATGAGTTTGAAGAAGTCTTTCTCAAAAGCATTTTTAGCATTAGTTCTTTTCTCAGTATTGAAATCAATATATTGCTTTAACCAAGGAGACTGATTGAACTCTAATACTCGATGGACTTTAGTTATTTTTAAACCGAGATCTTTATAGAGTTGAAGGTTCCTGTAATGAAGCACGTATTTTTTCTTATTACTCGATGTTGGAATTGGTTTGTGTACCAAACCAGTTGATATCTGATATTTGGGGGCTATTTTTTTACAATAGTCTGATAACATATCTTCAGTTATTTTAATCTTTTCCGGTCCAAGAGGGTAGTCATTATGCAAGTTGTGTAACTCTTCAGGATATTCAAGATCAACTTCTAGTATTAAACCCTTTTTGCAGTCTTCTTTGTACTTGGGTAGGTTAAGATTGTTAATCTGTTTTTCAGTCAACCATTTGAAATCACCTATTGGTAGATACTGACTCATAGCCCAGCCATACAGATTGTTAGCATCAAGATACATTATGTACTTTGAGGATGCCTTCTCATCATACGTCTTCATGTATTTATTATTTGCTTTTTCATATCGGTTAGCTGTATAGCTGATTCCTCCACGCATACCCTTTTTGATGAATTTAAACATATTAATATCAACCATAAGCTCTAGTCTAATGTCAGTCATTTTTAACATAACATCCCAGGACAACCCAGGGCTAGTGAAATAATGGCATGGGTCTAGTTTGTAGTATTCTAGACATGTTTTTCTGAAGTTTTCAAAGACATCAGCTAGTAGGAGGATATCAGATTTAAGGTATAAGTCATGGTATTCACCCATATTTTTAAGAGAGAATGTATCCCACACATTTTGAGCATGTTTATAATCTTCATCTGTAATATGCTTATTGTTCATAATACTGAAGAAGTCCTCTTTTGTTGGCAGCTTTTCATCAAACTTATTGAATGAATCCATGTAGTCATAGGGGTAGACTCCCTTTTGTGACATTAAATCAAGCTTCTTACCTTTTAATTTTTGAGAGGTATATTTTAATGATTCTTTTGGTAGATTACTCACTAGTTTTTCCAAAGTAGAGCTCATAAATTGGAAACTATCAACGAAGGTTAGATGATTACCAAGCATGAAAGCCATATATTTTTCCATGTTATTAGGGATTGCATTGACACTTTTCACCTTTTTTATTTGTATATATATGCTTTTTGACTATTTCACCTATCTCTTGCATTATGAAATGCGAGTTATAACCTCTAAGATTATGAAATATTACTGGAATTTTATCAGTTATTTGAAAGTTTAGGTTACAATCTTGGTGAGCTGATCCTCTGTATTTTCCAGTTATATGACAGTGATCTCTGACATCAGTTTTTTTTGTATTCTTTTTCACATATATGACATCTGTTAGCTTTTTGGAATTCTTCATTTTCTTCAGTCATTCTTAATGGTTTGTTGAATTCTTTTTTCATAACCTTCTTACAATATTTAGCTTCCTCCAACATAGCTTCCATAAATTTATAAACAGCTTTTTCTCCTCTGAATTTTCAATGGTTTACTGTATTTGTCATTATAACAACAAACAACTTTGTAGCCGTAGCCACAATCTGTGTGCTTCTGGTAGGCTTCTGTGTATGATTTATCATTATCAGGCAGGCATCCATACACTTTTTCTGTGATGGCTTCAAAATCTGCATATATTACAAATGGCACTGGTAGTTGTTTATGAAAACTATTGAATTTCAATATGTTATCACCTTTTGCTGGCATTTTAATTGCCTGAGTTCCATTTATTTGGATACAGTTTTCTTTATGATCTGTTAAGACCCTTTCAGAGCTAAAACACTGCAAACAATGCATGCAAAAGTGTTTTCTTTCTTTGTGTTTTGTTTGGTTGTACATAAACTTATTGAAGTCTTTAATCAATACATAATGTTTGTTTTCATTTTCTATGATCAACAACAGATTCAAGCAGTCTTCATACTTTTCGTTTGAAACATGAATTGGATATGTTTGTTTATCTTCATAACCGAAAACATTAATGTTGATCTCATTTTGCTTTTCTATTTTGTTGTACTGTTTGGTAGCGACTGGAAATTCAATTCCTGAATAATCCAAATTTTTAATATATTGCTTGTCAACTTTTTTGATTCTCTGTGGGTATTCGGCTTGAGGATTTAAATACCGGATATGGCACCATCTAAAGCATTCATTGTCCTCATTTTTCATGTTAATCAATCCCTTTGCACTGTTTCTGAGTTCTTGTGGTAGTTTAATATATGAAGAGCCTCTCATTGGTTGATATTTTACCACATTAAGATGATTGTCAACAGATTGAATAGTCCAACCAGATCCCTCTGAAATCCAAACTGCAATCTTATTTAATATATTTTGTTTTGACACTTGTAGTGATTCAGTAATCTCAAGATTATTTATGATTGTTTGAGACACACTGTTGAAATAGGCGGTCTTATCCATTATTTCCCCATCTGACATTTTTGTGAATGTTACCTTTAGTGTTTCGACAAATTTCAGTCCTTTCATGGATTTTAGTACATTTGTGATATGGTATGCAACAGCCTTTCTTGTGTTTTGTAGTTGCACAAGTGCGTCTTTGTTATTCCTAATGCTAATTTCATATGATCTGGTATAACCTTTCAGAGCTTTGTCTTTTTGCTCTATTTTGGTTCTAGGTTGTGCTACTGGTTTTTGAACTACCTTTTTGGTTCTTGGTTTAGGAACTGGTCTATCCCTAAATTCTAATGGTGGAAGAATAATATTGTCTTCATAATCTTGAACCATTTGATTTACACTCTTGCGGGGTGTTGGAACTGGTTTAGGAATTGGTCTCTCATTTGGCTTGGTATCATCTACTACGATAATATCAGGCTTCTTCTTATCTTGCTTTAACAATAGCTTGATCAATTGAGATTTACTCAATCTTTTGAGATCATTTTTATTCATTATTGTAAGGTTAGATTTTTTTTCCATTATATAATTTCTATAGATATTTCTTTAAATGATTTTTATCACGTGCGTTTGAATGATCCAAATATAGGATCCTTCAAAAGTTCAAAAAAAGGATTGTTATTTGCTATTTAGATTGAATTGGTGTTTTTTTGTCTTTAAGTGACACCATTTTCCAGCTAGTGTGTAGTTTCGTCCTGTATTACAAATATTGCAATACCATTCTTTATCAAGCATATTTTTTGCCTTATGTTTCTTTAATTCCTCAGCAGTAAAAACTTTAGGTCTACCTCGACCTCTCTTGACATTTTGATTTTCTTTTTTATTCTCCATATATATATTCTATATATTATTTTTTATATGTTTTAAACAGTATGTTTATATAGCCAGAAACAATCATTTTTGGCAATTGATTGCAAAGATCAGACACACTGAATTATTTTATAAACAAATATTATGATTTATATAACTTTAAACCACTTTCACATATTTTTAATCCTAATCTCTCCGAATGACTTTACCAGAGAAGGTGATAACTCCAAAAATTAGCATAATTTGGATCCTTATAAAATCAAAATCTTTGCCAGTTACTATCATATAATATATTACTAGATTATTTGTAGGTCCCTAAATGGTATCCAACTGTTGAAATCATCACTGTATCCCTTCCATTTAACCAAAGCTTGTTTCTTCTTGTAATCTCTTCGAATGACTTTATCAACACGGAAAACATTCTGTTTGGCTTTTAATAATTCAGGTTCATAAAAACTCCCTTCAATATCTTCACCTCTGAGATCTTTTAGTTTGTATGTGATTGGATTAGTGTATTGGATCTTATCTATTATGAATAATTCTTCTGTCCAATTTGGTGTATAACCCTTGTCGAACACATTCCGTTTATTCTTGGATATTCAGACCTTGTCACCAACCTTAAATTTCGGTTTAGATGTTACTTGCTTCGTGTCACCATACAAATTGAAATAGACCACACCCTCATTCTTATTTTTGCTTGCGTCTTCAGGTGTCATCTTTATGCTTGAATGTTTTGTATTATTGTATTCTTTCACTAATTTTGGTAACATATCGAGATACATTGTATTGCCTTGAATTGTGAACTGTTTCCACATTTTGGACTTCATTGTTCGATTCCACCTTTCAACCACTGAGGACTTTTCTTCATTCTCGGTGGAGTACATACGTATCTCATTTTTCTCTAGCAAGTCCTTCAAGTGTTTGTTGTAAAACTCTTTACCTTTATCAACCCATAGATATTGTGGGCTTCTACCTTCATTGAATATTGTTTGAAATGCTTCAGTTACGGTTTCACCCTTTTTATGCTTCAGAGGAACAATCCAACCATATTTACTGAAAACATCGATAACCATCAAAAGATATTTATAACCTTTATTCCATTTGCTGAATTTTTGCATTTCAACAAGATCAGCAGCCCATATTTCATCAATTTTATTTACAATCACACGTCATCGAGTAAAATTGCATTTTATGGGTGTATGTAATTCATCTGCTAATTTTTCTTGCCAGTTTTCTTTTTAACACCCAAACCTAGTTTCTCCTTTGTTGCAATTGCATTACGAGCCAACATATGTCCCCATTGTCTATCTTTCCACGGAATGGCATCAAGAGCAGCAACCATTTTTCGGTCTGCTTTATTCTTGCATTTTCTGTCATCTCCACAAACAGAATAATCGACATCGTGTTGCATGGCAACAGCATCTGTCTTACCGGTTGGCTGCTGATATATCTCAATTATTTCACCAGTTGTTGGGTTGTATTTAAGCTGCTCATCAAGAGGATTGTATGGACCTGTGTAATTATGGCCTGGCAAAGTCCAACCTGATTTTGGTTTAGGAAGCTTACCAATAGCTTTATGAATATCAATAGCACCGCCGTAATCCAATCCCTTGATATCGGTTTTATGCAATTGTTTTCCGTCTTTACGTTTTGGTCTAATTTTTGTTGATATTGTACCAAACCCTCTTTACCAACTTTACTTATAAGCGGTTTAGCTAGCTAGCTTTGGGTTTCTCATTGCCTCGGATGCATAATATCGACCAGCCTCAAGACCCTTCTTTGCTAGAAAAGGGACACCATGATGAAGAAAACCCTCAAGAGCTGTATCTGCAATTGAACTTAAAATGCCCGCCTCTTCGGACGGGCCAATCAGTTTCCCTGGTTCTTAACGAATTTAGTCTTTGTGATTCCACATTCTGCACAAGTGCATTTTAACATAGTTCGACCATTTTTTGTCTTTTTAAGCCTTTCACTACCTGGCACACATTCAGTGACCTTTTTCAGTCTGACACAATATGATTTCGTCATTATATAAGTAAGTTAGATATTTTCGAAGTAGTCTATGATGAATCTGCGGTTGACACTCGCATCTGTTGAACTGAATTTGGCAATATGTATTGATCTGCCTTTTTGTCTCTCGAGAAAATAGTACAAACACCAATATCCACACAACCTAGAATAACGATCTCCAGAGTATACGAGTTGTTTTCTACTTGTAGCCATATATTTTTGAACTTCTGTTGGCATCATCAATCCGAAAGAGTCGAAGTATTCACAGTATGTGTCCATATTCCGATAACATACCCAATGAGTGCCGGGTCCAACCCGGCTGTCAAGATTGACTATTCCACATTCTTTTCTGGTTTGTCTTGGCAAAGCATCCCGACTAAAAACTCCTCTAAAATGTTTGATGTCAAGTTTTTTTACCCAATTCAATAAATCAAAGTTGGATAATGCTTTATTTATGAATTTTAAAGAATTGTTCCTAGTATAGGGATTGAATTGAAGGGGCTGTTTTTGCCCAGCAGAAGACCTTTTCCTTTCTTTTTTAGTTTTCGAGGTTTTTTTTTAACCCAAAACCGATCGGGTTTTCGTTCCACGAACCAATAAAAGGCGGTGATTGATATGGTATTAAATCATGAGACCCGCCATCTTTTTTCACTACCATGGCATTTGGAACATGCACAGGTATTGATCGTCTCGGATGACTTCTTTCAACATGTAAACCTTTTCCAGTCAAGGCTTTCAGAAGCAGAGGAACTCCAATACTCGCTAAAAGTGTTCCAAGAAGACCACCAGACTGAGTTTTTGTTGGTTTGATAACAAGTTCTCCACCAGACTGCAGAGCATTGACAATATCTTCTTTCTGTTTTTTAGTCAACATACTTTTATAAGCTATCAACTGATTGATCTTGCTTTGAGGTACAAGAAAACCTCCCTCTTTTCTTCCAAACAGTTTATCAATTCCAAGACTTCCAAGAGCTGAAAGAGCACCTGTTGCCAATGCTGGAGCTGCTTTTGATACAGCTGTAGTTGCATATGGTAATAGTTTTGTTCCAAGAGAAAAAAGACTTGTCCAAAGAGAACCACCATGTACTACAGCTTTTCTGATTTGTGTTTTTGATACATTGATGTCTGATCCTTTATTCATATTTTTGGCTTTAATCAGTTTGTTGATCTGTGTCTTTGTCAACATAAGTTGATCATTACCAAACAATTCTTCATTTGATGATCTAATTGTTACAGCTGAATTTGTTCTGAATGCTTTTGCAAGCTTTTCTTTCTGACCCGGTGAAAGTGTCACTCCATGAGGATGATAAGTAGTCGTATAATATATAATTAGATAAATTGTATTTATTTACATTGATCTCAGCATCAATTTTCCATCAGTCTTTCTCATCTCAACATCCTGTTCATAGAGGACTAGTGCATATACACTATAATCTGCGTTTGTTCCATTACTCAAAGTGTATTTGAAAGTTAGTTTTGTCATCCCATCCCGAATATCCTGTTTCTGTTTTGTTAGATCGAAATAAATAAAAGGGAATATGGAGCCGAAGTTACCCCTGTTTAGAAGAGTGTCGTCACTAAAATCGTTGATGCCTTGGACATACTTCAAAACATCTCTGAATACCCTTGATGGTTCAGTTGATGGTTTATAGTGAACCTCTGGGTAATCAATTCCATTGCCTACCTCAAGATGACAACTCGTCATTGTTCGGTTATTTGCAACTGAAAATGTGTTATACAAGAATTTATTAGCTGTGTGAGATTCATCATTTGCGTCGTTGATTATGAAAACAAATACGTGCCTCGGTTTGTTTATTCCTGTTGAAATACGGAAATTAGCTGTCTGTTGTCTTGTTGAGTTACCTCTCTCAACCATTTCTTTAAGATAAGTCCACTTTCTTGTATCAAGATATTTGCTCATGTATAATGACTTTCCATCTGCATTGAAAATAATACGAGGGACAATTAACTGAAATTTGGTGAGTACTACACGACAATTATCAGCAGCCTGCCAAATTAAATTAGCATCACTTTCAAGTGTTAGGTTCAACTCTATTTTCGAGTTAGGTAGAAGTTCTCCGTAAAGGCTCTTGAAAAATCCATATCTATTCAATGGTATTTCTGCATTTACAGGACCATTAGCACCATTTAACAGTAGTTTACGAGATTCAAATCCTTTGTTATAATTAGCTTGAGCTACTCTATCTTCAGCATGTCTGTTAGTGTCAAGATAAAAAAACTCATTTGTCCCTTGAGATGAAGCATAACCCTTGGAATACTGAAGCAAGTTTTTGATGTTTGTCGCTTGGTTAGCATCTCTACATTCATAAACATCAACACCATTCATTTTTACATTTATGTTATTGATAAGAGAGAGAGCGGAATTTACCATGCCGTTTCGATCATCAGCAGCTATATCAGCTCCATCTGCAAGCTTCTTTACAATGAAATCAACATTTAAACCAGCATTGAACCAATCGAATGGTGTAGTTTCTCCACTGTTATCAACAACGAAACGATAACCAGTTTTCTTCTGATGAGCATTGTTTGCAACTACAGAAATTAATGCTGTCTCAACTGCAAAGACTACATCTTCATATCGTTCAATATATTTTGATTCTCGATAGTTTGTCATATACAATTAGTTTAGATAAAATTTCTTTCCACCTTAGAGAAGCCGACTGAGTCTTTCATTCACTTCATAATCAGTTAATGTTTTCTTTTCTTTTTTTTTTTAGTCTTCCACCCGAGAGAAGTTGACTGAGTCTTTCATTCACTTCATAATCAGTTAATGTTTTTTGTTCTGGTTTTTTGGGATTTGTCTTTCTTTTGCTTAAAAGTTCTATTATTTTGTCACCAGCTTTTTTACCAGCATATTCACTAATTTTTGTAGCTGCTTTTTTCCAACTGCTTTGAAAATGTCTGTCAGACCTTCACCATGTTGTTGTTTTTTTATCCAAATCTTTCTCACTATATTTTTTATATTCAAACCGTTTCATATATTATATGATTGTATTAAATTGGTGTTCCTCTTAAAAAAGATTTCTATATACCAGTCGATACCATTCAAATGAACTGGTGCTCCAGAAGAATCGGTGACGTAAAAGTGTATTGAACTGATTGTATGGGTTGAAACTGGATTATATGAAAGAAAACGAGGTTTGTAAGTAAAGGGTAAAGATCTGACGAGATTGCTAACTGGAATAACAGCAATAGTACTGGTGCTATTCCCGTCAACGATACTGTCTATGACTTTATCACAGTGAATATAAATTTCATCTACCCCTCTCGTGATATCAGGAAGATATGCTCCATACTCTCTGTTTGTGTAACTATTTTTGACTCAAAACCGATAAGTTTTCTGAGTTCTCACACAATGTGACAGCTTTCGGTACTGCATTCCTTGCGATGAAAGAAATGTGTTCCTCAGATTCTACTTCATAGTCGTGGGATTCTGGATCTCCAAGAGGGTGTCTTGAAGCACAGTCAGCTGGGTTTGAGGCACCTAGGCGATACTCTACAGTGAAGCGATATTGCTGCAGCTCCATGAGCCAGTCTTCAATCCTGGTGGAGGGCTTGGATGACGGGTTGTTGAACAAAGCCACTAGGGGTCTGTGGTCGGTGATGACCTTGAACTCCTTGCCATAAACAAACAGGTGAAAGCGTTTGATTGCCCAGTAAATCGACAAAGCTTCACTATCAATCTGAGGATACCTTGCTTGTGTGGGGGTAAGCAGACAACTGGCGTAGTGCAGCGGTGTCACTTCTTTGGTCGATTCATCTTCTTGGGTCAGGACAGCACCTAAACCAACGGGGCTACCATCAATGAAGATGGAAGTAGGTTTCTTGGGGTCAAAGTATCCAAGAGTCGTCTGCTTCTTTTAGGCATTTCTTTAAGGCATTCAAATGATGACTGCTCCCCTTGGGACCATAGCCAACTCACTCCATCACAGGTCAGCTGCCGAAGGGGTCTAGTAATAATTGCAAAGTCTTTGATGAACCTTGAGCAGAATGTAGCAGAGCTAAGGATACTTCGTACTTCTGATACGTTGGTGGTATGTTGGTGGGGCAACACTTTCAAGAGCTTCAACCTTTCTCGGATCAGGCGACATGCCCTTTTCAGAGAACACATGGCCAAAGAAAAGCATGGTGGGAACTCGAAACTTGCACTTAGGTAAGTTGATTGTCAGGCCATTCTCCGGTAATTGGCGGAATACTTGCTTCAGATGTTGGTCATGGGTGTCACAGTCTATGCCACCAACATAGATGTCATCACTGATCTTAACACAGGGAATACCACGGATCGAGTCACTCACTTTCCTCTGGAAAACTTCTGCAGCACATGACGGACAAAGTTAAGACGCTTGTAACGGAACAACCCGACATGAGTGGAGAATGTTGTTAGTGGTCTTGAGTCAGAGTGGAGTGGAATTTGACGGCACCCTTGATTTAGATCAATCTTGCTAAACACTTTGCAGCCATTTAAGTCAGACACTACATCATCAATGGTGGGGATTATGTGCCTTTCCCTGATGATGGCTTTGTCTAGGGACTGCATGTCGACACTGATTCTGATTTCATTTGGCTTCTGGGGCCTGGGTACAACAACGATTGGTGAAACCCACGGGGTTGGGCCCTCGGCATGTTCAATGAGCCTTCATTCTCAAGTTGCCTCAGTTTCTCTTCCACTTGTTTCCGAACATGAAAAGGTATGCGACGGTGCGGCTGTGCCACTGGTTTGACATATTCGTGAACATGTATGCGTACTGGTTCACCTTTGTATTTGCCCATTCCATTAGTTAGACTAGGAAGTCCTTGAGGAAATCTGGGGCACCATGTGGTGGATTTACAGGAGGTTGTTCAACCGTGCTCAAGCTTTGATGAGATTTAATTTCTGTGATGTCATCCAGCTGAGTATAGACCCTGATGAGCCCTCTGCAACATAGAATGTTTCTTCTGATGAGCAATAATCACTAGCAATGTTGGCCCGGAGTTTGCCACACAGATTGAGCGGTTCAGCAGACATGAATGGATACACTTTGACATTTGTATTCGTCAGTTGTGGTCTTGGTTTCAAGCTATGAAAGTCCCTTTTGCTCAGGATGTTCACTGTTGCTCCAGAATCTGCCATTAAGTGGATGGATGTGTTCATAATCCTGACTTGAAAGATGGGTTTGGCAGTTTGAGGTTCGTGCATGCCGATATGAAAGGTGCACTCGTCACTGTTGCTACCATCAGCACCCAACAAGGTTGAAGCTTCACCACCAGAGGGGTCTTCAATGTCAACAGACCTGGGCGGTGGCTACCTTTCGATGGCTTTCTTGGACGGGTGGATTTTGAGCGATTGCTGGGTTTACTGTGACAAACTTTAGAGAAGTGATTCATATTGCCACAGTTAAGGCATTGTTTACCTTGTGCAGGACAGTTACCTTGATGTGGCTACGTTCCACCACACAGACCACATTTCACGTTATGAACACCAGACTTTGGTTGACCACTGGAACTCTGCTTCTGTTGATTGTCACTTGTTCTCTTTTGACCAAAACCAACTGCGTGTGACTGCTGTTTCTCAATCTCACTGGTTTGCTCGTCAGCGGTTTCCATGGCATGAGCGGCCTTGAGCAGGTTTTCTAGGTTGAGGTTCTGTTGGATGGCTTTACGCCTGAGACGAACCGAAGAAGTGCCTTGAATTATTTGCTGCTTAATCTCCAACTCGGTATTAGTGAATTCACATTTGCATGCCAGTAGCTGAAGACCTGTGTAGAACTCGGTAATGTTTTCTCCAGATTTCTGGGTTTCCTGACGAAAGACGTAGACGTGGTGATCAACACACCTCTGAGGTTCAAAGTAATTGGTAAGCGCTTTTACTGCAATTTGGTATATGTCATTTCCTTCAGCCAATTCTGGTACGGTAAGAGTTTCAAAGATGTCACAGGTTTCTTTTCCAACATAATGAAGCAGCATTGCTTTCTTTTGAGGCGCTCTGGTAATGTTCATCGCTGTGAACATGTTATTTAAACGCTTTACGTACTTCTCAAAACGGGTAGGTGTTGTGTTCCTCGGTTGGAGCTCAAATTCAGGGAACATTGGTAGGTTAATTCCCATAGCCATGTTGGAGGTAGTAGTCACTGGAGATTGTGAAGATGATGAAGCCATGAAGAATCCGAAGGCATTGAAAGCGCAGTTAATCGGTAGGTTTTTTTGGTCGGTTCAGCGCTTTAAACACAGATTTTCTTCTGCAATTATAGCGATCCTGTCGTCGCCATTTGTGATCTTTCCTTTAGACATTGATCATGATGCATAGGATAAACCAACGATTTTAATGGATACTAGAAACATCAAGTACATGGACTGCCATGATGGTAAGAGGGTCCTTCCCAAAGTCCCACTTACCGGAGTAACAATGCACGCCACTACAACCTGAAAATAATTGGTAAGAAGACCAGTGAAGGTCTTTTTGCGGAAAATAGATGTAACTGGGACATATGATTGTTATCAATCAAAAATGTCTAAGAAAGATAATTTACCCTCAGTTTCCTTTTCCATAGTGAACTTTATATTGGGATGTCTGGTGTTGATGTAGTCAAAAAATAGATGAGCGTCATGTTTATTCATGAATACACAAAAGGTGTCATCGACATAACGTCTATAGAATAACACTTGTGATGACGAATAGTTTTCTAACCATAGTTCTCATAGTGTCCCATGAAGAGGTTTGCGAGGACTGGAGCAAGGGGAGAACCCATTGCTACCCCATCAATTTGATCATAAAAGACACCATCAAATAAAAAAATGTGTTTGCTGTACCAAAGGAAAAGAGGGTTTTGAGATCAACAGAACTTTTTTTAAGACCTGGATTACCCTGGATAATATATTTAACTGCCAGATCAATACATTCATCAAGAGGTATGTTGGTAAACAAACTCTCAACGTCAAAGGAAACCATGAACTTGCCAGAGATGGATAGTTGGTTGATTTCTTTAACGAAAGTGAACGTATCTCTAGCATTATAATCTGATGGGATGTGGGGTTCAAGAAGATTGCAAAGGAATTTGGCCAGATTGTAATTATAAGTACCTATGGAAGAAACTATGGGATGGAAAGGTGGTGTTGAATTGGGTTCACGAGACCTATGCATTTTTAGAAGACCATAAATTCTTGCAGGTTGAGAACCAACGGGGTAGATATCCTTGTAGACGTCATCGTCTAAGTGACCTTTACTTTTCAATGCCCTAAGAATACGTTGCAGATGGAGTACCCTAAGCCCAATTTACATTGGCGAAACCACTTGCCAAATTTCTACTCGCATTCGTGACCACCTTGTGTCCGACAAGGCTTCTCATGTTTACAAGCATTTAGTGTCATCTCAGGCTTGTTGAGACTCGTGTTCTACGGAATGTTTCACTGTTTTAGACTCTGCAACCTCTAAGTTTCAAATTAAAGTTAAAGAGGCTCTGCATATTAAATGGGAGAGGCCTGTTTTAATCCGACAGTTACAACATGTTGGATTAACCCTTTCTATTTAGTAAGTTTTGTAGTCGAATACCTCATGTTTTATACTTGTTTTCATTGTTATTCAAATAATAGTTAATCCTTGTAATATGAAACTCTGTATGCAGCTAAAATTCAAATTGTAACGAACATTTGCAACTGAAGATGGCATTAGTATGTCAAAACATGTCTTGTTTTAAACTTAAAAGTGTTGTTTTATTTTTTCAAAATATCCACTTTAATACCATTTGCCTCAATATTTGATTTGATTGGAATTTGCAACCTGTGTCACAGAAACTACCTTAAAATCAACACCTTTCTTACTGCCGACATCAAGAAGTGTGTACGTGCAATACTTTGCACAGTGACCTGGGGAGTCATAACGACCATCCCCAGCCAAAACAACTCCACTTTTCTTTGGTTGTAAGTCAGAAAAAACTTCTGCTTGCTGGATTTTCCAAGCAGATCTCACCACAGCGAAGATGTATTGTTCTCTCAAGTTAAAGAATGTCCCTTTGCCTATGAACTTTAAAGGAAAGACACTGCGGGTGTGTGAGGCTTCTGTACTTCACAGCAGATAATTTCATGCCCAAATTGGCGTTTCACAACTTTGAAAAGCAACTGTTTTGCAGTCTATTTTTACTCGTTAGAGCATATTGATAGATGATTTAGTTGATAGATTGAACATGGGTTAACTATCACAGTTACTCAGTCTTAGACACGCAAACAAAATTTAAGCAATATCTTAGCGTTAGCCACTGGTGTTTAACGGTGAGAAACGGTATACCTTTTTCACTTTTCTTGCTACTTCAGAGGTTAAATTCAGCTGATAGCTGGCCTGAGAATAATAAAAGATTTCTTCGTCTGGAAAAATTGTAATCTGTAACTTGAACCAGGTAACAAAATCATCTGTTCGAATTAATTTAAGACGAAGGTAGAAAATTATGTTGTGTGCAGCATAATTATATGGTTAAACATTACATGTAATGTCGAGTGTATATAAAAATAATATAAAACATGCTATTATAAGAATTATATATTAATGTTATCCTACACATAAGTGAATCTACACACGTGTGACACGTGTAGATCCTGTAGGCTGTAAATTTATACTTTTGAATTATATGGTAGAGTGGTTTTCATTAGTGTCGAAAGTAATTTGCCAATTGCTTTGGTTTTGTTTGGTGTAAAAAACGTCCATGAGCTTTGCGGCCAGTCAGATGTTAAACTAAAATCAGTTGCAACTTGAGCACCTGTGTTTTCCCATGCTTAAGGCCAGTGACTTGTATTTCCTTCATGTTCCAATTGGCTAGTTAAACCACGTAAAATCAGTCATGGTTTTACCTGGCTACGTGAAGCAGCCTTTAAAGTGCACATGAATCGAAATTTCAAAGCTAATTTCTTTTCTCCAGTGTGAAAATAGTTGTTTTAAGAAATATTTTGAGGGCAAAATAACTTGCTAAAAGTAGCATGAACTTATTTTAAAACAGGGCGAAAGTTTGTCCTTTCTCACTAAAATTCTAGACAAGAACCCCCAGTCTGGTGAATAGTCGTGACATCATTCCTGTGTACTCAGTCGAGTGTGTCACTCTGTATTTGTCAGTTCTGTGGAACAAAAGTGTCAGAGGTCTACCAAGATTCACTATCAAAGCCAAACGCTGCACAAAACTTTCCAGGTTTACGCCTTTTCCCATGTTTCACACCTGAACATACACACAAATGACGTCACAAAGACCTTTTGAGCGCTTGCAACATTCTCATATTTCATGCCAGGGTTGGAATTTTTGAACCCCCTACAAATAGCGAATCCTCCTCACCAAATTGAGGGAAACGACCGAAAATGAAATATGGATAATATAAGCTATGTAAAAACGTAACAAAAATTGATAGTTAATTTTCAATTCATGTGCACTTTAAGTAGTGCCTTCCAGTCAGTAAGTAGTGCCTTCCAAATTTAGCACATGTGTAACACATGTGATGTGACCTATGATTTAGCTGCACATGTGTAACGCACGTGTTACATTCTGCACGTGATCTACACATATACACATATACACATGTTTACTCATGTGTAAATAAGCACCCCCAAAATGAAACATACTTACGACATGCAGTACACATGTGTAACACATGTCTCGTTAGACCACACCAGTTTTTCACATGTGTAACACATATGCACAACACAAGAGGACTTCTGTACTTTTGGTAAGGGAGGTGCCTGATGCAACGTAACGAGCCATATATCTACAATGTGCTGTTTGAAAATGATTGTTAAGTTCATCTATCATTGCAGTGATACTTATGTCAAGTTTTCTACATATATTGTCAATACACATCTTAACTGTCTTTATTCATCAAAAGGGTGAAACAACGATTAAAACATCCAGTGCAAAAGGCAGTTATTCTACTGAAAATCAGTCTTGTAACTGAATTGTTTGCCATCAGTGAAGTATAGAGTCAACTTGACGATTTGTTTGTGACCTCTAAGTTTAATAACCACTAGTCAAATATTGTTATCATGACTGAACATAGTAGTCATTCATGCAACATCAATTTCCAAGACTTAACAGTAACACAACGGTGACTGTCACTAAAACTTTCCATAACCCCGAGAGCCAAAAGCTACCGAAGTAGAGCACACATTTTCAAATGCCTCATATGTAAGATATAAGGACTGTTACACGGTTAAAGCAACTGTCAGCTTCAAAGAACTTACAGCCAAAGCTGATATAGATTTCTTCATCCAGGATGTCAGTTCCAGTGATAAATGCAAGCAAAACTGAAACATTTAGATGAGAATAACAGAATTTTAAGCCATAGAAATCTAGTCAAAACAGCAGGATTAGAGCATTTGAGAAAAGGGTGTGGTATGTTTCGATAACTTTATATTTCATTAATACACCATAATTATGTTTATCTTTGGGGGGGGGGTTCTTGCAATACAATAACTTGTTTCGCAATTCAAATGTTAACTTAAGAGGGTGCTGTAAGATTTTTTAAAGCAGCTTTGAAATGATGGCTGCCACTCTTGGAAAAAATAATTTGTGCAAGATGTCAAATAAAAGGCTGGATAACTATCACACTCAGACTCTAAGCTGGGTGGGGGGTGTAGGTTGAGGTAACATGCCACTTTTAAAATATGTTTATGCCAATCAGAACTCAAACTGCTTATAGATACATGCCAAAAGAAAACAGAAGCCTCTGGGTTCACTGTATTCACTTGTAAATCTAAGGAACCACCCATATGCATTCTTCTTCTTCTTCTCATTATCATCCTTCTCTAATACACCAAAGGTCATCTCAATATATATATTTAGCCAAGCCTAAAAGAGCAGAGCTCCAAAATTATTATCATTCCTTTTTACTTGCATTTATATATAACCTGCTTATCATATCACCTATCCGGCCTCACTGATGCAGTGCTGTAGAAAATAGTATGGAAAGGTGGACTAAATGCACCTTCCAGTCCAGATCTGCTTCCGGATCAGATTTGGACCCCCCCCCCCCCCCCCCCCAGTCCAGATCTGTTACCAGATATGAACCCCCTTTCATGGATTTGCCCTCCCTCCGAAAGCAAGCGTTCTGTTGAGTAAGGTAATAGAATTCCTTTGAAAATTGAATGCTACCAAACTTTCCTAACAATTTAAAGCAATTCCTAACGACAGGTATGGTTCCCTGTTCAAATGTAGGCTACTCAGTTAGGGGTTAGGGCCAGTAGATATTGGTGGAGGATCCTGGTGATTGCTTCTTTGAATTACTATCACATCAGTTATATAGTGATTCAGATCATCACTTAACAATGAATGCAATTTCCTCCCATGAGACAATCATAAATCAGAAATTGTGTATCCTCTGAACACTGGGATGCACCCCCCAAAAAATAATAGTTAAAGACAGATACATGGAAATCAATAAAAAATATTTAGATATAAATTAAGGCCAAGATATTTCTTTTGACATTTACCTCTTGACCTCAATTACACGGAAGAAAAGTGCTAGAAACCAGTGTAGCCATCTTAACTTGATCTTTTTTGCAAGAAAAGTAAGGAGTAGTCCCACTTTACTCCACGTACATTTGAAATTACACGGCACTTCATCAAACATCAGAAATCCCATTAAACATTAGTCATTTCACCCAGAGTAAACTAAGTTAATTCATCCAGAGTAAACAAAGAAAGTCAGAGTTTACCAATACAGTTATGAAAAATAATGATAACAACCGTGCTGTCTGTCTGAAATAACCTAATAGGGTTAAAATACCAGGTGGCCAGTGTGCAAACCAATGAATAAAAATTGAGGTTGGCAACACACAGATACACAAATACAATACTAAAACACCAGGCCCCAGTTGTTCAAAGGGTGGATAACTCTATCCAGTGGATAAGTCGCTATCCAGTGGTTAAAATGTATCAGATGCAATATATTTTATCCACTGGACAGCAACTTATCCGGTGGATATAGTTATCCTCTCTTTGAACAACTGAGGCCAGTATGATAATAAAACAATAATAACAGTACAAACCAGTCTGATTGTTTTAGAACACTTAAACAAAAGGCTAGTGTGGTGGTCAAATTAAAAAAAATTAATGACATATTGCTTTCTTTTGTAAAATAAATAAGGGTTGAAGAGCTGACTCATATACATGACCCCAAGCAATTATCCCATACGTCAAATGGATCTATTATGGGATACATTAAATTTATAAGGATCTAATCCCAATACTTTGTCTAATTATTTTTTGTTTTCAATACAATAGCCATGAGTGATAAATAAGTAATAATGAATATATGAAAATGGGTATATTACAACCAACAAAATGACCAGCTCCCAGTTGGCTTGTTAGTTCAAGTTTCAAGTTTAGTTCAAGTTTATTTAATTTATTTATGAAATAATATTACAGAAACATGCACTGCCCGCAGTTAGCAAAGGCTAGTCGGGGCGAGCAGTGTTAAATACGCATATTATAAAATAAATAAAAGATTTACAGAGCAAGAGATTCAAAATTCTAGACAAATTACAAATACATCAATACATTTAAGATATGGCAAGAGAACAGAACAAGCTGAGGTCTTATAATTTTGCTAATAAATTACACAAATCAATGTAATCATCGTATTTTGCAAGTCTCTGGAGGAGGAGATCATGAATTTTACTTTTAAAATTGTGTTTTGATAGCCAGCGCACTTCACAAGACAAACTATTCAAGATTCTAACGCCATTTCTTGAAAAAGCCTTTGTTTTTGTTTATACATACATATATACATACATACATACATACATACATACATACATACATACATACATACATACATACATACATACATACATACATACATACATACATACATACATAAACTTTATTAAAGTGTCAAGGTATTTAGCTAAAAGCTAGTTGTGGACACTATAAATAAATAAAATGAATACAATATAAATATATGTAAAAATATTAAGAAATATAGTCTTAAAATATCATTAATATATAAAATGACATCAATATATAAAATTATTACAATCGAATAGAACAAACAAACAAACAGACAATATAGGGCAAACATATAAGCAGCAGTCGAAACATGAATATAAAATTCAAAAAGTTAAACAGTCTAGATAATTTAAATTAGATGAATTAAATAGAAGATATGGGAGCACACCCCCAATACACAAGGCAGCCAGACAGCAGAAGCCACTATGCGTACCCACCAATCTAAGATGAGCACGCACAGCAGCCACATGTACCATCCAGCAAGCCAGATACATTGAGGGCACGCACCCCTTTCCTGAAAGCCTGAAGACTGGTCTTACTGCGTAGTTCCTGGCTAATCTTGCCCCATATGTGTGGGCCTAAATATCTAATACTGTGCTTACCATACTTAACAGTATTGTATCTAGGAAAAGGAAAATCACTTCGTAAGTTATAATGCCTGTCTTGCTGAAAAAACATATTACATACATGCTCTGGAGCTAGTGAATTTTTAACCTTATACATTAAAATTAGTATATCTTGTAACCGTCTGTTCTCAAGACTGGAGAGTTCGACAAAATAGTCGCCTCTTGAAGATGATCTTGTCTCATAGGTAAGTAAATAAGTCAGATATGTTAGGAGGTGACAAGTTATTGTATATGTCATGCATCAAGATGGCAACTGATTTAAAGTAAAGCATGTCCGGAGGAAGAAAATGAGAAGAAACAAAAAACGGGATTGCATGAGATCTTGTAGTCACCAAAATACATTAAGCAAAGGGCTCGTTTTTGAAGGATTAGAATCTTATCTCTATAACTTTTTGCAGCTTGACCCCACGCGACTATACCATACAACAGATAGAGTTGGATAAGTGACCTGTAAATGTGGTTTAGAGTACTAAGGGGTACAAAGTGTCTTAACCTAGAGATAACGCCAATTGATTTACTTATTTTGGATGCAATAGAGCAATGTGACCCCATGAAAGAGTTTCCTCAATAAGCACATCTAAGTATTTAATAAATTCCTTACGTTGTAAAGAAATATAACTGTTAGTATGATGGTCAAACATTCTCAATTTTTTTTTGTAATTCAGCTTTTTCTGTCTAGGCCGAAAAATAGCAAAGTTCGATTTTTTTTATATTCAGAGATAACTTGTTAGCGATTAACCAATCGTAGATATTACAGAGTTCAGTATTAACTATGGTTTCGAGTAACTTAAGATTTTTATCAGCATATAAGAGATTAGTATCATCTGCGAACAAGTAAAATTTAAACCGATTGGAGCTATTAGATATATCATTTATATAAATGAGGAAAAGTAGGGGTCCTAACACCTACCCCTGTGGAACTCCTGATAGCATTACTTCCTTCTTGGATATATTTTTGACACCAACTTGTGTTGTTTGCTGTCGACCTACTAGGTAAGAAGCATTTAACCACTTGTTCACTGTTCCACGTATTTCGTAAAGATTCAGCTTTTGCAATAATATTGAATGATAGACCGTGTCAAAGGCTTTCTTCAAGTCAATGAATAGACCACACGAATACATCTTTTTGTCCATGTTATTTTCAATTTGACTGATTATGTCCAGAATAGCATGTTCAGTAGATCGTTTTTCACGGAAACCATATTGTGAATCATTAAGTATATTACATTTCTCAAGAAAGGATCTGAGACGATAATACATCATTTTTTCGAAAATACGGTTAAAAACAGATAGAAGGGATATAGGTCTATAATTATAAGGGTCAGATTCATCATCATTTTTGTATATTGGAATAACTTAAACAAGTTTTAGCTTAGATGGATAACTTCCACATTCGAGTGATTTATTTATAATAATAGACAAAGGTTAACTAATGATATGTTGAGCGGATCTTAAAACGCGAATAGGTAAAGAATACAATCCATGAGCTTTATTTTGAGGAATAGTCATTATCTCCAATTCAATTTCAGCAGGAGACACGGGGTTAAAAAAGAACGAACCAGAGGAATTTAAAGTTGGAAGATATTCAGTGAATTTTTTTAATGGATTTAGCATTTTAGAGGCCAAATTATATCCAACTGAAGAGAAATACTTATTCATTATATCAGGGAACTCAGAGGAATTATAGCATACTTGTTTGGTTCGTGGGCATTTTGGAGAGCTTATATCTTTTCGGACCTTGTTTTTCCGGCCTAGTAGACTATTAATACCCTCCCAGGTTTCTTTAGTGTTTGTTAAATTTTCTTCAAAATATTTGTGGAAGTACATTTTCTTGCTTATTCGTGTAAGCATCAATACTTTCTTACGATAGATTTTGTAAGCATCAATGTCACCTGAGCAATAAAGAGAATTCTTTATTTTAATTGATTTTCTGATTCCCTTTGTTATCCAAGGTTTTGACAGTCGCTTTATCTTCCGTTTTGAGATTGGCTTTAAAGGAGCGTGCTTATTGAGAAGATTTTTTATTTTGTTATAAAATGAAGAGGAAGACTTATTCACATCACTCTCTTTTGAGACTGGTTCAAATCAGGTCAATCTGAGAGAGGTCCTGCAAAAAAATTGTCTCAGAATAATTGGAATAATCACGAACTAGCTTTCTACAATGTATGACAATTATGATTATAAATAGTTTTAGTAGAGAGAAGATAACAATTGTGAAAAAGTGATCAGTTAGATCCGAAATTATATTACCACTAGTTATATTATCTTCTACAGTATATTACTCAGGAAAATATTATCAATAAGTGAGTATGAGTTACTGTGTACTCTCGTTGGTTTGTCAATTGTTGGGGTTAAATTAAAACTTTGCAGACAAAGAATGAAATTTTGAGCATGTTTGCAGGAGTTAAAGCGAAGAAGATTTAAATTAGTATCACCCATCAACACAATTCTCTTCCCAGAGGCACTACATCTTTCAATTGTTTCCTCAAAATATTCCTGAAAACGCTCAGGTGAATTGTGCTGTCTATAAACAACACCACAAATTATATTTGCATTTTTGGGTAGATGCAGCTCAATCCAGAGAGCCTGAAAAGCTTCATTAATGCATTTTTTTTCAATAACTGTATACTTAAATTGCTCATCAATATAGATACCAACACCTCCAGCAGAAAGAGTTGTCGGCACATACTCAAAGTTATAATTAGGTATCAAGGGATTGAAATCCAGATTACCATGCTCATTTTTTACTCTCGTTTCTGTGATTCCTGTAATATTAAAATGAAAATCAAGTTCCTTTAATAGATGGGTTTGAACGTTTTCTAAATTGCTTTTTCTTGTCTCGAATATTAATATGAAACACTGAAAATCCAGAATTTGAATGAGACAAAATTTGCAGGTTTTCTTTCAATTCACGAAAGCAATGCGGACAATAGTATCTACAACTGGCAGGTGGAATATGGGCATCAAGGCCGGACCTTTTATCCAAACAACTATGTAAAGTAAAAATATCCAAATCATTAAAACTTGGTAAGCGTTCAAGATATTTCCTAGTAGGAAGGCTTGTATTAAGACTGTTATTTAACTGACCATCGGAAGAGATGACATCGCAAGAATAGTACGGCAGCTCGCGTAAGAGAGCTTTATTTAAGTTTACCTTAGTTGATAATTTTGCTTCTTGACTTATGATTTCTTAACTTGGTGATTGCTGGCGAGACATTAGATTATCTAAATTCCTCGTACTCTTGATTACGATCAGTCGAGATCCCTCATTTTTCCTCAACCATACTATCGAGTTATTGGCCCAGCAAAATGCATAATTGAACCTTTCCTTGAACTTCTTTCCATCTGACAACAAGCCTTGAAGACGTGGAGTTAAATGATCGAGAATTCCAGCATGCTCTGTAGAAACATTCTCCGGAAGGCCAATGCTTGTTGGGTTGATTTTGCTAACCTCCTTTCGAGACACCATGACTTGTTCATGGGTAATCCTTCGAGTAAATTTACAAATTATAGGTTTAGGTCGCCCTTCGGTAGCATGACGTGGTGTAATCCGATGAGATACATCAATGTCGTATGGTTTTACCTCTACTCCAATTCCGTTAAAGATTCTTAAGCAATGCTGTGACATATCAAAAGCATTTTCATGCGGACCCCGCTCAGGAATGCCTACAAGCTTGACATTGTAGGAATAACTATACTCTTGAACCTGATCGATGGCCGTCAAAACTTTGGATACTTTGGTCGATAACTCCTTCAGCAATTTTTCAAGGGCAAATATTTTTTCCCAAGCTCAATCTCAAAATTTAATAAGACCGTCATATTCTTTGCTTAAGAAGTCCAAGGACTTCAGTGCATCAGGATCGTTAGTGACGCTTGCAACATGGCTGCCAGTTTGATTCGACTTCAAGTCCCCCTGAACTTTCTTAAGCTCGGCAAAAACCTCCTCCACTTTTTCCTTCAGCTTGTCATTCTCAGCTTTTAACGATTGCAGAGTTTCCTTTACCATTTTAGACACTTATTACTCATTTAACCACAAAATATAAACAAAAATCTCGGAGCTCTCGAAATTGCATCTGCACACCACACAAGCATGTGCATCTGCCTACACCTCACTCAGTTGGTAGAGCACTGCACCAGTATCGCAGAGGATGTGGGTTCGAATCCCATAGAAGCCTGAATTTTAATCCACAGTTCAACTGTATGATTTTCATATATTCATTATCACATATTCATCACTCACGGTTATATTGTGAACCAACAAAATGACCAGCTCCCAGTTGGCTTGTTAGCTCAGTTGGTAGAGCACTGCACCGGTATCACAGAGGTCATGGGTTTAAATCCTGTAGAAGCCGAAATTTTTTTCAAGCTTTATTTTTTACGACTGCTTAAACATGTAGTGTTCATAACTGCGATGATCATTCACATACGATTCTTAATTTACTCCACAGTTTCAAATACATGATTTTCATATATTCATTATCACATATCATCAGTTATGGGTATATTACAAATCAACAAAATGACCAGCTGCCTTGGCTTGTTAGCTCAGTTGGTGCGCTTCTCTGGTATCGCAGAGGTTGTAGGTTCGAATCCCGTGCAAGCCTGAATTTGTTTTCAGGCTTTATCTGCACTACTGCTTCAGTAGTGTTCATAACTGCGATGATCATTGACATATTCAGTATGGATTAATATACCCAGTTGCTTGAAGTTGAGGTGTTAACAGTGAGAGTGAATATTTAATGCTCATTCTCCTTTTATTGTGGTTACTGCACTTAAGCAGTAGCCTCTATGTCACCACGTTGTTTGTCCAAGTGAGTTAATGCCTGTGGTGGCAGCATATGTTCGCAAGCATGCAGTTAGTAGCCACATGCACTCGCAGAGTACTTATTTCAAGTCAAGTCAAGTCATCTTTATTATTGTTTTGGGTACCAATTTTGCTGAGCAACCATGTAATTCACCACTTGCACCTTAAGTTACTCCTCCTGGACTTCTGTTGATTTGGCTTACTGGAGATTTTCCAATTTGGAAATTCAACAAGAAACTGATTGCCGAGGTATTACTTGAAGTAATAATGTACATGCAAGAAGAATTTAAATGCATGAATAGCTATCAGACACTTCTCGTTCAAGAACTCTCATAGAAAAGTAAGGATAAAACCCAAAGCTGAGTTTAATGCCTAGCCACAGTTTTTTAACAACACATGATTCATTATAGTCACCATCCAGTAGGAACAACATATTACTTGCAGTAAATTTTATTCAATGTTTAAAACTGACCACTCTTTGAACATGTGAGGTCTCATCTGAATAAATTACCATTGTAATCCTTGAGTTGATTTCGTTTCTTTTTTCACAATTTCAAACTTATCTCTCCTGCAACACCAACTTCCATTACAATCAGCTGATGATCTTCTAAGGGGTCACTGTCATTAACTTCAGGGACTGGTGTGATGAATACTTGTGCATGTTATCAAATACCGTCATTAGGCTTTGACTATTCGTGGTATGTCTCACCTCTGTGTTAGAATAATTAAGATCGTGTGTATAAAGGTTAGTCAACTTTTGTATTAAAGGGGTCAGCTTTTGGTTGCTGCTTGTTACGATGTGAGTTGTCCATTTACTGTACCGTTCGTATCATGGTGTCAGGTTACCGAACCTATGTAACTGTTTTTTGTTGAAATGCCGGGAGGCGGAGGAGCTGAGCAGTCTGAGTTTGTCTTCGGACATTTCGAGCACAAGAAGTGGAGCTTTGTTTACCACCACCAGTACCACTTGATATCCATAATTCAAACGCGGCAGAAAAGTGGAAGGAATTTGAGCAAGCATGGAGAAATTATTCGGTAGCTATGAAATTGCATCAGGAACCCGAGACCATACAAATTGCGACATTGTTGACGGTGATCGGAGCCGAAGCTAGAAAATTTTTCTCAACGTTTACATTTGTCGATGATAACCGTGACAGAATACAGCCGGTGTTACAGAGTTTTGCTGCTTATTGCCAGCCACTGAAGAATGTTCCTTTTGAAAGATACAAGTTTTACTCTAGATTGCAAGAAGCGGGAAAATCGTATGACCATTATCGGACAGCCCTATGACAATTGGCTGATCAATGTGAATTTGAAATGATTACGGCGGATCAAATTTTACGGGACAAGCTTGTTTTCAGAATTCAGGATTCAAAGGTACGAGAGAGATTGCTTCACGAAAAGAACTTGTCACTGCAGAAAACTGATGAAATTTGTTGGTGCACGAGACCATGATTCAACAGATGAAAGTCATTGGAAGTGCCAGCATTGGTGATACAGATCCGAGCGATGTAAATGCCTTTTCTAAAAAGCCTAAAGGAGGGAAAAAGTGGCGAGGTTGATTCCCCAGAGGCACTGACTTCCGAGTGAAAACGTGTGATTTTTGCGGATGTATGCATGATGTGTCAAAGTGTGAAAACAGTCCAGCATTTGGGAAAAGGTGTAAAAAGTGTAACAAGCAAAACCATTTCGCAAACGTGTGTTTTGGATCAGCTCTTAAACTGTTGCAGCGAGGCAGTCGTGTCCATTATGTGGAGGACGATTTTTCAAACGAAGTTTTTGGCGTGCAGGAGATTTCAGCAGTGACTTTGGATGATTTGCAGCTTGTAACATTAAAATTGGAGTCAGGAAATTACCTTTGCTTTCAGCCGGACACTGGAGCACAATGTAACATGGTCCCTTTGCATTTATATAAGAAAGCGACCAGAGACTTTAATTTACTTAAAGTGACCCCTGTTAGCACGGCGATTATTTCGTATGGTGAAACATCGATTCCTATCCTTGGTAGAGTTCGTGAGAGTTTGGCGTGGAGATTTCAGGTGTCTTCTTGACTGCAATCTGGTGGACAGCAAGAGAGTCAGGCCTATACTTGGAAGGAAAGCTTGTCTTGGAATGAAAATCATCAAGTCCTTGGACAATGATCAGCTGAATCATCCCTACCATGTGTATGCGCATGGTGTGCCAACCGTGCCTGCTTTGTCCGCTGACCAGTTGGTCAAGAAATTCCCTCGTGTTTTCAGTAATGGAGTTGGTAAACTTCCTGGAGAATATCACATGGAGCTGAATGAAACAGTGAAGCCAGTTCAACACACTCCTCGCCGAGACCAGTTGCTATCCGTGAACGTCTACGAGAGGCCTTAGAAGATTTGGAGAGCCGAGAAATTGTAGCTTGTGTGACAACGCCCACGTATTGGATTAGCTCAATGGTGGTTGTGCCAAAGCCAAGTGGTGCCCTACGCATTTGTTTCGACCCTAAGGATCTCAATCGAGCTCTGCAACGGGAGAATTATCCTTTGCCTACAATCAAAGAAGTTGCTTCTAGACTCCATAGTGCCAAACTGTTTACTGTGCCTGATGTTGCCTGTGGGTTCTGGCACGTTGTTCTTGACAAGCAGTCATCATTCCTAACTACTTTTAACATGGCGTTTGGTCGTTATCGGTGGAAAAGGATGCCCTTTGGAATTAAGTCTGTACCTGAAAATTTTCAATGCAAGATGCACGAATTGGTCGAGGGACTGAATGGAGTTGAAGTCATAGCAGATGACTTTGTTGTTGTTGGCTATGGAGATTCAATGCAAGAAGCTTCAATTGATCACGACAAGAGCCTTTCGGCATTCTTTCAGAGATGTGAAGAGCGTGGAATTCATTTAAATGGTGACAAGTTGCAGCTCAGGCTGAGAGAAGTTCCGTTTATCGGTCATGTGGCAACCAGTGAAGGTCTTCAAGCAGATCCAGTGAAAGTTCGAGCCATACATGAAATGCCCCAGCCTGAGAATGTTGCAGGTGTGCAGCGTATCCTGAGAATGGTCCAGTACCTAAGCAAATTTCTGCCCCGATTGTCAGATATCACCAAGCCCCTCAGAGACCTCACCTGCCAAGACATGGAGTGGCACTGGGACGTGCCCCAAGAGAGAGCTTTTGAGCAACTCAAAGAAGCTGTGTCTGTGTCACCAATACTCTGTTATTACAACCTGCAAGAGAAGGTTACAATCCAATGTGATGCGTCACAGCATGGTCTTGGTGCTGTGTTACTGCAAGGTGGGCAGCCTTTGGCATATGCTTTGTGAGCCTTAACCCCTTCGGAAGAAAACTATGCACAGATTGAGAAGGAAATTTTGGCGATCGTTTTTGCCTGTGAGAAATTTGATGCTTACATTTATGGCCGTTATTCTGTTAGAGTTCAAACAGACCACAAGCCCCTTAAGTCCATTTTTTGGAAAGAACTGTGTGTAGCACTGAAGCGTCTCCAGAAGTACGACTTGGATGTTACTTACCTTAGAGGAGAGAAGATGCTGATTGCTGATACGTTGAGCCAAGCTCATTTGCCTGAAGTTAATGCCTCTGTTTTTGTCCGGAAATTGGAAGAAGTTGACCATAGAACTAACTTGCCTGTTAGTGATGCCCGTTGGCGGCAGCTCACCCATGCTTCTGCTAACGACCCAATTTTAAGACAGCTTCGTGGTGTCATTCAGAATGGCTGGCCAGAAAGAAAGTCAGATGTTTCTGAGTGTTTACGACCCTACTTTGACTTGCGAGATGAGTTGGTAGTACAAGATGTACTCCTTTTCAAAGGTGCTCATTTGGTTTCAACTTGTATGCGCAAGGAACTGATGTCTGTTGCATATTCTACACACATAGGAATAGAAGGGTTGAGAAGAGTTTGAGAGTGCCTGTTCTGGCCAAGAATTGCATCAGATTTTGTCGCGAAGTGTGACGTGTGTCTGGCCTATCGCAAGTCTCAGACTAAGGAGCCACTCCTTCAACACGAAGTAATTTCGCGACCCTGCTCTAAATTAGCTGCTGATTTGTGCGAGTCAAATGGACGCAGCCCTCTGGTTGTGTCAGGTTATTTCAGTAATCTCATTGAGGTTGACGTCAACCGTGGTATGCAAGTTGAAGACCATTTTTACACGTTTTGGGGTGCCGGAGACTCTAGTTACTGACAATGGTCCGCAGTTTGCATCTAAGGAGTTCGAAGCATTCACAAAGAACTGGTCTTCAATCACATCACCACTTCGCCTTGATATCCTCAATCGAATGGCGAGGTGGAAAATGCTGTAAAAACTATCAAACGTCTTTTTTGAGAAATGCAAAGAATCGGGTGTTTCCGAATTTCAAGCCTTGTTGGATTGGTGTAACACCCCAACAGAGGGAATGGCTACCAGCCCTGCCCAATGGTTGATGGGTCGTCGCTGTCGTACACTGTTGCCCATGTCAGAGTCTCTTCTCAAACCCAGTTATTCACTGCGTGATGTTGTACGTGCTATGTCTGATAGGAAACGTTGTCAGAAGTATTACTACAATCGACACGCAAAGCCACTTCCTGATATTACTCCTGGTGAAATAGTGCGAATAAGGCTTCCTGGGCAAAAGGTCTGGACACCAGCTACCTGTGTGGAATCTGCGGGTCCTTGTAGTTTCCTTGTCAAGTCTGGAAGAACTGTTTATCGGAGGAATCAGCATGACATGATTAAAACCACCAAGACTCCTGCTGCTAGCCACACCGCCATACCAAAGGAAACACTGCTGCCCAGTAGTTCTGGAACAGTATTGCCTGGACACACAACAGTGCACGTTCCGTCAACTCCGACCACTCCTGTGCCGTCTCCTGAGCCGCCATCTTTCCAGCCAGACGTGCCACCGACTGACCTTCAAAGATCAGAGAGAGTTAGAAGACCCCCAGCAAGATTTCACGACTATGTGTTGACGTGACAGCCCAGCCAGATTATGTGTTTGACGTGGCAAGACCCCCAGCCAGATTTTGTGATTACTTGTTGACGTTTTTGTTTTTTTGAGAGACTGTTAGTTTTTCTTTTCTTTTTATAAGAGGGAAGGTGTGACGAATACTCGTGCATGTTATCAAATACCGTCATTAAGCTTTGACTATTCGTGGTATGTCTCACCTCTGTGTTAGAATAATTATGATCATGTGTATAAAGGTTAGTCAACTATAGTATTAAAGAGTCAGTTTTTGGTTGCTGCTTGTTACGATATGAGTTGTCCGTTTACTGTACTATTCCTTTCAACCGGTTGCTGTATTTCAAACGACTTGTTTGCAGCTAAAAGCAGACGATTTTCTAATACAGGATTCTCTCTTCCAAACTGTTCTTCCTATAAAAATAAATGGTTTGTAGTATGAACTTTTTTTATATTAAATGCTCAAATGTAACTTGACTGCCACTTCGAGTCTTTTTTTAGGAAGGATTCATATGTTCAGATACAGGTAGATATTTATTAGCATACTACTGAAAATTAAGGCTTTGTACAAAAACTATATAGATCCAATTTACCAGCATTTAAAATTACATACTGGAAAAGTGCCATACAACATTTTAATACAAAATTTATGCATGTTAGAAAGTAGTGCATGTGTATGTTGTAGGTCAACATGAAATTCAGGTTAAAATGAAATTCATGGCTCATGAATAATTATGGTCAGAAGAGGATTTCATTTTGATCTACAACATGTACCTTAATCAACTGAACATTGATGCCAATAGTTGTATGGCTGATTGGCCTTTGTTCTTTCTTAGCAAAAGAAATAACATAAAACTGTAAAAACGAACGATAAAATCCAACGTTTCGGAGTAGTCATGACTCCATTATCAAGGAAAATATGAATGAGATCATGCAAATTACAGCATTGAAAGCGATTTTGGCGCGAAAAAATTAACATAAGGGGGTACGAAGATTATAAAAATACTTTCGCACGAATGGAGTCTGATTGCACATTGAGATTTGGCTTTAAAGCTCTTATAAAAAGCATTTCGTAAACTAAGCAGTCAAATTTAGTTTTGCATTTCTTAAGCACTTGGAAATGCTTTAGAGTACGAAATGCTACAACATGTACCTTAATCAACTGAACATTGATGCCAATAGTTGTATGGCTGATTGGCCTTTGTTCTTTCTTAGCAAAAGAAATAACATAAAACTGTAAAAACGAACGATAAAATCCAACGTTTCGGAGTAGTCATGACTCCATTATCAAGGAAAATATGAATGAGATCATGCAAATTACAGCATTGAAAGCGATTTTGGCGCGAAAAAATTAACATAAGGGGGTACGAAGATTATAAAAATACTTTCGCACGAATGGAGTCTGATTGCACATTGAGATTTGGCTTTAAAGCTCTTATAAAAAGCATTTCGTAAACTAAGCAGTCAAATTTAGTTTTGCATTTCTTAAGCACTTGGAAATGCTTTAGAGTACGAAATGCTTTTTATAAGAGCTTTAAAGCCAAATCTCAACGTGCAATCAGACTCCATTCGTGCGAAAGTATTTTTATAATCTTTGCACCCTCTTATGTTAATTTTTTCGCGCCAAAATCGCTTTAAATGCTGTAATTTGCATGATCTCATTTATATTTTCCTTGATAATGGAGTCATGACTACTCCGAAACGTCAGATTTTATTGTTCGTTTTTACAGTTTTGTTTTAAGAAACCTCTTTTATTAAAAGAAATAACATGTATTTTATACGAATGCTTTAAAGTTGAGACATGAGACTTGATTCCCACATCTCAAAATTCTTTATGTGAGAATGTTAAGGATTCAGACTCAACGTTTGCATTTGAGAAGAGTCAACAAATATCTACCTTGAAGAAACTTGTAGTTGTTGTGAATCTATGTTAATTAAGCTCAGGTGGAATGAGAATATTAAAAAAGGGAATTTCAAAATTTGACAGTCATGTTACTCTTCTGGCCTGGCCTAATTCTTCATGACCTCTGCACATCCCAACCGCATTTCATATTGAAGTTCAGAGACTTCACAACTTTCAAGTTCTAATGATTAGCCTTCTGTAGCTATAATGGCCACAATGTCCATGAAACGAAGTTTGAAAAGGGGGAATTGGGGAAAATTACCAACGAACAACAATTTAATAAACACAAATGGGCCGCATGCATAACATAAGAACTATTTTCTTTTTATAATGAACTGAATCTCTTTCAACAGTCAATGAGTCTGACGATTTCTCAGAAATAACAATTTCACTGCACATTCCAGCTCCTGTTGCCTGGCCAAGCCACTGAAAACAAAATTTTAAGATCACAAACTCTATCTGACTTCAAATGTAGTAGTCATACCCGAGATGCTCTGACAATTACAAACTAGTTTCGTCTAAAGACCTCATCAGTTGGTCGCCATGATTGTTTATCACACAACCCACACGCTCGCCACACTATAACAATTGTATAGCTTTGTTGCAACAAAAGTTTTCCGACCGGAGATTTTTATTCCACCGAAGTAACAAAAACAGAGTTATGCACTTGACTAAGTACACACGAATGACGTCACGACTATTCAATATAACCCAGAACCTTGTCTAGAATTTTAGTGAGAAAGGCCCAACTTCCAAGTTCCTGCTACTTAAAGTAAATTATTTTACCCTCAAAATATTTCTTAAAACACCAATTTTCACATTGGAGAAAATAAATAGCTTTTAAATCTTGATTCATGTGCACTTTAAAATTGGCTTGATTTCCGCCACTCACTCGAGTCCGGGAAACACACTGTTCAGCTTTTCTCAAAGCGTTTAGTACGGCTTTAGGCTGCATTCCATGGTACTGATACTGCATTGGGAGCTGTGCTGTTGTCGCGAACGTGATTGATTCATTCCCAGGGTCATTTCTCTTCCTCGTTGCGGCTTGTCACGTGCCCATGGGTACAAATCGAATCTGCACAGAGGGTGGGTCCTTGACTTAGTGGAGACAAAGTTTAACTTTCCTGCCCCTCCCTTCAATCTTTAATTTTTTTCTGGAATCTGCAAAAAGTCTAGTAGACACGTGACCAGCCTCAACCAGGGTACTTTCTCAAAGGAGGGAGACTGGACCTTGGGAACGAGATTGGGATTCATCCGGCACATAGTTTACGTCATCTTCGCTTTCTTGCAAATCTTTGTCTGGCACGTAAAGGCTGCTTCGTTTAGCTCTAACGTCTTTGCATTTACTATCAGTGATCGGTACAGGAAGAGGAATATCAGTGTCAGTTTCATAAGCAACCTGCATTGCGAAAAAGTAAAAAGATAATCATATCTTAAATTGCGTTGAAAACTTAGTACTATTAGTACGCTCTATCATTCTTTAAAAGAAGTGAACAAAAGCTCTTGGTATTTATATTCGTGTGCCAGTTTGACATTCCTAATAAAATTAGTGTTAACCCACCTATGACTTCGTTCACAAACCCTGCCGCCGACTCTACTTTACCAGGTTTTCGGTTAAACTTTAAATTAACAAAATTTTAATCACTAGCTGCAGACGCTCTTTGGGCTCGTCATGTGTTCCTCTCCCACGAACGTCTGCTCAACTGAACTGCCACTTCCGCTCACTGGCAGTTCACCTTTGTTTTGAAGAAACTAAGAACAAGCAACATCAATATATTTTTTAAAACGTTTCAAAGCGTTAAAAATATTGAACCCTTTTTTGTAAAGCTTTGGTAGAGGAGTTAAGCTTAATTTATTCTAGTGTGCCTTGTTATGTTGCGTTGTAATTAAAGACGCTGCATTGTCATTTTTATTGAACTTTGAGCGGCATTCGTGCAAAAGTGCTGCTAGATCCTAAAGATTTGAAACCATAGACACAAAAACCAATGACTGAATTGTCTGTGGTTAACATATCAAAGGATTTGAGGCACTACCAGTCAGCTTTTTACCTCGCTGAATTTGGATTATTTTAGACTTTTGGATAAATCAGAAAAGTGTCTCGTTAATTGGGGCTCAATTCGCTCACAAATGAGCAGATATTTTAAAACTTGCTATACTTTGACATAAGAACAATCAATATATTCAACAATGATTAAGAAATGTTCATAGCTGTGTAAACATCTGTGTAGCGAGAAGATGAAAAGTGTAAAATTTCGAGTTCTCACAAGGTGAAATCCGAGTTTCCGGTAGGATGACCATTTTTCGTGGCTTTCTGCCGTTATATCGAATATTTCAAAAAAAAAAACTAACCTTATATCCTTCAATTACTTACCTAAGGCTTCAAACTGACAAAGTGTGAGCAAAATCGATTTTTTGACCGTGGCCACGATTTCTTTGATTTTTACTGACAATCACTCTTAAGCCTAACAAGCCCTCTTTTTAAGAGGTACTGATTTGCTTTGCACCCTTAAAGATAACCATTTTCAGGCCATATTTGTGCTTCACCGTGCCATCCTAGCGAGCCTAAACAATGTCAGGCTACAAGCCTGAAAAAGTTAAGGTCCATTTCTAAGGTCAATGCGAGGCTCAAAAAGGTTAATGTTAGGCCATGAAACTTTGGCCTTTGTAATGTCAAACATTTTCAAGCCTCCATCTGCATAATGACCAACAGCCTAGATAACTGCATAATTTTTTATTTTTTCCTGAGAAGTTTGTGTTAGTTTTGTTTCTGGGTCTGTTGATAGCCAAATTCCAAGAACCTTGATCTTGGAGTTTTTCCAATTGAAGTTTTCTGTAGGGCTTCACAGCACTTCAATCGTTTTGCTGTTGAGTCTGAGGCCTAATGTCTTGCTGAAATGTTCGTAGAACTGTTAATGCTTCAGTGCGAGATTTCTGTGATCCGTCAAGATTAAGAGTGGTGTCATCAGCGTACTGACTTATCTTGATTTCAGTGTTTTTCACAAGTAAACCTTTAATATCCGTGTTTTTTCCTATTGACTTGGCGAGGATTTTGACTGAGAAAGTGAAAAGATATGGCGAGAGCGGGCAGCCTTGGCACACGCCCCTATTTACAGGTAAGAAACTGTTTATCCCGCCATGGTTTGATATATAGATTTAGCCAAGCCTAAAAGCGAAGCTCCATGTTTTATTTACTGGTATTGAGCAATGTCGCATGGCTTTCCTTGTGCCAATATTTTATGTTTATAGAGCATGCAACAGGAATTGACTGCGGTTCAAAAACCTCAAAACATTGTAACATTACAAAGAACAATACATGACGCATATGTTTGTTCGAAGATTCTTGGAGAAGGTGAAAAGTACATAAACAAGTAAGCTTGTAGTAAGTCAGTGGAAAGGAAAGGAGTACCAACCTAGCTAATAATTTAGAGCAGTCAACAGCAATTGACCACAGTTCGAAAACCACAAAACAACCAAAAATTGCAAGGAAAATAAGTAAAATCCGAACATTTCTTCGAAAAAAACTTGGCGAAGGTGGAGAAATTAGACAAGTAGCAAAATACATCTTGCAGTAAACTCCAAAAATTGCAAAGCAATTTTAAATTTTGACATAATGGCCCATAGAGTACAAACCTGATTGTTTAGAGCAATCAACAGAAGTTGCAAAACACAAGTAATTCTAAAGCCCCGGCTAAACGATCGAACATTTTCCTGAACATTATATTTGAAAAACATAACGTTGGGTGACTTGCCGACCAACAATTTCCCTGCTAGCAGAGGTCTCTGCCAGCGAGAAACCTCTGCTAGCAGGGAAACAATGTTAGACCAAACGCAAGACAAAGGGAGTACACAGGACTATTTTTGCGTATTATCACTGAAATTTTAACATTATGTGCTTCATTTGGTTTGCTTTTTACTGACTCTGCACTTTCTGGTTGGGTTGGCTAAACGATAAGACATGTTCATAGAGCAAAATGTCGCATCAAAATGTTTGATCTGGATCAAACATGGAAAGCCATTTCAATGCAAAGATGAGAGAGGCGGCTAAACGGTCTGACATGCTCTTCGAACATGATGTTAGATGAAGTGTTTGATCTTTTAGCCCGGGCTTAATGCTTAATTTTACGAGGACTCGTTGCGATTAGGTGTGGATAAGATAAGGGCAAAAGTTTTTTAATGCTGTCAAGGTACCAACGTTGAAAAACAATGAAAACAGTCAGCCAAGCGGAGTAAAACACTCGTTCACTTTTCGGCAAAACAATGAAACAAACAAACAGTTCAACTACTTTTTTTGCGTACAAAACAGTTGGAGATGATTGTTATTTATATCCAGTCAAGAGAAGAATACAAATTGAATTCCTGAACATAAGTAACAACTATTAAACGAAATATCAAGCTTCAATGTATTTAATTCAGTAACCTGTGTTGTAGAGGTTGGTACCACTTTTGAAAATACTAGTCCACCTTAGTTAAAACACAAATCTGGAAAAATAGCAAACGGTTTGTACAAAGAAAGAACTTCTTCCATTAACTTTGAGCTACTCATTCCTCCCATTAATCCCGGTGAACTGTTAAGTGACCTTTCTTGGTGACCTGCGAGATGCCGCGGTAAAGTGAAAGCCCTTGAAGCGTTGAATCATTTTGTTTTTCAACCACACAATCTGGGCGTCGATTATGCAAGTCAATCCAAGTTTTGAGCATTTCCTGAGACAATCCTTTGCTCTTCCTTTTATCACTTGAAAATTCACCTTCCATGGCATCTGTTAACTTGGAAAACATGTTCCATTACACGTTAATTCAAAGCTTAAACCAGGT
The DNA here is from genome assembly GCA_016490735.1 of Pachyseris speciosa. Lineage (NCBI taxonomy): Eukaryota > Metazoa > Cnidaria > Anthozoa > Scleractinia > Pachyseridae > Pachyseris > Pachyseris speciosa. The sequence continues at coordinate 346,985 of JAEMWC010000085.1, read as the reverse complement.
GTGAACAGTAACCGCTTAAAAAAGACCTAAGAGTCATTTTGTTGGAATTCCATGGAACAGAGTATTTTCGGTTGACTGGATGTTCTGCCAGAGATTTTATGTAAAATTTTGTTATTTTGTTATTACTCATTATATCTTATAACAAGAATACTCTGCAGAGGGTATTCGAGTTTTGACATACAGTGTACCTTGTCCTGTAAACTTCTTCACATTGCTGTGTCTTTTCATGGCTTCTAGGACATGGAGCACGTTCTTTATACTATAAGCAGTTCTCTTGTTGCCCAATGAACAAAACAGATTCACTCAATCTTTTGCCTTTAACAACAACAACAACAACAACTAAAATACACTCTGGTAAGAAGTTAACTTGTGACGTTAAAACAAGAAATTGATTACCACCACCTTTTTGGCAGAATGAGGAAGCGTATACAGAGCCCATAACTGAAATGCGATTAAAATATAATTCTCCAAAGTCCTGGGGCCGGTTCCTGAAAGGTGTAATAACTCCATTCAAGGGATAAATCTGCCTTATTCTAGGAATTCCTTTATCCCCATAAAAAATTCTGTTTCTGAAAGAAGGAATAGTGCTATTCAGGGAATAAATCTGGGATAAATTTATTACACCTCGCGAGTTGGTAATAAATCACTATTCCAGGGATAAATCTGCAAAAACAAGATGGCCGACATGTTGCTGTTTGGTCGTCTTACTCATGCAAGACGAGCCAGACCACAGTGTTTTAGGCTTTTTAATGCACATTTAGATCAATATTTAAGCGAGAAAGACGTCAAGTCAAGATTCCGTTTTGGTAGAGACTCCATACATTACCTTGCCGATTTGTTGTCCAATGATCTAGCGAGACACTCTAAAAGTAAATTCTTTTCTGAAGTTTCATGATTCCTCTCAGAAGACAAGAATATGTATTCTCCATAAAAGAATATTCTCTTGTACGAAGAATTTTGTCTTTTCACAAGTACCCTTTTTCTTTAAGAATGTTTGTTCTCTTGGTGAGAATACTATTTCTTTTACAAAGAAATTTGTCTTTTCACAAGATCTGTTTTTCTTTTTTCAATGAATAATTATTCTCACACATAGGACGAAAAATCTTCAGTGATGAATTTTTCGTCCTTTGCACAAATAGTTATCCTCGATGTAAGAATTTTTTCTTACAATTTGTTCATGCACTGATTGCCTATAAGTCTATCGAACAAGAAACACAGTGATCAATACATATATGCAGCACTGTACCTCTTGTCCATTGTTTTAATTCATCCCCTTTATTTCGGTATACAAATTTTAATATAATTCCACCTTAAAGCTTTATCGTCTTATCACTTAGAACAGAAACTAAATAACCATAACTAACTATACATTTAAATACTCAAGCAATTTTCACAAAACCTACCAAAGGACAAATTATAGTATTTTACTCAACTAGGAAACAAGGGATATTTGTAATAGAATTTCTTTAGTCATTAAAGGTTCATTATTCGGTCTTAACACAACGATGAAGCAGTAAGTGAGTGGTCTGGCAATGTCATAATGTATTATACAAATACTGAAATCTGTAATCTATATCATCGAAAGTACACATTCATTCATACATACACAGAATTGGATACTCTTTGACATAAACATAAATTTATCTCTTTTTGCAACCAAAACTATTCCTTTGACCTTAATAATATTATTGTGCAGAATTAATGTTACTTTACAATCAAAAACTTAATCTAAAATCATCATTCAATATGCTGTTGTATAAACACTAACACTATAAAATTGGATAAGTTTTTAAAATTTTTTTACCCATACAGCTGTAGTACACCCCAAAAAGTGCAAATAGACTCTCTGTAGGATTCAGTTTCCAGAAGGACCTCTTTCTCGATCACCACATAAACTTGTGGGTCACCACTGTCTAGTGATACCAGATGGACTTCAGAGTTCAGCTTTTTCAAATATATATTGAAATCTGCATTTTTCTGTGAAAGAGTGGGATACAGATAGAAGTGAATAAAATATATTAATACAGTAGTAGTAATATGGGCTAGGATAGACCCAAAAACTGTCAAAATTTTCGACCAATCAGAAGCCAGAACGACCTGTCAATCAAGCTCATCAAACTTGAATTGACCAATCAGAAGCCAGAACGAGCTGTCAATCAAACTCGTCAAACTGCATTGAAAGGGTTTCCCCGAGGGTCACATCACTGGGGAATGAGAGTCAATTAACGGACACATGATTGTTGTTTACACACTGTTTAATGGTATTTTATGATAGTTCTATTTACAATGCCAAAAAGAGATTCAAACTTCCGTGCATGATGACACATGGCGCATGGCGCATAGCTTCGTGTTTGTTCTCTGCAGTCATGAAAGAAAGGCAGAGGAACAAGCGTCAGACCAAGTGTCGTGAACTGTACTTGTCTGTCGTAATTGCAAACAGCACCTGCGAGTGAGAACGGGCAGTTACCTTCGTTTGCAACTACGGTATAGAAATTTAACGTGGTTTACAAGTGCTGCACGGTTTCTAAATAGTCACAGATACTGCATGCATTGGTTCGACAATAGGAGGGGAGTAGTCTTCCACAGCGGCGACAGGGGTTGCAGTGACTGAACTTGGATTGGAAGGGCCTCCCGTGTGAACAGCGGAGAGTGAACCAACAATTGACCTGCTCCCAACGTCAGTGGCTTCATAGCTCAGTTGGTTAGAGCATCGCACCGGTAATCGGGAGGTCGCGGGTTCAAACCCCATTGAAGTCCTGAATTTTTTTCAGGCTTCTTTTCGCAATTGCATAAATTGCATTCACAACTGCATTCCCAACTTCATTTGATTTCATTTCCGCAGTTCATGAATGATTTATTTCATATAACATTCACACTCATTTCTTTCATGGGATCATATGAACCCACAATTGACCTGCTCCCAACGTCAGTGGCTTCATAGCTCAGTTGGTTAGAGCATCGCACCGGTAATCGCAAGGTCACGGGTTCAAACCCCGTTGAAGTCCTGAATTTTTTTCAGGCTTCTTTTTGCAATTGCATAAATTGTGTTCACAACTGCGACGATCATTCTTCATTTGATTTCATTTCCACAGTTCATGAATGATTTATTTCTTATATCATTCACACTCATTTCTTTCACGGGAACTTATGAACCCACAATTGACCTGCTCCCAAGGTCAGTGGCTTCATAGCTCAGTTGGTTAGAGCATCGCACCGGTAATTGGGAGGTCACGGGTTCAAACCCCGTTGAAGTCCTGAATTGTTTTCAGGCTTTTTTTCGCAATTGCATAAATTGTGTTCACAACTGCGAGGATCATTCTTCATTTGATTTCATTTCCGCAGTTCATGAATGATTTATTTCATATATCATTCACATTCGTTTCTTTCACAGGAACTTATGAACCCACAGTTGACCTACTCCCAACGTCAGTGGCTTCATAGCTCAGTTGGTTAGAGCATCGCACCGGTAATCGCGAGGTCACGGGTTCAAACCCCGTTGAAGTCCTAAATTTTTTTCAGGCTTCTTTTCGCAATTACATAAATTGTGTTCAAAACTGCGAGGATCATTCTTCATTTGATTTCATTTCCGCAGTTCATGAATGATTTATTTCATATATCATTCACACTCACTCACTTTCTGTTCCATTAATTTCCTTTCACGGACTAAATTTTCTATGACATCTTTCGGTAGTGCTGCAAACTCCGACTCTGCAACTTCCATCTCATATGTCTTTGTTTGGATAATGCAATCCCGGATACATTTTCCATGAAGGGGGGAACTCACCCTCTTTTTGAACGAGGACACTGCCTTGAAAAGACATTGGCAAATTCTTCCCCTAGGCAATTGCGAAAGAGAGTAGCCAATTGTGTGTAGGCTTTCAACGAGGGCATTAAATGTTGACGATTTTGTCTCAAGTTTCCTCCATTTCCAAAGGCCTTTCCCGGTTATTTGCACAATATACTGATCTCTCAGAGATTTTAAATCTGGCGGAATGACACAAATGTCATTTCCTCCAAGTATGGCCCATTCTGGCACAAGGGTTTCCTTATCCGACGGGTGAAACATTTCTTTTGCCGGTAGTAAAATAATTTCTGCAAAGCTACTCATTCATTCATAAAGTGTAAACATTTATTTATTCAAGTTTTCCGTGCTGCGCGCGCGATTGTGTTTTGCATTTTTCGATCACCTTAGCAACGCTTGGTCAGCAATTTGCAATCACATTTTGAAGGATCGGGTGACTGATCACCTCGGGAAAAGCTCAAGTAGTACTGGGAACTATCAACGGTATTCTGGAAAACAAACATGGCGGCTAAATCAACGAGAAATGTGGTGAACAGAACTCCTTTTCGGACGGTTTTCTTCGTGTGGATTGCTCCACGCGGCATGCATTCGACAGAAGAAGACTAACAAAAAACCACCTTTTACGTTATTCCGTGGTCATGACAGTAGCAATATATTTCAAGACGGAGACAAGACCTCAACTTTTCGAGTGGTACCCATGGCGATTTCCATTGTGCCACGCCGAGATGCTCACCTGACAAGGCCATGATGTGTCTTCTTCATACAAAAACGACGAAAACAACGCAGACATTTAGCCTTCAAAAACAGAACCGGTTGAAATTCTGTGGATAATCTGAGGTAAGCTCATAATTTACCCGTCTATCTACGCTTGTAATCCGGTGGTACCTTTTTAGAAAGCGTTTGCTATCGTTATAAATTCGGTTGAGAAACTCGCTTAAAGCATCATTTTCTTTTATTTATGTCATATTTAAATGCCAAGTATGTTCTTGCGAGGGCTGTGATGCATCATAAGTTCCCGGATGTGACCGGGAATTCTACCCGATGAGTCACCCAACGTTATGTTTGTCAAACACAATGTTCAGGAAAATGTTTGATCATTTAGCGGGAGCTTTAGTATTACTTGTGGTTTGCGCAAAGAAGACAATGTCAGCAGCTTCTGAAAACACAAGTAATATCGATTCTTAGTTTTCTCGCCCCAGTGCGATTACCTATCCAACCATCGGTTTGTTTTCCTTTTTCTCTTTTCTCCGATATTTAAGCTTATGTCAAAATTGCTTAACATTTTTATTAACTTGCTACGAAATTGTCACTTGTCTATATTTTCCCTACCTTTTTGCAAAGAAACCTACAAACCTACGCATCATCAGTGAATTTGTTTTCTTGTAATGTTTTGTAATTCTGTGGTTTGTGAATCATGGTCAATTCCTGTTGACTGCTCTAAACGATCAGGTTCATAATCTACGGTTATGTAAAAACTTAAGATTGCTTAGTAATTTTTCTAGCTTACTAGAAGCTTACTTGTCAACTTTCTTCACCCTTTCCAAGAATCTTCGAACAAAGATAGGCATCGTGTTGTTTTGGAATGTTTTAATGTTTTGAGGTTTTTGAACCACGGTCAATTCCTGTTGACTGCTCTAAACACAAAATATTGGCGCAAGGAAAGCCATGCAAAGTTGCTCAATACCAGTAAATAAAATAATAACCATGGAGCTCCGCTTTTAGGCTTGGCTAAATCTATATATTATAAATTTCCCATATTAAAGCCAGACTTTTGGTCAAAATGGTTATGAGAATGTAGTCTAACCCCACATATATAACCTGTTCATTTTTCTTGGCTAAACTGGTTCTTATTTTTGGAGTATTAAAATAACAAATTTCTGCCAGCAGGTTCTTAAATCCTAGGTTCTTCTTCACTGCATTTTATTGTACCACTTTGCAAATCATCTCTGAGTTAACCAATCAGAGTATGTACAAAGCACTATTCACTTGTGTGGTATATACTTACATTGAATATACATGAGCTCAAAACAGGTGTTACCTTATGGAATATTTACTGAATGTGAAGGCAACCACTCACCCATTCAGTGAATCGGTGGAAGAGGATCCTTGAGTTCAGGGACCAGTACAATTATTTTTTGTGCACAAAGCACAAACTCACTTTGTGAGGGCTTTCCCTCCCAATGCTGGCTTGTAGCAAGATGAGGGAGTTTTTAATCCTGTCAGTTGTTGCCTTCCGGGTTAGTTCTCTAGCCCCTTGACGCCTACATTCCTTTACAAAACTAGGAACTGTTATGTTTAGGTTTTGAGCAAGAGTCTCAAGGTCTTGAGAACTCTTCGCTGGCACACTTCTAACTACCAATGATAGGGTGTCAGTTTCCTTTGTTGTGGCCTTAAATAAACAATCAGATTTACAATGGTAAGCATTTGCAAATAAATAGTTAATACACATGTAAGCTTTATGCAGTTGAAAAGCTGAAATTATCGTAAAAGAGGTTATTGGTGAAAATTGCGGAAATTATCAAAAACTTTGCAGCAATCCAAACGTAAGCAGTGAAATCAACTAAGATTTCATCGATCAGCTCGATTATCAGTAGCTCTTCAAGTTTTTGTATAATAATGAAATCATCACGTGAATGTAAACATTTCAGCTTTCTGATCTTGCTACTATATATTAACCTGTGGATTGATATATCCTGTATATCTATCCATCTATAAGTGGAGCGATAATAATATACAAGAAACAACGGATATATCATAATACAGTGGGGCCAAGCAAATCAAAGAAAGAAATATTTTAAATGATCATAACAAGGTTAAAAACACCAATAGGTGGGAGTCAAACCAGTTGGCTATTTAGGCCTTGGACTCAGTTTCAAGTTCAGTGTTCGTAGCATTCAGCCACCCTGCATCAGTCTTATAGTATAGAGTGGAATAATCTGACTTTAAAGGATCCGAACATGGAATGGACAGACTGGATACCCTTAAGTCAACTGAGTTTGCAATTTGAAAAATAAAGTGTGCTCAGTACAAGCAAAATCCAATCCAGCTCTAGAATAATTGATTAAACTTACCACAGTATTTAATCTCGGAAGCTTCCTTCTAGGCATACCCACCAGTGGAGAATTGGACCGCTAAAATTAAAGAACACTTATTTAAGAAATAAAAATGTGATGTCATTTACAATATCATGGTACTAGCTGGAAGCTGCTATAGGACATTTTGAGGAGACACCAATATTTGATGAATAAGGCACCTTTTTCCACAACCACAACAAACCTGTTGCTTTGTAAGAGTAGTATAGTACTTGGGGGTACCAGATCATTTTATCATCTGTTACCAAATCCAACTACTATATTTCCATCTGATGATACAATTCGATGATTTCATATTATGATCTCGTATTTTTGATCTCGTATTTTGGAATCTATAGTTTATTAAAAATGCGTGACTTTCTCGGAAAAATCACCAAGCGTGACATTCTCGGAAAAATTACCTTTGAATTTGTTGAAGCAATTAAAGATGCAGAAAAAAATAGGAAAACTGGTGGCCACCAGAACCTCTCATGAGGGACTTAATTTGGAATTTGAATCACCACCCGTCCCTCATGAGAGGTTTTTTTTGTTTTTGAATTCTCACCACCACACCACCAGAGCACTATCCCTTTTGTTCCCACCACCACTCCGCTCTGGCCCTATCAGACCCTCTTGGGGCCAAGTATTTGTTTAATTGTTTTTTTTTCACCCTCCGGCTTGAGGTTGAACCAGCACTTCTGACAAGCCGAAGCTCGAATATAGCTCTACCCAACAACCCGACACCATCTCAGGGTGATTTTTTGTGTGTTTTTAACCCATGGAATAACGGCGGGGGTTTTTCGTTATTCCACGGGGTGGCTTGTATATATTTTGCTAACGAAAGGCCCCCGCTTTTTCCAATCGTTAGATACTTTGTATACAAGCCACACTTTATCTGTGTAAAAAAACCCTTATATATGCGTTTGTATTTTCATTTTTATGCTTGTGGTACATAAATGAAATTTTCAAAGATAAAAAATAATACGCATATGTAAAAAGCGAAAAATCTAGAATCCCCTAAACATAGTGACGTAGTTTGATGACTCATTCGAAAGGGAAACCCCCCAACAAATGTTCCTGTCTCATATGCTAATTCTTCGGGTAAAGGGTCAGAAAAAGGGCAGTATTTTAAATTAAATATACAACAAAACTCACAATACTATCCTGAACTAGGCAAATCAGTGGGTTTGAGGCGATAAAAACACCGCAACAGCTGAACTTTTTAGATTTTATAATGTCCGTATGCATAGCTTGTCACGCCATTATCATGAATATACCGCTTATCATCGAAACAGCTGAGTGATACTTTATTTATCTCATAACTTCCTAGTTGATGGTTTTGGCTTCTGATTGTTTTCATTCTATGATGCAACTGTTTATTATCAAATAGTGTCTCTTTATAATTTTCATGTTTGATGTTATTCTTAATAATATTCTTCTTAATTCCTTTAGCAGTCTTCCCTCCTTTTTGGTTGTCTTTCATATAGCTATACATTTTCGATCGTAGACCGATGAATTCACAAATTGGGACTCCTGCAGCCTCATCTTTGAATTTACCAATTACTTTTTTATTCGTCTTATCGAAATATGGAGAGTATTCTGGGTAGTCGCTGTTGTCAAATTTATTTTTATCCTTCCAGAAATGCTAAAAATGCTCTGTGTCTGTGAAGAGCAGCTTCGCCTTGTTTCCGTACTTCTCTTTAATGTAGTTGTTATGGAAATCATCAGTGTCTTGCTCAAATCCAAGATACACATCCCCACATATGCCGGCCTGTTAAGGGTAAGTGTTTCTTTAATCTTATGCACAGCTACTAGATTTTCATTGAATATTTTACTGCTAACATATGTCGGTTTAGCAGCCATTTTTAATAGTTTCTTTTCATCGGTGACTAATCTGACGTCTACTCTCTTTCTGAGATTCTCCATCGTTTTACCAAATACTGAATTATTCATAAGCTTGAAAAAGTCTTTCTCAAAAGCATTTTTAGCATTTGTTCTTTTCTGAGTGTTGTAATCAATATACTGTCTCAACCATGGGGATTGATTGAACTCTAACACTCTATGAACTTTCATTATTTTCAAACCAAGATCAGTGTATAATTGTAGGTTCCTATAATGGAGCACGTATTTTTCTTTGTTGCTTAATGTTGGTATTAGTTTATGTACCAGACCAGTTGATATTTTATATTTCTTTGCTATCTCCTTACAATAATCTGATAGCATGTCCCCAGTCACTTTAATCTTTTCCGGTCCAAGTGGGTAGTCATTATGCAGATCATGTAACTCTTGGGGGTATTCAAGGTCAACTTCAAGAATCAAACCCTTTGCACTATCTTCTTTATAGACAGCCAGGTCTAACTTGCTGATCCGCTTTTCTGTCAACCATTTGAAACCACCGGTTGGTAAATATTGACTCATAGCCCAACCATACAAATTATTTGCATCTAGATACATGATGTACTTCGAGGGCGCCTTCTCATCGTATTCTTTCATGTATTTATTGTTTGCTTTACCATAACGATTGGCTATATAACTGATTCCTCCACGCATACCCTTTTCAATGAATTGAAACATATCAATATCAACCATAAGCTCTAGTTTAATGTCAGTCATTTTCAGCATGGCATCCCAAGATAAACCTGGAGATGTGAAATAGTGACACGGGTCCAGTTTGTAGTACTCAAGGCATGTTTTTCTGAAGTTTTCAAATACATCAGCCAGTAGGAGTACATCTGTTTTAAGGTACAGATCATGATACTCACCCATATTTTTGATTGAGAATGTATTCCACACATTTTGAGCATGCGCATAGTCTTCATCTAATATATGCTCATCACTCAATATACTGTAGAATTCTTCTTTTGACGGCAGCTTTTGGTTAAATTTATCGAAACTATCCATATAGTCATAAGGATAAACACCTTTTTGCGCCATCAAATTAAGATCCTTTCCCTTGAACTCTTGTGAGGTGTATTTTAAGGCTTCTTTTGGAAGATTGCTGACAAGTTTTTCCAAACTTGAGCTCATGAATTGAAAGCTATCAATGAAGGTCAAGTGATTACCAAGCATGAAAGCCATATACTTCTCCATGTTATTTGGTATAGCATTTATTGTCATTTGACACTTTTCACCTTTCTTATTTGTATAGGTGTGTTTCTTGACAATGGCTCCAATCTCCTGCATAATAAAATGACTATCATAACCTCTTAGATTGTGAAATATGACTGGTATCTTTATTTCATCTGGGTTGACTCTAAGTTTCAGGTTACATTGTTGATGAGCTGATCCTCTATACTTGCCGGTAATATGACAATGATCTCGAACTCGGATATCTTTATCAGTGTATTTTTTATCACAAATGTGACAAACTTTGGCTTTTTGGAATTTCTCTTCATCATCTTTAGTCATTTTCAATGGTTTGTTAAAAAATTTTTTCACAACATTCTTGCAATATTTGACTTCCTCCAGCATAGCTTCCATAAATTTGTACACAGCCTTTTCACCCCCGTATATTACTGCTGGTTTGCTGTATTTATCATCATAACAACAAACAACTTTGTAACCATATCCACAATCAGTATGCTTCTGATAGGCTTCAGTATATGATTTATCACTGTTGGGTTGGCAACCGTGTATTTTTTCAGTGATGGCCTCAAAATCAGCATAGATCACAAATGGTACCTGCTGTTGTTTATGAAAGTTGTTGAATTTCAGTATGTTGTTATCTTTGTTTGGCATTTTTATTGCCTGTGTGCCATTTACTTGCATGCAGTTGTCCTTGTGATCATTCAGAACCCTTTCAGAGCTGAAGCATTGAAGACAGTGCATACAAAAGTGTTTTCTTTCTTTGTGCTTTGTTTGATTGTACATAAACTTATTGAAATCTTTGATTAGCACATAATGCTTGTTTTCATTTTCAGTTATTAGAAGCAGATTCAAGCAGTCTGCATATTTCTCTTTTGATACATATATTGGATATGGCTGTTTATCCTCATTACCGAAAACATTGATGTTGATCTCATTTTGTTTTTCAATCTTATTGTAATGTTTGGTAGTCGCTGGAAATTCAATTCCTGAATAATCTAAATTTTCAATAAATTTCCTATCAACTTTTTTAATCCTCTGTGGGTATTTCTCTTGTGGGTTCAAGTGTCTGATGTGACACCACCGGAAGCATTCATTATCCTCATTTTTCAAGTTAACTAAACCTTTGGCACTATTTCGTAATTCTGCTGGTAGTTTTATGTATGAGGAACCCCTCATTGGTTCATATTTCACCACATTGAGGTAATGACTATCAACAGATTCGATTGTCCAACCAGACCCCTCAGAAACCCAAACTGCAATCTTATTTATTATTTGTTGTTTTGACACTTGTAATGATTCATTGATCTCTGGATTGTTTATGATTGTTTCAGCTTGACTGTTGAAATATGCGGTTTTGTATTCTATAGCTCCGTCAGTCATTTTTGTGAATGTTACCTTAAGCGTTTCAACAAATTTCAGTCCTTTCATTTCATTTAACAATTTTTTAATGTGTGTTTCGATTGCCATTCTTGTGTTTAGTAGTTGCTCTAGCGGGTCTTTGTCATTTTTTATATCAATTTCAAAAGACTTTGTGAAGCCCTTTAGAGCTTTCTCTGTTTGTATAATCTTAGTCCTGGGTGCAGGAGTTGGTTTTTGAACCACCTTTTTGGTTCTTTGTACTGGCACAGGTCTGTCTCTGAACTCTATTGGCGGAGGAATTATGTTGTTTTCATAATCTTGAACCATCTGCTTGACACTCTTGCGAGGTTTGTCCCTGAATTCCATTGGTGGAGGGATTGGTTTGTAATCATCTACTATAACAATTTTTGGTTTCTTCTGCTGCTGCTTCAACAGCAAATTGATTAATTCATTTTTGCTTAGTTTTTCAAGATCACTCTTGTTCATACTAATGGGTGAGATAAATTTTCCATTCTATATAATATCTATATATTTTTATTATTTAAGTACCTTTGTATTGCGTTTAAGTATAGGTTAAATTCAAGTGATCCAAATTTTCGATCCTTTGAACTGTATTACCCTAACTTGAATGTTTTATCTCTGTTATAGCATCCTCAACATCATATTTATTACATCTTAGTGCATATAATGCTTTACTTAAATCTGCTCCAGTCAATTTCATAATATAATTTATGTTTCTAATATCATTCAAATCCAACATACAATTTATGTGTCTAACATCAGTCACCCTGTTATTAATATGCTTCCTTGTATTCAAGTGGCACCATTTTCCAGCAAGTGTGTAATTTTTTCCATTATTACAAATGCTACGATACCACTCCTTTTTTAGCATACATTTAGTCTTGTTTTTTCTTCTTTCATCATCAGTTAGAACTCTTGGTCTTCCTCGACCTCTCTTGACATTTTGATTTTCCATATATAATATTACTATATATTTTATTTTTTTAAATGGTTTCAATCTGCGTTTAAATTTGTTCTTCTTGATAAGTATTTTTTGCTCTCTTCCATGTGTTTAGTTATTTCATAAATTAAATCTTCAAAACAGTTGCTCATGATGTATTTGCACTTGTTTTTTTCATACATTTGCTTCATAATTTTTTGTTTATCCGACACTTGGTACACACCAGTTGGACTTTTGAATTCAAGACATAGAGCATTGTATTTTTCAGTTGGATTCATTAACATCAAATCACATTGTCCAGCCATATATCCTTTGTTGTAACATTTGATTCTCATATTCGAGCTTATTTGATTTTCACCTAAACCAGCAATCATTAAAGCATCTTCGTATTTTTTTCTGATAAATGATACAATCTTGCAGTGTAAATCATTTTCATTTTCAATCAATAACATGTTATTGTTTCTGTTGTTGAACTGCTTGTAATATATTTGTTTTCTGATTGATGGTATTACTTTTGATGTAACCCAATGTTTAATTTTTTTGGCTTCTTGTTTTTTGGATGAAAATAAAAGTGAATAAAATCCTGTTTCATTTATAAAAATACATTTAAAAGTTTTTTCGATAACCTCAGCGAAAGTTGACTTTATTTTCGAATTTATGGAAACTTTAAAGTCTAAAAATATTTTATCTTCAGAATCAACATGATCACGGATAGCTTTACGAGTGTTTGTGTACTTTAAGATTTTAGCTATGTCTCTACCTCTGAACCATATATCATTTTTATTATCAAGATAACAATCTATTGATACATGTAATTCTTTATTATCGTAGAAATATTTTTGCATTTGTATATTATATTACAACTATAATTTATTTTTAAATGTTTACCACTTGTGTGTTTGATATAACCAGAAACAATCATATTTTTGGCTACATAATAGCAAATAACAGTATTCACTGTATCTCTTGTTATATATATGTTAGATAATATTCTTTAAATCCTTGATCGGTATCCAACTGTTAAATTCATCACTATATCCCTTCCACTTTACTAAAGCTTGTTTCTTCTTGTAATCCCTCCGAATGACTTTATCAATTCTAAATACCTCTTGTTTGGCTTTTAATAATTCAGGTTCATAAAAACTTCCTTGTATTTCTTCATCGTTGAGATCCTTTAATTTGTAAGTGATTGGATTAGTGTATTGGATTTTATCAACTGTAAACACTTCTTCTGTCCAATTTGGTGTATAGCCCTTGTCGAACACATTCCGTTTATACTTAGATATTCGGACCTTGTCACCAACCTTAAATTTCGGTTTAGCTGATAATGGCTCCATATCACCATATAAATTGAAATACACTATTCCTTCATTCTTTTTCTTTGAAGCCTCTGTAGGTGTCATCTTTATGCTTGAATGTTTGGTATTATTATACTGTTTTACTAATTTTGGTAACATGTCTAAATACTGTGTCTTACCTTGAACTGTGAACTGTTTCCACATTTTGGATTTAATTGTCCTATTCCATCTTTCAACTACTGATGACTTCTCCTCATTCTCAGTTGAGTACATATGTATCCCATTTTTCTCTAATAGGTCTTTCACATGTTTGTTATAGAATTCTTTTCCCTTATCAACCCATAGATATTGTGGTTTTCTGCCTTCCTTGAATATTGTTTTGAATGCTTCAGTGACAGATTCACCTTTCTTATCCTTCAATGGGACAATCCAACCATATTTGCTGAAGACATCAATAACCATAAGAAGATATCGATAACCTTTATTCCATTTACTGAACTGTTGCATTTCAACTAGATCACTTGCCCATATTTCATCAATTTTATTTACAATCACACGCCGCCGAGTGAAATGTCGTTTTATGGGTGCATGTAATTCATCTGCTAATTTTTCTTGCCAGTTTTCTTCACTCGACGGCTTTTTCCGTTTTTTGAAACACCTAAACCTAGTTTCTCCTTTTTGTTGATTAGGAATCTAGCTGTTTGACCCCATTTTGGCATTTCACCATATGGTATTTGATCGAGAGATTTTACCATTGTTCTGTCACAATCACCTTTATCTTTTCCCATATCATAACAAATATCGTGGTAAGCTGCTATTTCATCCACCTTATTGTAAGGTTGGACATACCATTTTGTGACCTCACCTGTGTTTTTATCATACTCTGTTTATCGAGGGGATTATAAGGCCCCATGTATTTATATTGTCCGGGTGTCCATCCACTTTTTGGTTTTGGTAGTTTACCTATCATCTTGTGAATGTCAATAGCACCGCCATGATCCAATCCCTTAATATCCGTTTTATAACGAATGTTTGGTCTCACTTTTGTTGAGAGTTGATTTAAAGCTTCAGTCCCCACCTTTGTGATCGTCGGCTTTGCAAGGGAAAGTCCTTTATCAATCAATTGCTTTTGCAGCTTTGGATTTCTCATTGCTTCAGAAGCATAATATCTCCCCATTTCAACACCTTTCTTCGCTAAATAAGGGACTCCATGTTCCAAGAATCCTGTTAGTGCCATATCTGCGGCTGAATCTAGTATGCCCGCCCCTTCAGACGGGCCAATCCGTTTCCCAGTCTCTTGACGAATTTAGTCTTTGTTATTCCACATTCAGCACAAGTGCATTTCATCATAGTTCGACCATTTTTAGTCTTTTGATATCTTTCACTTCCTGGTACACATTCAGTGATTTTCTTCTGTTTGAGACAATATGATTTCACCATTATATCAGTAAGTTAGATATTTTTAAAGTAGTCTATGATGAATTTGTGATTGACACTCGTATCTGTTGAACTGAATTTGGAATTGTGTATTGTATCCAGAATAGATCTGCCTTTTTGTCTCTCGAGAAGATAGTACAAACACCAATATCCACACAAGACTGAATCCCTTTCTTGTATCTCATCACCAGAGTATTCAAGTTGTTTACCACTTGTAGCCATATATATTTGAACTTCTGTTGGCATCATCAAACCAAAAGAGTCGAAGTATTCACAGTATTTGTCCATATTACGATAACACACCCAATGAGTACCAGGTCCAATCCGACTGTCAAGATTTACTATTCCACACTCTTTGTTTTTTATTTGTCTCGGCAAAGTATCCCGACTGAAAACTCCTCTGAAATGTTTTATGCCAAGTTGTTTCACCCAAGCTTGTAAATTAAAGTTGGATAAGGGTTTATTTATGAATTTTAGAGTATTGTTCCTAGTATAGGGATTGAATTGAATGGACTGTTTTTTCCCAATAGAAGTCCTTTTCCCTTTGTTGATCTTTTTTTTTTTTCATTCCATAACCAATTGGGTTATCCCATGTACCAAAAACTGGGGGTGATCTCCATGGAAACACATCATGTTTTCCACCACTTTTATTTATTTTACTAGTTTGAATATTATCTGGAACATGAACTGGCAGCGACCGTCTTGGACGACTGCGTTCAACATGCAAACCTTTTCCAGTCAAGGCTTTCATAAGCAGAGGAATTCCAATACTTGCTAAAAGTGTTCCAAGAAAACCACCAGACTGAGTTTTTGTTGGTTTGATAGCGAGTTGTCCACCAGACCGCATCGCATTTACAAGATCAGCCATTTGTCT
Source organism: Pachyseris speciosa (assembly GCA_016490735.1). Taxonomy (NCBI): domain Eukaryota; kingdom Metazoa; phylum Cnidaria; class Anthozoa; order Scleractinia; family Pachyseridae; genus Pachyseris; species Pachyseris speciosa. The sequence goes on along the minus strand of JAEMWC010000085.1, from coordinate 331,096 downwards.
CACATTCAATAAATTTCTAAAATTCAATAGTTGGGACAAGTTTTCATTGGGAATAATGAATCCCCCTTTCTGTTTCTTTCCAAATAATTTGTCAATACCAAGGCTCGCCAATGAAGAAAGAGCACCTGTTGCTAATGCTGGAGCCGCTTTTGCTACTGCCTTACCTGCATATGGCAATAGTCTTGTTCCAAGTGAAAAAAGACTTGTCCAAAGAGAACCTCCATGTACAACTGCTTTTCTGATTTGTGTTTTTGATATATTGATGTCTGAACCTTTTCCCAATCTTTTTGATTTCATCAGTTTACCAATTTGTCTTTTTCTCAACATGAGTTGATCACCTCCAGATAGTTCACTATGAGATAGCCTCAATGTTACAGCTGAATTTGTTCTATAAGCTTTTGCTAGCTTTTCTTTCTGACCTTGTGAAAGTTTCACTCCATGAGGATGATAAGTAGTCATATATGTTTATACTAAATTGTATTTAATATAAATAATAATTTAATTTATTTAATTTATTTAATTTATTTAATTATTCCCAATTAATTATTCCATTTACATAGATCTCAGAATCAACTTTCCATCAGTCTTTCTCATCTCAACATCCTGCTCATAGAGGACTAGTGCATACACGCTGTAATCAGCATTTGTTGCCGCACTCAAAGTGTATTTGAAAGTCAGTTTGGTCATTCCATCTTTGATATCCTGTTTCTGTTTTGTCAAATCAAAGTAAATGAAAGGGAATATTGTACCGAAGTTGCCCCTGATGAGTAATGTGCTATCACTGAAGTCATTTACAACTTCAACATATTTCAAAACATCTCTGAATACTCTTGTTGGTTCAGTTGAGGGTTTATAATGTACCTCTGGATAATCATTTCCATTACCAACCTCGAGATAACAATCAGTCAAAGTTTGGTTATTTGCAACTGAGAAGGTGTTATAGATAAATTTATTGGCTGTCTGATCTGCATCATTCGCATCATTGATTATGAACACAAAGACATGCCTGGGTTTGTTTATTCCTGTGGAAATACGGAAATTAGCTGTCTGCTGTCTTGTTGAATTGCCTCTCTCAACCATTTCTCTCATGTAAGTCCACTTTCTGTTGTCAAGATACTTACTCATGTACAGTGACTTTCCCGCGGAATTGAAAATAATACGAGGTACAATTAGTTGGAATTTAGTGAGCAACACACGACAATCATCAGAGGCTTGCCAAATCATATTATCATCACTTTCAAGTGTTAGGTTCAACTCCAATTTAGAGTTAGGCAAAACTTCATCCCAAAGGCTCTTGAAAAAACCATATCTATTCAATGCAAGCTCTGCATTTACTTTACCACCAGCATCATTCAACAGTGCTTTACGATCTGCGAAACCTTTGTTATAAGTAGGCTCATCTGTTCTGTTATCAGCACTCCTGTTGATGTCAAGATAGAAGAACTCATTTGTTCCTTGACTTGAAGCATAACCTTGTGAATACTCAAGCAACGACTTAATATTTGTAGCTTGGTTAGCATCACGGCATTCATAAACATCAATACCATTCATTTTTACATTAAGGGTGTTTACAATAGCATGAACTGAATTAACAATACCATTTCGATCTGCAGCTGCAATGTCAGCTCCATCTGCAAGCTTCTTAACAATGAAATCAACATTCAAACGGGCATTGTACCAATCAAATGGTGTAGTCTCTCCACTGTTGTCAACAACAAAGCGGTAACCTGTTTTCCTCTGATGAGCATTATTTGCTACTACAGTATTAAGTGCTGTCTCAAGCTCAAAGACAACATCTTCATATCGTTCGATATATTTGGAGTCGTGATAAGTTGACATATATTATTGTGTTACATAAAAGTTACTTTATTTTACGAGGTCTTCCACGGCCTCTTTTAATACCACCCCCACTCTTAGCTCCATTCTTTTTCCTACTTAAAAGTTCAATTATTTTGTCACCAGCTTTTTTACCTGCATGCTCACCAACTGTTGTAGCTGCTTTTTCAGTTGCTTTTTTTACAGCTGTTTTGGCAATGTCAGTCAAGATGCCTTCACCATTTTGTTCATATTTTTTTAATTCAAACCTTTTCATATACTATTAGGTTTTATAATTCAGTCCCTCTCAAGAATAACTCAATATACCAATCTATCCCATTTAAATCAACTGGAGCTCTAGAAGAGTCTGTGACATAAAAGCGTATTGAACTGATTGTATGTGTTGATACTGGATTCCATGAAAGAAAAAGAGGTTTATAATTGAATGGTAAACTTCTGACTAGATCTGTGACTGGAATAACAGCAATAGTATTTGTGGAATTTCCATCAACGATGCTGTCCGTCACCTTATCACAATTAATGTAGATTTCATCTACTCCACGTGTTATATCAGGTAAGTTTGTTCCATATTCAGTGGCTGAAATTATTTTTGAATCAAACCCGATAAGTTTTCTGAAATCAAAATTTCTCAGATCCACACGATAGTTTTCATTCAGTTCAATCAAGATACGATATGTTGATAAAACGAAAAATATATTGATACCATACTTAAATTTTGATTCGTCTGTTTCAGATGGATTCAGTATATGTCCATTTTTTCTCAAGTACTCATGAATGTAGCTATTAATTTCATCATATGAGTACATACCATCAACGAATGTTATTGTTTCCCAGTTTGCACCTTTGTCATGGCTATATTTAATTTGATTATTCCCGTAAGATTCTCTGATGTTATACCAGCTGTATGTCATGTTAATAGACTTCACAGCCATTTCATATTTCATATCATTTGATAATACTAGAGGAGTATTGAATCTTTTTTCAAAATCATGACTCTTACTAACACCAATTTTGTCTCTGTTTTTACTGTTGAATCGTAATGATATTTCTGTCATATACTATTGCATTAGATATTTCATCATTATTTTATTGAGTTCATTGTTTGAAACAACACCCAATCTGCTTAATGTGTGCAATATATTTACAAACTCATTTCTGACACCCATACTGTTATTACCAGCAAAAATAGACCCACCAAGTAATTGAAGTCGTGAAAGCAAGTCACCAATATTATTGTAATAGACAACACCTGCTCCATATTGTTTTCTCTTTCTCATTCCTTGCCCTTTTTTGTATTTGTAAGAAGCTAATACATCTGCAATCGTTTCTCTATATTTCTTCAAAGTTTGTAACTCTCGATTATAAGATTCCACTTCTTCGGGGATTTTTGTATGTCTTTTTTTAATTCCAATACTTTTAGCTGTATCTCCAGATCTTTTCTTTTCCTCGAGAAGTTTTTGTGGGCTGACTTGAGTTAAATCATTTGGTTTCAAAAGCTTGTTACTTTTTTATATAATTCTGTCATCTTTATTGAAATAGTTATCGATATTTAAAATGCTGGGTTTCCTATCCTCGTCCTTTGGTGCTTCAATTACCAAAGGAAGTTCCATACCCATTGTAATAGCTCTTCTATTAGATTCCATAACATCATCAAGTCCTTGTGTCAAAGCCAGTTGATTTTGTTTCAACTGTTCAATGACTTCATCCTGTTTTTTGTCAACACTTGCTTTCACACTCTTCTGAACATCAATAGAAGGTTTCAATAATTCTGATGTTGTATCATATGCATCCTGTTTTCTGTGTTCATAAGTCTTGATAACCTCACGAACTTCTCTAGTCCTATTTCCAGCTTCTATTCCACTTTGAAGAAGCTTTTTCATACGCTCTATATCCATACAAGTACATTATATAAACTATTAACATATGGAAATACCAAATTACGATATAATTCAGAATTCAAACAAGTCTTTCAGACAGCTGTATCCTTATATGCCAAAAGATACATTCAGGATGTTATTGGCGGGTAATTCTGGATCTGGAAAGACAACATTGTTTTTGCATTTGATTATGGAACCATTAGTCTATTACGATCAAATACATCTGTAAGCCAAAAATTTGGATCAAGACAAATATCAATATTTGCAGCAAGTGATGGATGGAATAAGCAAACAAGTTGGTTACCCCGTTTTAATTTGCAGTCAAGATGAAATTTTACATGTTGAACAAATTAAAGACACTAATTTGCAGCGGTTGGTTGTGTTTGATGATTTCGTGACTGATAAAAAACAAGATCAAATCATAAGCTATTTCATTCAAGGCCGCCATAGAAATTGTTCAGTAATGTACCTGACTCAGTCATTCTATGGATGCCCAAAATCTGTTAGGCTTAATGTACCTGACTCAGTCATTCTATGGATGCCCAAAATCTGTTAGGCTTAATTGTAGCCATTTCTGCCTTTATGATTTTCCATCCATAAGAGAGAGAAACATTATATCCCAAGAACTTGGAATTGATAAACAAAAGTATATTGAAGCAACTAAGAAACCATATTCTTTCTGTTATGTTGACAAACCAATGAAAACAGTAAAAAGAAACTTTTATGGTGTTATCTAATCTAATATTATATGGGAATATTCAACTTTTTACCAAATCAAGATGATATAGGAACTGGTGAAAAAGGTCAAAGAGGTCCTGTTGGTCCAAAAGGTGATAAAGGTGATAGAGGTCTAAAAGGTGATAAAGGGGATATTGGTCCAGTCGGTCCAGCAGGCCCAAAGGGTGATGAAGGTGATAGAGGTCCATTTAGTTTTAAAGGTGAAAGAGGTCCGAGAGGTTATAAAGGTGACAAGGGTGATACAGGTGGATTACAATTAACACTGGATGGTAGTTATGATGTTGAAAACAAACGTCTTACAAACGTTGGCTCGCCAATAAATAATAGCGATTCCACAAATTTAAGATATGTAAACGATGCTATTTTATCAATTGAAGGAACTCGGGAAAATCCATTTAAATTTCTTCTCGAAGACATATCAAAAACAACTGTAACACAAAATGCGAATAATCTTCAATTGGAAGACTTCAATAAAAGCCCATACAAGATTAATAAAAAATCATTGTCTTTCATAATTCCAGATGAAAGCATTAAATCTGATTTTTTGTTCAATGTATCACAATTGGAAGTTTCAAAGTACACTTTTGTTGTTGAATTTTATACAGAAAATAATCCAGGGCAGGCGACAATTGAAATTGAAATGGAGACATTAAATTTACATATAAGAAAAAGTCCAATACAAAGAGCATTTTCAAAGACACATATTGTTGATGGTTATCTTAAGAAAATATTCTTCATCGAAAAAACAAGTCAAGGAACTTCAACAATTGAATTAACAGTTATTACACCAAATATATTAAAAAATGTCAAACATCACATTATAGTTTATGGAACTTTTGGATTTTCCAATATCATTTTATCGCATATTCACGACCCAGCTTATGAAATTGAAAACGGCAATGTTGCATTCAGTGGTAATATTGACATGAAATTAAACAAAATAATCAACCTGCAGGATAACCCCTCAAACCCACAAGACGCTGTAAACAAATCTTACGTTGACACACAAATTGCCAATTTTGACAAATCGGACTTAGTTAAAAAAGATGGGAGTGTTGCAATGACTGGAGATTTGAACATGGGACGGAATATTGTCAAAAACATGAAATATCCCGTTGATATATTAGACGCCACAAATATGAGTTATGTTGATTCACAAATTGCAAGTTGTATAAAAAGGGATGGATCAAATCCTGCAGAAGGTGATCTAAACATGGCTGGATATGCAATTGAAGATCTGAAAGATGTTGATAATAGTACACCAGCTGAAAATGCAGTCAACAAAACATATGTGGACCAGGGGTTGCAAACCAAACTTGATGCAATCGCACAGAGAAACTTGAGCATGAACAACAATGCCATTACTGATCTTGCTCCACCCGTAAATTTAGACGACGCAGTGACGAAAGGATATACTGACGAATATTTTCTTCGACGAGACGGTTGGACTGCGATGTATGGAAATTTGTCAATGAGTGGAAATAAAGTGACGAATTTAGCGGACGTGGTGAATGAAACTGATGCAGTGAACTTTAGAGTTTTAAATCGAGCTTCACAAACTATCAGAGCAAACACTTTATTATTGAATGGAACAAATGCGATGGCAGCAGACTTAAAACTTGGAGGGCATAAAATCATTAACTTAAAAGAAGGAACAAATAAAACCGATGCCGTAAATTTAGATCAATTAGAAAAAAGTGATATTTCATCTGCTTCTCATCCAAAGAATGCTTTCAAATATTTGATGAATGATATCGATGAAGTCAGTACTGAATATGGCTTGACAGTTAATGGATATATTAATTTACCTCGTTCACCACATGTGATTTCAAAAAAGGTCATTGATGTAGACTTGAATAAAGAAGCTAATCATATTTACAGAGCTAGAATTGGATTTAATATGTATACAATAAAAGATGGAAAATACACTTTCATTCTTGAATGGCTATTTCCTGATTATGAAGGAATGAATTTTAGTAGTGTAACATTCAGTGTAACTGGTGGAATTACAATTCACAGAACTGTAGGGAGAAAATTTGACAACAGAAATGAAGATCATTCGAGATATTTATTATGGATTGAAAAACCTTCAGTAAGTTCACCACCTGAATATTTATATTGTACGATTCATATTGATGCTAACCCAACTTATCCAAATAAGTACAAAGTTCATTGTGTTGCATATGGTATTGCTTTTGAAGCTGTAGACGTTCCATCAAGTGTTTACGACTTCACAGAAGCTTATAAAATCGTGAATGAAAAAATACAATTACAAACTGATTTAGATTTGAATGGACATGCTTTGATTAATAATTCATCAAACTTATTTGACGGTCAAAATGGTGAATTGACAATGCTAAATAATATTAATTTGAACAGCTATTTAATAAAAGAGTTTAAACTTGGTGGTGACAGGTGTAATTATGGAAACAGCTTTCGATTTAGGTGGATTTGCTCTTTACAGGCCGAAATTAGGAGGTGATCTAAATTTGAATGGGAATGGAATAATCGGTCAAAAACAATATTTAAATTGCTTTGTTGAAGCCAGTCAAGGACATAATAAAAATATTTTGAAGCCTGTATCAATTAATGGCTCTGAATATTTAGTTATTCACAACAATAACTTTTATATTAAGAAAATGTATATCATACAAGGAACAAAACCCGGAATATTATACTTCAAGAAAAAGAATGAAGGTGCTGGATTATTACCATTTCCAGCAACTATTTTCGAATATAGAATTCCTTCTATGAGTAGAAACATAAGAACAGTTACAGTCAATAAATCATTATCGAGAGGCTATTTTATAATTGACTATTCACATCCTAATACAGGTGCTTTCGATACAACATTCACACTTGAAGTGATTGTGAATTAATCTAAATTAATATTATATGGGTATATTTAACCACACAATAGAACATACAAATGTGAAAGGTGATAAAGGTGATGGATTTACATTAACACAAGATGGGAACTATGATCTTGGAAACAAACGTTTGACAAATGTAAGACCCGGCGATGATGTTAATCATGTCGTTATTAAATCACAAGTTTCTGATATTGTCAGAGACAGTTTTTTAGATTTATGGGTTTCTGAATATATTAGATTATACTCAAAATGTGTTTATCAAATCGACAGAGCGAATAATAATTTTGTAGATATGAATGCAGACAGAAAAGTTGAAACATTATATGATCTCTCAAATGAAGAAAATAATGCAACTCAATCAACTTTAAATTTAAGACCCACTGTTTGTACCAAGGCTGAGAAACTTAATGGACGTTATTTTTTAAAGTTTAATGGATCACAGAGAATGATAAGTCAAATCAATTTGAATAATGATGTTGTTAATATTTACATTGTTTATAAATTGAATTCAAATACAGGTGGAAATCCATGGAAAAATGGACTTTTTGGTCATGATAATGGAGGTTATGAGAAGTTTGTCAGCTATTACAATGGTTCAAATTTAGTTATAAGTGGTGTTGATCAATCAAATTGTGTGTATTTTGGTCCAGCAGCATCTATACAAAATTTCAAAAAAATAGCAGATTATTCCGTAAATGATTTAGGTCAAATTAATGTTTGGCATTGTTTATCTGTTCATTGGGATAATTTATCTTCTCCAAATACAGGAAAAAGTAAAATCTATTGGAACAAAAAACATATGGGAAGTTTTACATCTGCTAATAGAACCGGTAGTCAACAAATGACTTTTGGTGATTTAGATCCAAGTTCCATCGCACCTCTAGACGGTTGTATCAGTTTTTTCTGTATATACTTGGATTTCATATTAGATGAAAAAACAATTTTAGATCATCATCAAATTTTAATGCAACGATATAGTATATGATAGAAGACATAATCAAATACGTGAAATATTTTTTTGATGAAACCAAACAACAACATATTCATATTGATGACACAATATTGAAATCATGTCTAGTATACCAATATTTGTATTTAAAGCATTTTAAAATAAAAATTTCAATAAACAATATTTTATATCTTAATGATGGTATAGGACTTATTGGTCCAGGAAATGGTTGCACTACACGATTTTTTGAAAGAACACTTGGTTGGATTGATGTATTACACTCACATAGTATTCTCCATGATGCTTTTGGAAGATTTTATAACCGTTATTCATTAGACAGAGGGTACACATATACCATACCAAAGAACCTTACAACAAAATGGATGAAAAGATCTCCATTACGCGGTCAAATCTCTGGATTAATTTATTGTATTTGCAAAAGAATTATAATATAAATGATATATATGACAGAGCAACGAAAAAGCATATTCAACTGGAACCATATTTCAAGTGAATTAACAAAAGACCAGATCAAGGAATTAAAAGCCTATTACCACACATATCATAGAAAGTGTTGGGCTCACAAACAAGCAGCTAAACGCTTCAAAAAATGGAAATTACTTGGTAACTCATTGCCTATCATCTTTGCAACTGGAGGTCTTGCCACAAGCATTGCCACTGGTGGTGTTAGTTTGGTGGCCATCAGTACAGCAGCACTTTTGATTCAAGGGTGGATGAAGCACAAAAACCTCGATCTCAAAATCCAAAATTGTACATACGCATATCAAAGCTACCAACATTTGCTGAACACCATAAAAGAAATAATGAGAGGTGGTAATTTTGATCCTTCCATCATCCATAACACAATGAAACACATTGATGATTATGTTGTAGATAACAGTCCAATAATAGACAAATTTTTGATAGAATACGACAAAAAATTCACTTGTTAAGTACAGAAATAATTTTATCAAATATCAATAACATAATTTCAACCCAATATTTATTATAAATTTTGAGTGTTCTTTTCGAATTAGTAATTATTATTTTCTCATAAGGAAGACCAAGCATTAAAAATATTTGCTTAAGGACAAATTTAGTACTTATCATCCTTTTACGATTCTTATTCACTACAGGAAGAACTTTGTCTATCTCTTTGAATATTTTCAATATTTTACTATTATCTTTCAGAGAAATTTGAAATCCCATACTATTTATCACATGTTCAATATGGTACTTCCGATGATATACCGATTTTCGTCGTATCTTATACATATTTTCATAAAAGTCAACATACTCTTTAACATAATCATAACCATGTACTGAACCACAATTTGTACATAAGCTCATACCATTATCGTTAAACATTTCCTTATTACTACAGCATGATACTACCACACTTCTGTCAACTTCTGCCAATTGCTCATCACAAAAAGGACAAGTATATTCTTCCATATTCTTCAATTCATCATGAATTTCTGAATTACAACTCATTCTATATTATTATATGAGATATTATTTATAAACAATCGGATGGTTCCACATGAGAAATAATAGCTATAGGTGATGACTCATTTCCTGTTTTTCCGAGAATGTCACGCTTGGTGATTTTTCCGAGAAAGTCACGCATTTTTAATAAACTATAGATTCCAAAATACGAGATCAAAAATGCGCTGACCTTGGGAATTCAAAGTGTGCTGACCTTGGTTCCATCAGATTGAAAAATGATCTGGTACCCCCAAGTACTGTTTTTCCGAGAATGTCACGCATTTTTAATAAACTATAGATTCCAAAATACGAGATCAAAAATACGAGATCATAATATGAAATCATCGAATTGTATCATCAGATGGAAATATAGTAGTTGGGTTTGGTAACAGATGATAAAATGATCTGGTACCCCCAAGTACTATACTACTTGTAAGCAACAGCTCTTTGGTCATAAAGTTATTTACATAGCAACATAAAGTAACACAAAGCTGTACAACAAGCAGGGTCACCACTGGCAGCTACATTCCATTAAAGATGCTCAGCCAAATCAGGCATTACTGGTTTTAGCTCTAGCATATGTTGTGTTTCAAATTTTTCAATTTGTTTAAATTTTTTCTGACCAGTTTGATTTGTTTTTCACTTTCTTTCAGATTATGGTAATGACAGGACAACTAAGAAAAATTAAAATCAAACTGGATAAAAAATTACAAAAGAAAAAAAATTATTACTAGCTTGAAGTTGACACTTCCGATGGTGAAATACATGTTTCCTAGGAAGTCATGCCAGTTAAAAAAGGTCTTTTTGTTAGAAATGGTCTACCAAACTCCAAAGACTTATTATAAACAAAGCCAGTTACTATGAACACCACTGGACCAATAGTGATATAGATAGATAGATAGATAGATAGACACGGTTTTTCGGTGTTTTTGCTACTATATTGGTGAAACGTTCGAAGAGGTGAATATGTAAAATTTATAAATTGTTATTGCGCATGGGCAACATGCCCCAGGCCCCAACCGCGCTTTAGAGAGAAAAATCCCTAAAACTTGGAGAAAATTATGTGAAGTTCCGATTTTTTTTGCCAGTCGGAGATATTCCAGCCTTCTTTACAATCCTACGTAAGCAATTGTTGTTAACGTACATAACTGCAATGATAATGACGAAATGGTATGAATTTGCGTGCTTATGACGTCATAAATCTAACAAAAACGCGAATTTCCAAAAATCGATACGTAGAGTTTTGCACCTTGGCGATAGTTAACCACTGGCAACATTTTCGATATCCAGAAGTGTACGCCACTCGAGTTTTAGGCCTTTTCTGTTCTGGTCACGTGACTTACCAAATATGGTTGTGACTCGAAAATCTTGTAAAACTTTTTGATTGTAAATACATAGCCCGACAGCTTGCCGGTGCAAGTTAGGGTTTCCAAGATATGAGCGTTGGGAACTTACCATAGCAACAATGTTAGCTCATTTTGTAGTTAAGTTAGTCCCCCCTTAAGGAAACGTTTCTCTTCAGGGCACCAAGACCTTTATATTTCATGCAACTCTAATGGTTGACTGGGAAGAATTTAAGTGGACACATCTTTGGATGCCTTGGTATGGTAGACCTATCACTGACTGTATTGATCACGTACCTCCTGTGTATCGGAGCTAACACTCAAACAGTCGTCATCCTCTGGCTGAAGCGTAAATGATACGGGGCTTTGTTTTTCAGTTTGCAAATCCTCTAGAATTGTCTTCCCAGACACCTTAATTTGGCAAAGGAAGTCATTTGAGCAAATATGATTATTCTTTGAGTCAGAGACATACTGACATTGTATGTTTTACACTGACAACTTTGATGGTAAGTTTCACCAGGAATCAAAGGGGCGATTAAGAGATCATCATGGATCCTGAGGTTGCTAAACATTGGACACTCACAAAATAATCCTGTAATTACAGAAAACTAAACAGAACAATAACTGTTACAGAAGCTTTCACATTATTAGAATCCTTAATATCAATATATTTATTGTCTCTGTTGACCCCAATGAGAGGAAAACAAAAAAGAAATTAAAACAGTGTATGGAAAAAGAAACTAACAACCATTGAATAACTTCCCGGGCTAAGGCGTTAACTTCAAAGTGAAATTAGGGGTGCAAAAATGAAGTGTGAGCAAGATTATTAAGTTTCACCAAAGGATATTTCATCTTTTATCTGCACTCCTAACCTCCTTCAAGGGTGAGTGAACTCCAATCTCTCAGTAATTTATCAGTGCCCTTTCAAGAAAAATTTTTCGTAGCTTGTTAAAGGAAAAACCTAAGCGGTTAAAGCTACCCTGTTATAAAACTCTCAATCTTTAGGGAAAGGGTACAGAATTTAAAAAATATATATACATTTACCACATGTGCCCTGGAAAGGAGAAAGTTCATGATCATAAATGAGTGACTTCATTGCTGTCCACAGGGCCGCCGAGCAGTTTTGAAAGTGCAGGGGCTGCATCAGCGTCTTTATAATTGAGGGGAGGGGCTGCTTCTAAAAATGGTTAAAGGAAGAGTCATAAATTTGGAATTTTTTCCCACGAGATTGGCCAGCTGTAGCCAACCACTTTAATCCCATGAAATTACTTTTCATTTTTGGAAGTGTATGTTACTAAATTTCCTACTTTTTTCGACAAAAATGGGTGAGGCCCTGCCCCACCCCTCCCGCCCCTCCCCTTGCGCAGTGCCTGACACAATGATCAGCCAGTTAGCGACATCTACATACCACGCCATTCACCCATTGTCTCAAACGCTTTCTCATTGAAAATTGCGGCAGGAGGTCTTGAAGATCCCTGTCCGTCAGGCTCTTAAACAAATTGCCGTCAACTCCGTTATCTGCAAGTCACGATAAACCAAAAGTAAGACTAAAAGATTGTGTATGGTTTGGTCTTTTTTATTTGGGAACAGCAGGGACTTGCTGAAGACAATAAGGAAACACGTGCATAATTAACATAATTAATTATGCGCGCGGTTCGACTGGCGCGATAATAAAATGCTGAGACTTTTTCAGGCGAAAATACCTAGCGCATTGGAATTTTTAATCTGTTTAAATGTTCTAAAGCAGCAAAAGAAGTGAGTCAAAACAGCATTTATTTCCTCAAAACGTGACTTTGCCTTAAAATATGTACGCGAGCTCGCGATTGAATGCGCGCCAAAATATAATATTTACTCACCAGTGAAAATCCCAATGGCGTTCTCTTCGACACCATTTTTCCATAACCATCGCCCAAGATCTGCAGCATGGGCAGGAATCGTGGCCTCGAAGCCCTCGGGGATAAGCTTTGTTTCGTTCATATTGTTTTACAACTTCTGAAATGCCAAACAATGAAAGGTCAAGCAGACTCAATAAAGCGCGAAGTGTCAAGCTCGGAGCGAGTGATTCTGGGTTAACACTAAGCCCAGTCTCCAACTGGCATCACCACACTTGTTAATATTCGGTTAATTCCCGATCGAATCCGATCGATCACGATGGCAGAGCTGTGGCAGTGTGTCCTGTTCGTTCTTTTGTCTCTTTCTGAGTCAGCTATGGTCTTATTTAAATACTATGCATCGTAATGAAGCCACGTTTTATCACAAATGCGGACTGCCCAGATGCTCCTCACAGACAGTGTACACTTCAACAAATTCTCTCATCAAACATGTTCACACCAGTCACCGTGCGCTCTTGAGCTGCATGTACGAAAGTGTACACAACATGGAAGCCCGCAACGTAATTGAAGAGGCTAATGATATTAATACTGATGAAACAGGTAACTGATCTAGAATCATTTTTCGTATGATAAGCAGTCCCCATGTACAGACTGTTTAATCCTGGTGCCCAGTTTCCTAACGGTAAATATAACGTCGATCATTGGGGGGGGTTTTATGCACCTGTTAATGGTTTGCCACAGGATGGGGGGGGGGGGGGTAACCCACGGGAGTTAGACTTCGTAAAGCGCACGTGGGTGGGGATTTTGACATCCACAATGGTCCCCAGGGTGGGAAATTTGGCCTTTTCGTTTATTTAACTTATTGTGCAAGGTCTGTGGTCCCCAGGGGTGGGAATTTGACTGATAGTGGCGACCCAAGGGTGGGGAAATTGACATTTGAAACCTGAAAATGTCAAATTTCCCGTGGGTTACCCCCCTCCCATCCTGGGGCAAACCATTGATAGGTGCATTAGTGTAATAGTCATCAGAAACCTTTCTTACGGGTAGGACTTACATAAAACAAATGCACTATTCCATTGTACCATAAGCTACTGTACTACAAGCTAGTGACCATTTCCAAAACAAACGCAAAGGGAGTTCTGGAAATTTTTTTTGGATTTAACTCCCCTTTCCTTTCTTTACCTCTATGTCAGTCACACAGAATATTTCACCAGATATGTAGCAGGTGTGGATCCGCTCTTGAGTGGCACTGTAGTATATTGTTCCTTGCAGGAAATATCTATACCCCAGAGAAGGCTTCTTTGGTTTCACACCCTCTCCAGCCCTCCTGTGAAGTCCATTTTATCTTACTTCTTACTTTTTGCTTTGGAAACCCCTCCCCTTCTTTATTCCCTGTGACCTTTCTAAGGGTTGGTATAGATATTTTCTGGAATGGCACAAAATGACCAAGATGCCATCCATATGAGTTCAGTATGATACAACAGTACAAACTATGATATAGATAGGGTAGAAGTAAACAAAGAGACAACTTTTGCATGGAATCTAAAGTGAAGCTCTTTCCCAGGTGTAGTAGTGCGGACCAGTTTTCTCTAATCAAAGTACAGTACATATTAATTAAATAATTATTCTTTTATTCATTTACAGAGTTTGAGCAATTGTCTCCTATAAATCCTGAGATTGATTTGGCCAGTATTGCTGGTGAATTAAATACCAGTAATGGCTCTTTATGCCATGAAGAGAGTGGATGTGAAGAAAGCTCAGAAGAAGAATCTGAAAGTATGCCACTCCCATGTTTGGAAATTTTAAACAGATTCTGTTTGAAAATCAAGGAGGAGGCAATGATTAGCTCAAAAGCAACAGAGAGGATCCGGGGCGTTGCCATATCGCTCTTAAGAGCATTAAATGCACAAAACGAAAAACATGTTCATAAAATTCTGCATGACTATGGGATTGATCCCAACAGTATGCCAGAGCTTGAAGATGTATTCTCTTCATCTTCATGGGAATATGGTTCAATTGAACTGACTGACTGTGGTGATTTTAGTAGCGCATTCCCCAACATCTCGCCTAGAGAAATAAAGTTGGGTTCAAGACGAGAGTGGAAACAGTTGAGAAATGGGAAGAGAAAAATTGTGCAGTGTCCAGAGCACTTTTATTATGTCTCTCTCTTAGCTTCACTGGAAGTACTGCTGAACAATCGTTTAATTCTGGACATGGTTGCCAAACCAAGAAAGGAGGATGTACACTCTGGCCTCTTATGTGACTTCAACGATGGGACAATCGTACACAATCACGAACTGTTCCCTGTAGAGCCTGAAAGTTTAAAGATCATCCTTTATTATGATGATCTTGAGATAACTAACCAGCAGACAAAAAGGAAGCACAAACTGGCCATGTTT
This sequence comes from Pachyseris speciosa, assembly GCA_016490735.1. Classification (NCBI taxonomy): domain Eukaryota; kingdom Metazoa; phylum Cnidaria; class Anthozoa; order Scleractinia; family Pachyseridae; genus Pachyseris; species Pachyseris speciosa. Next base: position 315,761 of record JAEMWC010000085.1, on the reverse strand, counting down.
CATTTCCAGCTAGGAAATCTGTATCAAAATTAAAGTCCATCAACCTTTGGCAATAGTGGAGACTCGCCATTTAAAGAAATATGGCATAGATGCCATTTTAAAACCTTTCATTGATGAACTGCAGATACTTGGTGATGACATGGGATATGTCTTCAAGCTGCAAAAAGGTACTGTGCGCCTCAGAGGTGCTCTGTTTGTAGTAAATTGCAGACACTCCAGCCAGTCAGGTGATGGGTGGGTACAAGGAATCTGTGGGTGAGGCAAAGAGAAAATGCCGCCATTGTATGGCCGATTTTGATGAAATGCAGTCTAGATTCAGAGAAGAGGAGTTTCAATTGCGTGCATGATTACCATCTACAGCAACTTGATGAGACTCCAGAGCTGTTCACTCATTTCTCAAAAGAAAACGGAGTGATAAAGAGAAGTATTCTGCTAGATGCCCCTCACTTTGACGTCACAGATCAGCTTCCTCAAGATGTCATGCATGTCATACTGGCGGGTGCCCTGTCAAGGACATTGTTTTTTGTCATAACTTACTTTGTCAATAACAATTTTTTCACTTTGGAAGATATAAATGCATTTCTTTTGAACTTCAATTACGGGTACTCTAAGCTTAAAGACAAGCCAGTTTTTATGTGTGCAGATGATCTAAAGAGTCCTCATGAAAACCTGGGACAGACTGCTGCACAAATTTGGCTCCTCAGTCGGGTGTCTGTACTTTTCGCTGAGCCTTTTTCCCACCACTGTCCAGATGTGTGGACTATTTTACTATCTATTTGGAAATTACTGCCATTTGCTTAAGCAAGAAAATTAGGTATTAATATTTTAGGATACTTAAAGGACATTATTGAAGAACACTTACAAATGTTAAGAAATGTCTTCAATGAGAACATTACTCCAAAGCAGCATTACCTGATACATCTTCCAAGCCAGATTTTAAAGTTTGGTCCGTTAGTCAGGGTATGGGCAATGCGCTTTGAGGCAAAGCACCAGCAATTTAAACTAATCCCAAAAATAACAAAAAATTTCTGAAAGTTACCCAAGACTTTGGAAGAGAGGCATCAGAGTGGAGTACGGACAGACTCCATTTCACTTTCAGCAGATGACAATCCATCTGACCATCCTCTCTTTCGCAAAGACTTTATTTGTGGTGGGAGTTCATCGTATTTAAGGGCACTTGATGAACGAGAAAGGAAAATTGTAAAAGATAACATAACATGGTTCTATCCATCATTTGAAGAGGAGTCAGGTAATCCAATTTTCCAAGCTTCATCTGTAACTGTTCATGGCACATGTTACACAAAGGATAAAAATACAATGCTCCTAGCTGAGATAACTGATGCAACTCCTGTTTATGGTCATTAGTGAACATCTGGATTTGTGGTTCGTTTGTTTTCCTGGGTTTGAAACTCTATGAAACAGTTGGTTTCAAGCAAAACATCTTATCATAACAAATCAAGGAAGAGGGATTACCCAGTGGGCTATTTGTTGTTGAAGTGCAAGATCTTCTTATGACCTGTGTCATGTATGCTTACAACCTTGATGGTTGTCTCTACATTAGTCCACGAGAGGATCCAAAAGCACTTATAACTGTTTAAATTACTGATTAACAGTCCTTTTCAATTTGGGCGACTTTCCTTTTGTTTTGTCTCACTACAATCAGTGATTGGTTGTACAAACGTGCACCTAAACTGAACTAAAAGGAGATAAAACATGACTGATGTGCATCCAACTACAAAACAATCAAAGTCTACACTGAGCACTTGTTACATATTTGCTCTGAGCTTTCATCGGTTCGTTGTGCTGTTAGCATTTGTTTTGATTAGCCACAGTTATTACTTTGGTTCTTGCTTTATTTCATTCAGTTGAAAACCAATCAATTCATTGAAGTGAGGATTTGTGTTCATGTTGACGTTGAAGTTTGTTATGTTGATTACATTCATGATCAAGTGACAGAAAAAAAAGCTGATTTTGTTTTACAATAACCAGTTCTTCTATACCTTGAGTATATTAGTGAGTTTCATGGTATTAATTTTATAATAATATTTGTTGCTGACAAGTGTTTCATTAACTTCTTGCTTGCGGTAGTTAAAGTTGCTGTACAGTATAATATATTAAACAGTGCAGCTGGTTAAAGGTTTACTCAGTTATTTGTGAGATATTATGTTGATCATAAAATGACGTGAGGGTTATACCAGCAGTGAGAAATGACTCTACTTTGGCTGTTGACCCTAACCCTAACCCCATGCCCCCTAATGGTTTGGAAAGTGTCTGTAGTTTGAAAAAAAAACTTAATGTGGGTTCTCACTGAGGACAGGTCATTCCATTTTTAAGTTAATTACATTTTTTTGTGTTTCTCAGAACATTGGAATCCCTACTGTGCCAACCTGGCCCCGGTTCCTGGAAAGCCGATTAAACTATCCCCCGATTAAGGGTTAATTCAAGATTAAATTTCTTAATCTCTGGATAACTAATCAGGGAATAAAAAGGCGTTCCTCAAAACAGATTTATCCTTCGATTAACTATCCCTCGATTAAACTCAGAATAAACCAGTCAGACCGGTTATCCACAAGCAAACGCGCGCGAAAATGACGATGCGCTGGGAAAATGCGAAGCGAAGATGTGCACGAACTCGAAGCGTTTCAGTTGTTTTCTGATTCACGAAAAGAACGGCGTCATAAATTCTATTAATCAAACCTTATTTTGTCATAGTTTAAGAAAAAAGGTACATTTTTGAACAAAAAAACTCCTACGATATTGTTAAAAAGGAAACGGAATGGAAAAAATTATTCATTGCAAGGTGGCGTTGGTAGTCAAGGAAAATAACCTCCATATAAAGCGAAAAATTAACTTGCAATTCAAATTGGCTGGAATGGGTGAGTTAAGATCTTCTTGATTCTTTCAGTGTCGAACTCTAGCTACAAAAGAATTGGTTGAATCTGTATATTAAAGCTGTACATTTTGAAACAGGTTGTTAATATAAATCGGTTGAATACGTACAGAGATAAAATAAAATTCTTTTTGAAAACAATAAGGTGATGTTAAGTTTAGTTTAGAAAAAATGCCTTTTTATTTCCTTTTAACTGCTTTCTAATGCAGTTTGTTTATTTGATTAAAAAATTTGTATTCCTCAAACAGGCGAAACATTATGTCGAAGGGTAAAGGAAAACATATACACAAATGCAAGTGATAAAAAATATTTTAGTCGTTGCGTGTTGTTTTTCTCTCGCGTTCAGCATAACTAAAATTAAAGCTTTAATTTGCTGGAGCTTATGCTTATTTTCTGCTTCGTGAAGCCTCTGCTAGAATAGAATAGCTATTTATTTTTAAGATCATACCGTTTAAAAGAGTTAGTTGACGATGTTGTTGCGAATGGTTAAGCTTACGAATAACTTATCAATTTTGAGTAAGAAAAATGTAAGATTTGCATGTTTTGCCCGCCTTGGTTCGCCATCGTTCACTTTAGATGACTGTTTTCTACCGAAAACTCGATTTATACTCTCCTGAATTTGAATGGACTGAAATTATTTGTGGTATAAGTTGTTTTCCCTTATTTCCTGCACCAAATTCACGAACGGTTTATTCCGCCATTTTGTTTGTTTTGAAAAATTTTGTTCCGCGGATAGTGAGTTAATCCACCTCGCTAGGTGTGTTAAATTTAACCGTTGGTTTATCCCAAGGATACTACTAATCGTGCTTTGTGGAACAGAATCTAACCGAAGGATAAATTTTATTCCTCAATTAGCGCTAATCGGCTTTCCAGGAACCAGGGCCTGGTGATGAAAATGAAAAATAATAACCTCATAATATAATGTTGTCATAGCACAATTAGCAAAAATGATTATAATGACTAGACTTTATTTCAATAATAATTCTTTTGTTTCTTTGCACCCCCCCCTCCCCCCTTCCCCCTTCCCAGGTTCACTCTTGGGCATTCAAACTGAAGCACTCCTATGTCAAAGACTACTAATACCGCGCCCACTCAGGTAGAAACAAAAAAAATTAAAAATTATTCAACTATATACCTGCCAACATTTTTTTGAGTCAAAGGCACGATCCTTTATTTTATAGAGGTTACAATGCAAATAATTGTAATAATTATGAATTATTCCTGTTATTTTGCATTACTTTCTGATGAAAGGAATGCAAATAACAACCTTAACTTTTTGTTGTTCTGTGACGTGGGTGCTGTTTGAGGTTGCCTATGTCTGTGCTTTCCCTTCTGGAGTCCATATCAGAATCGACTTATTGGAACACCATGACTGAATGATTGCGTCGACAGGGGTGAACTTTCATCAAAATCAAATGGTCTACTTCTAGAACAATACATACATACATACATACATACATACATACATACATACATACATACATACATACATACATACATACATACATACATACGTACAACTTACGTACAACTTACGTACGTACGTACATACATATATATAATTGTATAGGTTGAGCAGGGAAATAATAACAACTTACTGCCTCATTTATCTTAGGATCACCAACTTATTCCCTTCGGAAGGCGATTCACAGTTATTTTTGACAAATATTAAATAGTGTGCAATGGGAACAGAATTCAAAACAGCAAAGAAAATGAGTGAAAATGTGTTCAGCCAGGAACACATTTTCACTCATTTTCTTTGTTGTTTTGATTTCTGTTCCCATTGTACACTACTATATAAAAAACTACAAATTGAGTGTCGAATTTCTAGATTACAATATGTAGGGAAGAGCGAGACAGTTTTCAACCTGCACCTTAATAATCGCCATATTAAGAGAGGAGTCAACAGCTGTGAACTATCAGAACACTTTCTCCACAACAGCAGATCTCATAACTTTGGCAAAGACGTCACAATTACGATTATTGAACAAATTAAACAGAGTAACATGACAATTGAACGGAAAAAAAGAAATACTCCAAGCTAGAGAAATATTTTGGCAAAGTCGGCTGAACACATTGCACCTGAAAAGTCTTAATAAGACAATGGGCTAGAACTCGGAGTCGAATATACCTTTATAAAGTATTCAGTACATAAAAAACGTTTTAGAAGGTAATTAAGTTATAGAGGTCATTCCACTCTACGCCCACACGAATGTAATTAATCCATTAGAACACTATTACCGGTTGCAACTAATCAAGTAACAAACACTTCTTTATTACATCATAATAAGAGATCGTTAATGGATTAATGAACCCAATGTAAAGACCCCTGATGAAGGCAGAAGCTGAAACGCATTGGGTCTGAATAAAGTTTTTATTTGTTGGAAAACGATACTTTTGTGCAAATGATATATATATATATATATATATAAAGGTAATGAATTGAAGTCTTCATCAGCTATTAAAGTGCTCAAAAGATAAACTAGAGCAATATGTATATTTTCAGAGTTGGATTATTTGGTCGATGATATTTATTGCTACTCAGAGTTTCATGCTTCTTGCGAAGCAATCATCAGGCAACTGCCAAAAATAACGGATACATAAGATTATACACAAAATTTGAAAATACAGAACAAAAATGCCTAGCGGCGTGACACGTAGACGGATATGATTGGTTAATCTAAGCAAGCACTGTCTTTAACAGGAATTTCTTGGAATGTCTACACGTAGATACCAGTTCGCTTCTATTGTTTAGTGTTGACATTTCGGGTTTACATATAAATAATAGAAATAATAGTTTTGATGTTACTCATGCGGCTATAGCTTAATTTAAGTGTGTTTAAGCTATAGCTGCATGAGTAACATCAAAACTATTATTTCTAACCACAACAAAGCTCAAATTAATAAATCTGATCCAACCAATGACAGCAATTGTAACTGCCGGAATTCAAGCACGTACCCCATGGACGGAAAATGCAACGACCAAAACATCATTTACCAAGCTGAGGTCACGACACCAACCTCAAGACAGACATACATTGGACTTTGTGACACAACTTTCAAGTAAAGATACAGAAACCATGTATGCTCATTTAGGAACGAGCGGTATAAACACGCAACCGAGTTAAGTAAATATATTTGAAACCTAAAGGATGAGAATATTATCTACAACATCAAATGGCGTAAGCTAAAACAGGCCTGGTCATATTCAAATGTAAACAAGCGTTGTAATTTGTGTTTATGGGAAAAATACTTTATTATATGTAAACCTGAAATGTCAACACTAAACAATAGAAGCGAACTGGTATCTACGTGTAGACATTCCAAGAAATTCCTGTTAAAGACAGTGCTCGCTTAGATTAACCAATCATATCCATCTATGTGTCACACCGCTGGGCATTGTTCTGTATTTTCAAATTTTGTGTATAGTCTTATGTATCCGTTATTTTTGGCAGTTGCCTGATGATTGCTTCGCAAGAAGCATGAAACTCTGAGTAGCAATAAATGTCTTCGACCAAATTATCCAACTCTGAATATATATATATCTATATCTATATATCTATATATATATATATATATATATATATATATATATATATATATATATATATATATATATATATATATAGTGCAGTAAGGTAGGGAGGGGATATATTAGCAACTGATTGCCTTAATTACTTAGGATCACCAGCCTATTCCCGTTTGGATGGCGATTCATTAGGGATTTCTGAGAAATACAAACAGACAAGGTTAATTTGGGAACAGAAATCAATCAATCAACACAACTAAGTAATTAAGTGAAAATGTGGCTCAGCCAGGAATCGAACCTGGGTCTCCAGATTACCGGTCGGATGCCTTAACCACTAGGCCACTGAACCAACCACACTGTACAACACATACACAGCGTGGCCTTCAGATGGTAAGGTCCGAGGAGACAATTTCACACATTTTCTGCAATCAGGATCACGTCACTACTCCCCGATCGATCGGCGATTCATGGCCAAATCCCCCTGTAAATTAATTAAGTACAGTAAGGTAGGGAGGGGACACATTAGCAACTGATTGCCTTAATTACTTAGCATCACCAGCCTATTCCCGTTTGGATGGCGATTCATTAGGGATTTCTGAGAAATACAAACAGACAAGGTTAATTTTCACTTAATTACTTAGTTGTGTTGATTTCTGTTTAAAATATATATAAAAATAAATTCACTGCCAATACGCACCTTAAGAAAATCGCAACCTATTGTCCAAACTCTGCTGAAATTAAGTATAATGGATGCGGTCACCTTAAGAAAATCGCAACCTATTGTCCAAACTCTGCTGAAATTAAGTATAATGGATGCGGGTTTTTGAATGAAATTCTTGTCTTTTATTAAGTCCGTAAGGTGAAAGGGAAAACAACTGCACACTCCAGTATGCTTCTTTCTTAATTAATAACTGCTCAGTGTTTTTTGACGTGTTAGTTAGGATTTGATCAATACATTGAAATGTAAAGTCCGATAGCACGTGTGGAGTTCGGTTGAAGTGTGTGGCAACCTCGCAAATCTTCTTATTGGTTCTCATGGACGATTTGTGATTTCTAAATCTAATTTTATACTGGAGATTGCATTTCTTACAATGAACCAAATAAATCACATTTGAGGAATTACAGGAAAGTTTCTGCCGAACAAAATAGGTTTTACCAGTTTGTGCGCTAGAAAATGTATATATATTTTAATACGTCAGGGCGTACCGACTCATTAATTGTAATCTTTAGCACTTGCAGTTGTTTCAGCGCTCAGGGGTCCTCTTTTGGGGATTCTGTTATTTTTGTGCTAGCCAGGTCATTCAAAGGCTCTTTGTTGGGAAATTATTACTTATTGTTTAAGGGCCCTCTTTAGGGATTTTGTTATGATACTGACAGGTATGATGATTCAGAGGCCCTCAATGGGGAACCTGTTGCGCTGCGACAATTACATAACATTTATCACTAGTTCTATTATTTTTGTTATTTTGCATCCTGTTAATTTACCGTAGTTGTTTCATACTTTTTGTACACCTATTGTTTTTCGTTTCATTTTCGTTACCACTATCATTGTCTGAGTTACGTTACCTGTATGTAATTTGTGACCATTGTTGTAAAAGCATATATAAGTCGTAGGTTTTTAACATTCTGTTTGTAATTGACAAAGGTCGCGAGATCGAAACGTTTTTTATTCAAATTTTAAATTTTTTATATTATTTTTTATCTTTTTTTAACCAAAAGTTGTCCATTTTTGGTCTCTTTTTAACTGGTTTTTATTATTCGCCGAATCAGGACTGTGAATCATCAGTGATCCTTTTGGTTCTGCATCTTTCATTGGCCCAGGAAGCGCCTTCAACCGTCTATATACATACATACATACATACATACATACATACATACATACATACATACATACATACATACATACATACATACATACATACATATAAATACTTGTTTCCTGGGTAGAATGTATTTCGTAGAGCGCTCAACTCGTTTGATTGAGGAGCATTGACTATAACTTCACAGGAGTTCAGGCTTTAGGAGTGATCATCGTTTTATTGCTATATATATATATATATATATATATATATATATATATATATATATATATATATATATATATATATCTGTGTGAATTTGCAAGAACGTGCCCGCAAGAATTTGGAGCTGGTTGACCGAAATGGGTCCAAAACTGGCGTTTTTTGCAGCACAAGGGCTCCACAATCACTCCACAGCACTGATAAGGAGGGAATGAGAGAGTGAGGGAGGAGGAGGAGCGGAGGAGAAGAGAAAAAAGCACTAATCACTCTCTTAGTCTTTATAATGGCTACTTTGGAGATAGTTTTTGAACGAGAAAAAACCGCACCAAGAAGCGCCTCTTTCGTGCAGGTACGTTTTATCAAATCCAGACAGATAATTCACTGAAATAGCTCCAGTGAGCTGCAGAAGGCCCAAAAACCCGTTTTTCGCTGCAAGATGACTCATTGGACGACTTTGGCACAATAACCTGGAAATATCTGTGTGAATTTGCAAGAACGTGCCCGCAAGAATTTGGAGCCAGTTGACCGAAATGGGTCCAAAACTGGCGTTTTGTGCAGCACAAGGGCCCCACAATCACTCCACAGCACTGATAAGGAGGGAATGAGAGAGTGAGGGAGGAGGAGGAGCGGAGGAGAAGAGAAAAAAGCACTAATCACTCTCTTAGTCTTTATAATGGCTACTTTGGAGATAGTTTTTGAACGAGAAAAAACCGCACCAAGAAGCGCCTCTTTCGTGCAGGAACGTTTTATCAAATCCAGACAGATAATTCACTGAAATAGCTCAAGAGAGCTGCAGAAGGCCCAAAAACCCGTTTTTCGCTGCAAGATGACTCATTGGACGACGTTGGCACAATAGCCTGGAAATATCTGTGTGAAATTGCAAGAACGTGCCCGCAAAAATTTGGAGCCGGTTGACCGAAATGGGTCCAAAACTGGCGTTTTTTGCAGCACAAGGGCCCCACAATCACTCCACAGCACTGATAAGGAGGGAATGAGAGAGTGAGGGAGGAGGAGGAGGAGCGGAGGAGAAGAGAAAAAAGCACTAATCACTCTCTTAGTCTTTATAATGGCTACTTTGGAGATAGTTTTTGAACGAGAAAAAATCGCACCAAGAAGCGCCTCTTTCGTGCAGGTACGTTTTATCAAATCCAGACAGATAATTCACTGAAATAGCTCCAGTGAGCTGCAGAAGGCCCAAAAACCCGTTTTTCGCTGCAAGATGACTCATTGGACGACAAAATCACAAACCCTACATCTACCACAACTGGTGTCTTAAGTTCGGAATGTACCAGAATGTCCTTAAGGCATTTAGGGCTGCCGGAAACGCACCATGGGCACCTGTTCTAAGGCCAGCTGGCAATGCCAAGAAGACTGCAAAACAGGATGAAGCCTGTGTAATATTTTAGAAATACAAGGGAGTGCCAGATGAAATGTGACCACAAAAGGAATACGTTAATTAGAAGCAGGCTGCTTATCCCTAAGGGTTTCTTCCCCGGGAATCCTACGCGCTCAATCTATTTGCCCCTCCACATGCTCCCTGTTATAACCCCTTTTAACCAAGTAACTGCACAATTCCTCAGCCCGGTTATCAAACAAAGCATCCGTGGAACATATACGTCTTATTCTAAGGGCCTGACCATAAGGGATACCTTTCTTACATGAATTATGGTGAAAAGAGGAATGAAACAAATATTGGTGTTTGTCCGTAGGCTTACGATATAAATCTGGAAATTACCCCCTGGTTTAACAAAACACTAACATCTAAAAAGTTGGCTTGCTCAGATGACCAGCTAAAAGTGAATTTAATAGTATTATGAAACGAGTTCATAAGCCCCATAAACTCTTTGAGTCTCTCCTCTCCCTTCGTCCAAATAAAAAAGATGTCATCTATAAATCTACGCCAGAAAAGCGGGGTTATTGGTGCTTGTTCAAATACGTCCGATTCTAGGTTTACCCATAAAGATATTGGCATAAGACGGCGCCATTTTTGTCCCTATTGCTGTCCCCAGGACCTGTAGGAAATGTCTACCATTAAAAGTAAGGTTGTTGTTAGTGAGCACCAACCTAGCCAAATCCACTAAAACATCAGGAGGGACAGTAGTCTTGGTGGATCTAGTCAAAACTTTCCCCAAAGCCTTTAACCCCTCCTCATGGGGAATATGGAGGATATAGGCCGACTACATCAGCTGTAACCAATATAGCCCCCTCCGGCAACCTCCCCAAGTCATTAAGCACCTGTAAAAAATGTTTAGTGTCCCTAATGTAGGATGGTATTTCAGGAACCAAATGTTTAATATGAAAATCCACAAATTCCAAGACCCTCTCCGTGCACATCCCACGCCCCGAGATAAACGGCCTCCCCGGGCAACCCCGGGCAACCCTTCTTATGTATTTTAGGTAATAAATAAAACCAACCCACCCTAGGCTTGCTGTTTATCAAAAGATATTCAAGCGTCTTGTCATCAATGTAACCATCATCAAAAACCTTCTCAATTCTATCATTAACCAGGTCAGAAATCTGTTGAGTAAGGTCAACAGGAGTCTCCCTGTAAACATTACGGTCCCCTAGTTGTCTAAAAGCCTCAGTAATATATTTATCTTTTATTATCTTTTTTTTATCCATTACTACAACCCCAGACCCTTTATCTGCCTCTTTGATAATAATGTCATCATACGATTTAAGATGTCTTAGCGCATCGCACTCAGTCTCTGACAAATTGCTGTAAATACCTCTCTCATTAATAATGGATGATAATATCTCTTCCTCTACCGCCTGAGCATATGCTTCAATGGCCAACTCCCTTCTCCGTTCTGGGCACCACCCAGATTTATTCCTAAAGGCGGGAAAATTCGAAAAATCCCCCTCGACATTATCCCCATCATAGAAGTACTCCTTAAGTCTTATACATCTAATAAAGTCATTAATGTCCTTACGTAAACTATATCTATCAAATTTTAAGCCCTTAGATAATAAAGATACCTCACTATCAGTCAATTCCCGAAGTGAGAGATTCATGACCGTATTCAATCCCAACGTAGTTTCTGCAACAGTTTGCATCTCTCCGCGAGCATCCAAGTAAGTAAATTCTTGATTAACTGCACCTAACTGACCTCCGTCATTGTTATTTGCTTCAATATCCGTGTATGTCTCTAATCTTTCCTCCCCAGGAAATAGTTCACAATCGATCTGTTCGCGGCTTAATTGATTCACTACCAAATTTAAACCCACCATTTCCGGTGCATTTTGTGCCTGAGAAAAATTCTGCGGAACCTTGAGACCCACATCCGGTGTAGCATTACCACTAGCACGTACATCATCCATTCCACATAATGACCTCAACTTACGTTCATGTTTATCCTTCGTAGTCGCGTCAACCCTCGTTATAATACCACGAATTTTTTCCATGTAATCCGAATATTGTTGCTCTTGCAAACGGGCCACAAGTGCTTGCCATCGTTCCTGTAGAGATGTCAGCACCACAGAGAGTTCAGATGCTAATAATCTCTGTAATCAACCAGAGCAATCTTCAAGTATTCTGTCCCATGAATGTTACTAGTTTAAATTTTTAGGGTAGATTTTATGGAGTGTACGTGTGCAGAATGTAACAAAATGTAGGTAGTTTTATCTTTTGGCAATAAAGGCTATTATTATTATTATTACTTTACAGTTTCATCATTATTGTGCTGAGCAAAAATTTGCTCAAGCACACTGTTCAGTGAGGTCACTGACTGAGCTTCAAGCTGCTCTGCCAATCCCACTATCTCCTCCAAATCCCTCTCTACTTTTTTCTGGAACATGAACAAGATTCTGTCAGGAAGACCGTTATCAGCATCGATGATCCGCGGCCAAGCTTTTGCAAAGAATTGCCGTGGGGTTGTAAATGCCAGCATTGAGGTCCTAGCAGATGGCACTCCACTACGTTTTCCTCTGTTGCCTTTCAGGATGAACCAGCAGTCACTGTCATAGCATTTACAAAGTCTCTCCATCGTGAGGTTCACATTATTTGCTGACTTCAAAGGGTGACTTAGCCACGTCAAAAATGAATTTGCCTCATCAATGCAAAGAAGGGCCACTGTTGATCCTGAAACGAAATGATTGAAGAGGCCATTCATGGAGGTGACGTCTATCAAGATATTGGTGTTTACCTTTGGCTCGATGTGTCCTACAATTGGATCGATGCAGCCAAGATGACATGCTGGAGTTTTTCCTGATCCAGATGGCGCCACAGCAATCATAAATAGGTTTCCCAGTTCCCCATAAGTGCCAAATACTTTCACCGTTGTCTTCCCAATTAACGCACTGGTAAATGTAAGCGCACTGACCAAACGTAGTTCTCATGTGCTTCCACGAGAGGCCAAGTACATTGTGAGCCATTCGTCGAGAATATCAGGGACCACCACATCGAATGGAAATGTTACTCTTCCCAATCTTTCTTCTAAGTCACTTAAAGAACGGAGTTCGCTTTCTTCGTCCATATTAACAAAGACAAAAACTGTAAATGATAATGAGGGCGAGCTGGCGAATGAGCGAAGCAAATCAAAAATGCGCGGGAAAAAAATCAGGATTAATGCGCACGCGCACGCAGACGGAAGTATAACCTCGTGTCCAGGGTTCTCTCGACAATCAAAATGGCAACTTATGAGCGCGAGGAAACTGCAAGAAACAACGAGAACCACAAGAACCAGAGAACCACGTGAACCACAAGAACTACGAGAACCTCGAGAACCAGAAGAACCAGAAGAACCAGGAGAACCACAAGAACCTCGAGAACCACAAGAACCACGAGAACCAGAGAACCACAGGAACCATGAGAGCCAGAGAACCACAAGAACCAGAGAACCACGAGAACCACGAGAACCACAAGAACTACAAGAACCACAGGAACCACAAGAACCACAAACTACAAGAACCAGAAGAACCAAAAGAACCAGAGAACCATGAAAACCTGAAGAACTAGTAGAACCAGAGAACTATTAGAATCACGGAACCACAAGAACCTGGAGAACTAGCAGAACCAGAGAACCAGAGAACTAGAAGAACCTGAAGGACTAGTAGCTGTCCCATTACACTCGAGTCATGATGTCAGCTGTGGTTATTATACTGGAGATGGGCCCCAAATCGACCAGGCGTTGCGTGTGAAGTCAAAAGATGTCTTTTAGTCACATGACTAAATATTTTAAATTTTCAGTTACGGTATGTGTGCCCTCATGTAAAATAATGGTGACAGCAGTACTCACTGGACTCAAAACCTCCTGTTGTTCCCGAAAAACCGGGCGTGTTGTCGTAAACTTCAGCGATCATTTTACTTCTTTCGGAGGGCTCATCTGATGCTGGCCTATGGAACGCCAACACTGTCTTATGTGATTTTCCCTCATTATATGCAGTGCTTTTTTCATTATATACGGTACTTTTTTCATTATATGCGGTACATTTTGCATTATATGCGATGCCTTGTCCATTATATGCGGTGCTCTTAGCATTATATGCGGTACTTTTTTACATTATATGCGGTGTCTAGTCCATTATATGCAGTGCTTTGTCCATTATATGTGGTGCTTTTGTTATTATATGTGGTACTTTGGTTATTATATGAGGTACTTTTTACCTTATATGCGGTACCTTATTTCTCATCATTATATGCGGTGCTTTCTTCATTATGAGGATGAGGTCAAGATCCAACGGGGATCTGGGTAAGAGCTTACAGAAAAGCCATAATGAAATGGGCGCCGATGTTGATGATTGGCCATTTTGTTTCCAGCGCGCGAATTACAAATATTAGACATCCTTGCTCATGTTCTCCTTTGAGCTCAGTGGAATTAATATGGATGCAGTCTTGAAGAAACTAAACCTCGGTGGTGTGACAGAGAAATTTAAAGCTGAGCACATTACTCCAGACCTTGTTTGCAAGCTATCGGTACATGAAATGGAAATCTTAGGCGTAAACTCTTGCAGTGACATGATGTCTTTGCGAATTGAATGCACTAAATTTGGAGGAGAAGCACCGAAGAAGTTCGAGGGAACTTGTGGTGGCCCTATTTTCTTTATTCCAAAGTTTGTACTAGGCAATTTACTACATGAAGGATTTACAATAAGGGAAATTTCTATGATGCTTGCCATATCAGAGAGTACAATTTACCGGAGGATGAGGCAATTCAGACTGAGTAAAATCGAGTTTACAGATATATCAGACAAGGACCTCGACGTGGAAGTTGAAAAAGTCGCTATAGAATTTCCTTATGGTGGAGAAAACTTTATCAAGCAAATTCTTTTCCAAAAAGGCTTTAAGGTGCAGAGGATGAGAATCAGAGACAGCATAAATAGGGTTGACCATGATGCAGTCAATGCCAGAAAGAAAGGAAGATTGTATCGACATGTTTACAACGTAAAGGGGCCAAACCACCTGTGGCATATTGACACCAACCATAAGCTTGTACGTTGGTACTTAGTTATTGTTGGCGTTATCGATGGATTTAGCCGCCTACCTGCTGCGTTAGAATGCCAAAACAACAGCAAGGCTGAAACTGTGTTGCAATGTTTCTTAAAGGGCATGGAATTGTATGGACTACCAAGCAGGGTGCGTTCGGACAAAGGAAGAGAGAATGTGTTAGTCGCTCACTACATGATAACACGAAGGGGTGCAAATAGGGGTAGTATGATAACTGGAAAGAGCACGCATAATCAGCGTATCAAAAGGTTATGGCGAGATGTTTTTGAAGGTATTTTGGGCTTGTATTATCAACTATTCTATTTCATGGAGGACAAAGGTATATTGGACCCATTCAATGATCTTCACATTGCTGCTCTTCATCACGTTTACCTGCCCAAAATCAACGAAAAGTTGGAGTTGTGGAGAAATGCGTGGTCTACACACGGTGTAAGAACAATGAAATCTTCTCCGCTGTGTGTGTGGGTTGCTGGCCAGCTGCAAAATCCAGTTGGTATTGAGTCTGATATTGCTGATGTAGACCATTATGGCGTGGAAGGAGTCTTGCATGAAGAAAGAGATGAGGACAGTAGACCAATTTTTGAGGCGCCCTACACACTCAGTGGTGATTGTTTACAGTCCCTTGCACACCAAGTACCACCAGGTTGGAACTCTACCAACTATGGCATAGAGGTGTACTTACAAGCACTAAGCATTATTGAAAATTCCATTGACAGCCGTTAATCATTGTCATAAGTATTGCTTGCCTCTAAGGAGAAGCAACTATTTACTCCTTTAATGCAATGGTTTTTTTGTTTAATTTCGTACGTTAACCTAAGAAATAACTTTAGTTGCTACTACTTCTACTAAACTGATATTGTACTGTACACTGCAACACGGATCAAGTACATCATCCAGTTTCAGGCGCTAATAGGTCGTGATGCAATGCTTGCATGGACGATTTTATCAAGAGACCCAACTGACAGCTGTATTGGACCCCAGAACATTGGGGGCAATAGGACGATCTGTCTGAATATTTGTGTTTGAGGGGCTATTTGTATCCATAGTTTTTCGATGATGTGTAACCATCACCTTGCAGTTTTTCAATGTCAAATGATTCCTTGTCATTAATCTCTGCTAAAAAAATGTTCATTATTCCTTCTAAAGAGGATTTTTTTATTCCATTTAGAAATTAGTAGAGGTGAAAGTGGCCCTTTGCAAACTTAAAATACCTTGAACCGAATAAAATAAAATAGAAACGCTGACTCGAGGAATTAATAGTTTCAAGGCATATTGCATTATGTGGATCCAGGCATTCTAACAGAAAAGCCTTTTCTGCCAAATGAAGTCAGTGATCCACAATTTGTCTGCATTCCTAACAAAACTAAGTCATTACTATTTTGATTCTAGGGATTTTCTAGAAACATTTGAATGTCTGAAGACCTGCCCTGAACTTTCCTAAGGGTTAATCTTATGACAACAACAACAACAACAACAGCAACAATTTATTCCATTCCCATATAGAATAGCTGCAAAATTATCAATATCACATGTGGAATGTGTACCATTTGCAAGATTAAGACCTTTGAAACAGAACCCACAGAGTGAAGCAATAAAGTAGTGATGCTTCTCTGTTAAAGATCAACATAAGTTGCAGGTGCCCTATATTTAAAACTACAACTACACCTGTCCATTTTTACCTCAAAAAGTGAAGACAAAATATGCTTGTAAAATATGAACAAGGTTGGAATGCTCAGAAACAAGTGTACCGTTTTACATAGCAAACATCTTTTGTAAACAATCTTCACTGTGGGAAGACATTGTCAGCATCAATGTGTTTCTCTCAGTCTACTCTAAGCTTTTATGTCAAGAAAGATCACAATGTTAATGAAAATTGCATTAAAATCACGTACAGCTGTAAGTGCATTTAAACCAAGTAGACAACATAACGCTACATTTTGTAAACATGAATAAAGTATAAAACTTTGAAGTGTGGTTTACATAGCAAACAACTTTTACTGACAATTGACACAGATTGCACTGTTGGAAGGCATTGCTATTTAGAAGCTCTAAACAGCTCCAAAATATGCACACCCAAAGGCACAATCATATATATGAAAAAGCTCTGCTTCAATGTGTCATGTACTGACTAGGGGTTTTAGACCACACTCCAAACAACATGGCGGTTTACTCGAAGCACACTTTTTATTTTACCATGCGTGCGCATGTAATTACTATATATGGTAGATGCACAGGGAAACCATAACATCTCCTCCACACAAAAACACTGATCAGTCCCTGGCTTGTAAACATGCTTAAATCACAATTTAGAAACAAACTAAACCAACAAAAAGTGTTCAATACTCGACTGTCTCTAACAAATAACAGTTCAGAGATCAAGTCTCTGTGGTGCCTTGCGCACTCTCTGGGGATACCGTTGCTCACGGACCATAGGACTGGCTGGCATCGCTTCCGAAGGATCGGTAGCTGCAGCTGCGGGAACAGAACCCATCTCCGGCTGATCTGCCACGAGCACCTCTGGAACTGTACCAACCACACTGGGTGGTGCACTCTGTTGGATTGGCACTGGTGGTAGGCTGACCACTTCTGGTTTGCTGAACACCACAGGATCAGGTTCAACTGCTGTCGGCCTCAGCTGGTCGATATGTCGACGCCAAATAATTCCTGGTGCCACCTGCACCTCGTACGTTAGTGGACCGTCTTCTTGACAATCAGCCCTGAATGCCACTTCAGGTCCCCTCGATAATCTCGTGACATCACCGAGTCCCCTACCTCTAACTGACGACGCTGTCTACCCTTCTCGTTTGCAGCCTTGATGTTCTGCTGATGCTGTTGGTTAACCATCTTTCGGTTCAAGTTGGGTTTAACCAAATCTAGGCGAGTGCGTAACGGTCTCCCAAGGAGTAACTGTGCTGGGCTCTCAGCGGTAGTTGAATGGGGAGTGTTCCTGTAGGCTATGAGAAACTTTGCCAACTTCTCCTTCACCGGCTTTGAGCTTTGATGCATGGAACGTAACGCTTGCTTGAAGGTTTGTACTGACCTCTCAGCTAGACCGTTTGTAGCCGGATGGTATGGTGCTGATGTAATATGGCGGATGCCATTGGACCTGACGAACGCCTGGAATTCCTCAGAAACGAACTGTGAACCGTTGTGGCTAACAATCTGTTCGGGAATTCCACATCTGGCGAATAAATCACGTAGGACTTCAATGGTCGTACTTTAAGTGGTGGAACTAACAGGGATCACTTCCGGCCACTTGCTGTGCGCATCGACAACTACTAAGAACATCGAGTTCTGGAATGGGCCGGCATAGTCGATGTGTATGCACTGCCACAGTGCAGTGGCTCACTCCCACGGATGCAGTGGTGCTTTAGTGGACATCTTCTGGTTGAGCTGACACCCACTACAGGCTTTAGCTAGCTCTTCCAGTTGGCCACTGATATTAGGCCACCAGACGTAGCTCCTCGCTAGTGCTTTCATTTTTACTACACCCAGATGCCCGTCGTGCAGCTCCTCCAACACTCTGCCTTGGAGCTTATTGGGGATTTCAACTCTCATTCCCCATAAAATGCAACCTTGGTGAACCATCAGCTCATTGCGCCGCTCATAGTATGCCTTGTCTCCATCTACGCGACCAGACCATCCTTTCACGATGGACTCGTAGACCCTTGATAACACTGGATCACAACGTGTTTCTCTAGCAACTGCTTCACTGGTTACAGGTAATGGCTCAAACTGGGTTGCGTGGAGCACCTCTGACGAATCCACTTCCGTCTCCTCCCTCTCTTTCTGCTGAAGAGGAAGCCGAGACAGCCCATCAGCATTGCAGTGTTTGGTCGTACTCTTGTACTCGATCTTCGTCGATCTTAGTCGAAACCAGTCAGGAACAATGCATAGCGTTGGAGTCGCGCAGCAGTCATGGCAGGAACTCCCTTCTCTGGGTGGAAAATGGAAGTGAGGGGTTTGTGATCTGTTACCAGCGTGAACTGCCTTCCATAGAGGTACACATGGAACCGTTTTACCCCCCACACAATTGATAACGCTTCCTTGTGAAACTGCGCGTACTTGCGCTCAGTCCTGGTCAACGATCGGGACGCAAAAGCTATTGGCCTTTCACTGCCATCAGGCATGACGTGTGAGAGAACTGCACCGATGCCAGTTGGTGAAGCATCACATGCAAGCCTAACTTGTAATGCCGGATCATAATGCGTTAGCACCTGCTCAGATGTGATCATGTGCTTAGCCTCTGTAAAGGCTTGCTCGCACTGTTCAGTCCACTGCCATTTGTTGTTTTGCTCTAACAACTGGTGAAGTGGGTGAAGAACTGTGGATGCGTTAGGCAGGAAGCGGTTGTAGTAGTTAACGAGTCCTAAGAATGAGCGAAGCTGCGACACATTCTCGGGTCTAGGCGCGCTAACTACTGCCTCAATCTTCTCGTGTTTTGTGGGGACCTTCTTTGTCGATCTCATGCCCACAGAACTGAACTGTATCCTTAAAGAACTCGCACTTCTCTTTGTTGGCCTTCAGACCCGCGTCTTGCAGTCGCTTGAGCACGTTCTCTAGATTCTCCAAATGCTCTTGATCAGTTTCGCCCGTGACGATCATATCATCGAGGATGCACTGGGTGCCAGATATTCCCTGTAATACCTGGTCTATGGCACGTTGCCAAATCGCTGGACTTGACGTAACGCCAAAAACTAGCCGATTGTATTGGAACAGGCCCTTGTGTGTATTAATCATGAGGTATTTCTTAGACTCCTCCGTTACTTCCATTTGATGATAAGCTTGGCGTAGATCAAGTTTGCTAAAATGCTTTCCCCCAGCCAAATTAGCAAAAATATCCTCTATACGCGGTAGAGGATACTGTTCGGCAAGAAGTACTGGATTGACTGAAACTTTGAAGTCGCCGCACACGCGCACTGATCCATTTCGCTCACTACTGGGACAATCGGGGTAGCCCATTCACTGTATTCTACTTTAGACAGAATACCTTCCTTCTCTAAACGGGTCAACTCTGCTTCCACTTTGGGGCACAGCGCATATGGAACTTGGCGTGGCTTGTGAAAGCTAGGCTGATAGTTCTCCTCGACTTTTAAATCAGGCTTGTGGCCTTTCAGTGTGCCTACACCCTCAGAAAATACAGACTCGTACTTCTGTAACAACTGATCCACTTTGTGCTGTATGACCCCTTCCAGCGTCTGGCTAAGCTTAAGGGTTTTGATTTCACCCCAGTCCAACTGAATTTTGGAAAGCCAATCACGCCCAAATAATGCTGGCCCTGATGTCTCAACCACTTGGAGGGTTAGCTCCTTTTCTTGGCCCTTCATCTCTCCCTTAGGTGTGACTTTCTGCTCAGTGTAAGTTTTCAGTTTCACGTGACCAAAATGTTCCTTATACTGTTCGTATGGGAGTACAGACACAGCTGACCCTGTGTCTAGTTCCATCTTGATCTCCCTTCCCTGTACCTCTGGGCTAACCCGTATCACACGATCCTTGTCACCCACATTATTAACCTCTAGGGATCCTAAGTAGTCATCGCTGTCTCTGTCATCACTGTTCACATAATTTACTGGGGGTCGGGAACCTTGTGTCTTCCTTTTCTTGAATTTACAGGCCCTCTGAATATGACCGGTCTTGTTACAGTAGTGACATTTGTCCTTTTTGTACGGACAACTCTTATGATCATGATTGCCCAAACAGCGGTAACAACTTTGATCACTAGACTCTTTAGGGGATGGAGAACCCCTTTTCTCTGAAGGCTTAACTTCCCTCTTAGGTTTAAGCTTCTTATTTGGCTTTGACTTGGATAACAAATCAACTGGTTTTGACTCTTTACCTCCCTGGAGGACTTCAACATCCTTGTAAGATTGCTCAATAGCGATGCACTTCGTTACAGCAATGCCAAATGTCAGTTCCTCAAGTTTGAGTTTCAAAAGCTCTGACATCATTCTCTTATCTCGAATACCCGAAACCACTCTCTGAGCCTTTCCAATCGCATGGCTTCATTAAACTTGCAATCGGTAGCTAGATGCTTTAGAACAGCAACATACTGACTCACCGTTTCTCCTGCGTTTCGTGCTCGGTTGTCAAACTCGTACCTGGCGACTAGAGCAGATTTCTGGGGCTTCAATTGCTTTTGGAGACGCTCGACGATCGTGTCGTACGTGAGAGAATCTTCTCTTAACAATATTGGCACCACCAAATCTTTCGCCAGCTGGTACGTTTCGGTGGGAAGATTAGTTAATAGGACGGCTTTCTTCTGTTTCGAGTCGGTCACTCCATTGGCCATGAAGAAGAATTCTAGCTGTTCTGCATACGCTTCGAAGTCAGTTGCCACTACAAACTTCTGAACTTTTCCGATGTTACGAACCGGATTTTGTGCCTCATTTGCCTTGTCTCCCATCTTGAGATATCGTTTGGATCTGGTTCAGGAATGTCTTTCACTTTTTCTGCAGTAAAAATCCCTTAACATCCCGTCCTCGTCACCAAAATTGTCATGTACTGACTAGGGGTTTTAGACCACACTCCAAACAACATGGCGGTTTACTCGAAGCGCACTTTTTATTTTACCATGCGTGCGCATGTAATTACTATATATGGTAGATGCACAGGGAAACCATAACACAATGGGGAGAGGTGTGGTCAAAGATCCACGTACCAGCTTTAACCAATTTACACATGTGTTGGCTGATGGGTAAAATAATGAGTTCTCACAGAACTCTATTGAAGGATGCATCTTGAACCCTAAAACTGGCTCTTCATCTGTGCCAGTTACAAACCTCAGCACATCACCCAGGGCCACTCTTTCTCTCCTCCCACCTGCAACAAGCAATGGATGTTGTTGGTTGGTACAAATGTACATTGCTAAGAAACACCGACCACACAAACTTGTGCGAATACATACTTCCACCTGCAAAGCACACCTGGACAAGGGAATTTATGGTAATTGTATGCAGCAAGAAAACAGGTATCTGGCCATTTAGAGGAACTACATATTAGGTAGCTGTGAAAAGTCACACATTTACATGCGCAATGTATAAGCTACTTAAAAGGATTACAAAAAAAAATTAGGAGATAGAGATATTGAAACAAATCCTGGGTATGAACTACCATCATTCAAAGATCATTCTCGATAACTACCTAGCCAAAAAGTATAACATCCTCTTGCTTATAGATTGTTGAAAATTCATACCAACTGCATGTTAAATATTTGTTGTTGGCTCTTTAGTCAACCTTGCCCCCACCCCCTCTGTTCATCACACACAAAATCAAACTTACTTGCCGCTTCCCTCAGGTATTTGATAAACAATGAATACACTTCAGTTTCGAATTTCTTCCTATTTGATTCCTCTGGAGAAAACATTGGTGTCAACAAGAATGTTAGTTTCCTCAAGGTGAGAATGCTAGCTGGGTTTGGACGCAATAAATGAAGGAATGTTGTCATACCACTTGCAATCTGAAAAGAAAAAGAACCTGTTATTTTTTGTGCAACAATCTGTCATCAATCAATATTTTGTTCATGCTGAAAACATCAAAATGAGGTAAAGGAACGCCCAAATGGGGGATTGTGTATCCAGTGTGACACAAATACAACCAATATATTAGACAGGTAAATGCAACTGTCAACTGCCACTGAAGTTTTTGTACCCTAAATAAAGTAATTTCATGTACACATACATGTACATGTAGCATACTATTTTGTTTACCTGGTATATTCCTAATTTGGATAATCCTGTCCTTAAGTAAGCAATACAAGGGGATGGTTCTGCACTTGAGAAGGTCTCCTGGAGAACATTCTCCCCCAAAAATCTTGGAAGTTTTCCATTTTGAAGGATGCTCATACCTATTGCAAGCAAATGTGACAAAACCAAGATCATCAAAAGAATTGGCTGTCACACTATTTTGTAGAGTCAATGAAAGCCAAAAAAGGTTTAATTCAAAGGCTCTATAATACTGTACTGAAACTGTTAACTGTTGTCTGTTCATATAAATGGCAAAGATAGAAACAGACTGAAACTTGAAAAATGGCCATTTTTTTAAACAGCCTTGAAAAAATCACATAAAACTGCAGCTTTCTCTCCTTCCATTTTTAACTGCTATCTTCTTTGTAATTTTGGAGTACTGTATCCTTTTGGAAATCCGAGTAAAGAAACTTCAGTGGTAAAGTGGTAAATAAACAAAATATTAAATACTTAAAAATAATTTAAATTGTTTGCCTACTCTGTCACCATCAATAAGTTCAGTGAGGCAAAGGAAGTCAAACTGATAATTAAACGAGGTTTCACAAATGAACAATCATCAGGCAAACAACTTTCACTTGCCCATTATGAGTCCCACAGTCTCATAGTCCTTCTCAAAGTCCCATCGGATTCCATTGTCAAAGTATTTCTCCTTTATCTCTTGTAAAATGAGATCAAAAAACTCTTTCTGTGGACCACCAAGGTCCTCGGCCAGCTTAAATAAAGAACAATGCTCTATCAATTCTAAAGACATATTTTCCAATATTTATCACTTAAAAATATTTAGACTGAAATAATCAATAAATATACATGTATTACATTTATCAGCACCTCTCAAAATACCATGTGGTACACAACAAAAAACGAAAAATCCAGATAAAGATGTTTGGAATAACTTCAATTCACATTTTTTATGTAATTATTATAAATACTAACTTGTACTCTGAGGTAAATAAACACTTTCTAAAAGTAACCTGTGACATATGAAACACCCACAAAGAAAATGGGCTGTTAGGTAACTGGTTGGCTGAAAAATTATTTTATAAATTAACCATGTGCGTGAACTGCTGTGAAACTCAAATAATTGAAGAAGTTGAAAAATAAACCTTAAAAGTTGTATGCGATTCTATTGAAGAAACGTCCGTTACTGCTGCAATGCCCTACCACTGAGCTAAAAAGCGTTATGGATAGAACGCCAACTTTAAGTTAGTAATACACCAGCTGTTCATCATCATCAGGTATATCATAAATTCACAAATATAATTTATAAAAAA
This sequence comes from Pachyseris speciosa, assembly GCA_016490735.1. Taxonomy (NCBI): domain Eukaryota; kingdom Metazoa; phylum Cnidaria; class Anthozoa; order Scleractinia; family Pachyseridae; genus Pachyseris; species Pachyseris speciosa. The sequence continues at coordinate 291,862 of JAEMWC010000085.1, read as the reverse complement.
ACACAAATGGACCCATATTTTTCTGTAACTGCTTAAGTTAATAACATCAATGCAAGATGACAAAAGTTACAATGTAGTTTTGAAAGCTTACCTCACCATAGAACTGGACTTGCAAAGTTAGTCGAGGATTCTGAATCTGTTGAATTTCATCAAAAGCTGTCTCCAACAAATTGTACCTGTTGACTAGAATAAAGTTGACGTCTCCTTGTGAGCATTCTGACGCATTAACAATGTCCAGATTCCTACCAACAACAACAAAGTCCTGCAAACATTGGAGAATCTCAACAGGATTTCCACTTCCTGCACATTTGATAGCAACTTGCTCAACAATATCATCAAGATTCATAGCACTCCTTGCTGCATCATTGTTTACTCCTAGCTGCTGACTGGTATCTTGACTGCTTTGCAGAGATGCATGATTGGCAGCTTGAGTGGCAGGTACCACAGAATCCCCCTGTAAAGGAAGCTGCTGGGATGAAGATTGCAAAGGCTGTTGACTGGATGTTGTATGTACATGTACAGGCTGCTGTGCTGCATTAGAAATTGGAACATCTAATGAACACTGGGTGCTATTGTTGCTGGAGTGAAGCCCTCCATCCATTGCAGCTGAGATGACTGTGGCATCATCATCACTGTCATCAAAGAGGTTTGCTGTGAACTGCGTGGAATGTTCCCTTAGCTCACTCAAAAGGAATGCTCTTTGACACCAGCGGCACTTCTCCTTCAACAGAGACCCACATATTTTGGCCTCTAAAGGCCTGGTGCTGAGGGACTTCTGTATGGGCCTCAAATAAATTTTTGCTTGCCCACCTAAAGCAGATTTAAGTTCTTGAACGGACCACGAACTTTTAATAACAGATAAGTCTCTGCAGTTGGCCAAGCACTGCAGCATTTCAAACCCACCACATGTACGCAGTTGAGGGAAGCCTATTATATTCCCATATTCATCTTTGGCATCACTAGTCAGTTTGTTCAACACGGCTTCCTCTGTGTCATCTGCAAAGAGCTTAATTTTCCTACACCCTAAGCCTGCTTGATGTAGCATCTTTTTCTCGGTTGTAGTAGGGGTTTTTTTCGCAAAGCGAGACGCCAGGCACACAAACTGTACAGTCCATGTCCTTTGCGAATTCGAACGCGAGTTCTTCCGTTTTCTCCCCCTTCCAGAGCTACCGCTTCTCCCACCAGTGCTGCTGGGTTGGAATAAGAGGCTCCTTTCTTGCCTAACAGAATCTCTGTAACTCATGGTTGCGCCCGAGGCAGCTGCATTTTCATCAGCCTCATCTGCTTGTTTTTGATCAGAAACATAGCTTGTGCACAGTTCTCTGAGTCGAATACGGTCGCCAATTGTGTTCACTCCTAGGTCGGCCAAAGCGCTATCTGACATAGATAATGCTACTTCTGGGTCTATCCTTTCATTTGAAAAGCTTTCTGAAAGGCTTCCCAAGCTCAACTGGTTTAAAATTGAATCCATGTCGAGTAAGGATCGTAATTCGCGCGCTGGAAACAAAATGGCGGATCATCAACATCGGCGCCCATTGCATTGTGGCTTTTCTGTAAGCTCTTACCCAGATCCCCGTCGGATCTTGACCTCATCCTCATAATGAAGAAAGCACCGCATATAATGACAAAAGCACCGCATATAATGATGAGAAATAAGGTACCGCATATAAGGTAAAAGTACCTCATATAATGACCAAAGTACCACATATAATAACAAAGCCACCACATATAATGACAAAAGAATCGCATGTAATGTAAAAAGCACCACATATAATGGACAAGGCACTGCATATAATGGACTAGACACCGCATATAATGTAAAAAGTACCGCATATAATGCTAAGAGCACCGCATATAATAGACAAGGCACCGCATATAATGCAAAATGCACCGCATATAATGAAAAAAACACCGTATATAATGAAAAAAGCACTGCATATAATGAGGGAAAATCACATAAGACAGTGTTGGCGTTCCATACTGGCCCACCGCCCATCTTCCTTTGCGCCTTTTTTTTTTGGCTGAACTCCTTTGCCGTGCTGAAGGGCCCTTTCCATTTATGTTTTACTTCATTGAGGGTTCTCCTGGCTACACCAACGGTATTAACCATCTCTGTAATGGCTTCCCATGTTTCACGTTTGATTTTATTAGTAATACCGTCAGTAAACTTGCTTTGTAAGGTGCCTTTATTTGCCTCCACGTTTTCTGTAATTATTGTTCTCTGGTAGTAAAATTTGGTTTCCTATTTCCTGTTTTTGGTATCCTCTTCTGGATCCATGTTTACACAGATACAGACAAATTTCGCCCATCACTTTCTTCAACGTGCTTTAACCACAGGCGGCCAGCGTGCATTGCACTCGATTTCCCCGCAAACCTGTTTGTCATGTGGGAATCCATTTTGCTGGCAGATTTATTCCTTGATTAGCAAACTTATCCCTGGAATTGCTATGCCAAGAATAAATAATTCTTCCAGGAACCGATTTTTATTCCTGGTATAGTTATTTCTAGAATAGCAAATTTATCCCTGGAATAACTGTTAAAGTGCATATCACCCCAAAATATTTTTTCGCTACAATGAACCTTTGCACCGCTTCGAAACGCGTTTCACCTTTCGTTTCTCTTTTTTACCAATTGCTAACTTTTTATAGTATTTCAAAGTTGCGAAAAAATTGAGCATCGTTGTTTCACGACCGAGTCAGAAGGGGAGTGGGTCTATTCCTGGGTTGACGTCACAAACTGATTTGCATTGCATCAAGTCTTTGTAAACATGCATGCAAATCAGTTTGTGACGTCAACCCAGGAATAGACCCACTCCCCTTCTGACTCGGTCATGAAACAACGATGCTCAATTTTTCGCAACTTTGAAATACTATAAAAAGTTAGCAATTGGTAAAAAAGAGAAACGAAAGGTGAAACACGTTTCGAAGTGGTGCAAAGGTTCATTTTAGTGAAAAAATATTTTGGGGTGATATGCACTTTAAACCTGGTATAGTTTATTCCTCATTCCAGGAACCAGCCCCTTTTAAATAAGAAATGTGGCATTATGAGATCACTATATTACTTATTACAGGTTAGGCTGAATGGCATTCAGATGGTTGAATAATGGTAGCTGTATTCATGTGCTGAAGGTCAGATTTGACCACCAAAGTTTTTAGAACTGATAAGTTTGTATGTAGGACTTTGCTCTAATGAGCCATAATTTGTAGCATTTTGTTAGTGGGTTAAAAAAGTGTAACCAAATTTTTTGAATGATGCAGTTAAAAATAAAGTGAAATGTTCTTCAGTTTGAAGAATTTTATACTTGCAAGAGTAATATTCATACCTTCTATATTTTCTCCACAGTTTTGGCTGCCTTTTCTCAAAAGAGTAGAAAAGTGTCCAGGAAAAGTCCTTAGTAACATTTTTTTTTCATTTCTCATCAGACTGGTCCAGTAGTAGGTACCGGATCCTTTACCATCAGCATTCGTTTTCTCCCAGACATGGAATGTTACTCTGCATTTGTTTATGGTCTGCACTGCCTTCTGCAAATGGAGTGCTATAGATTTAGGATTGGAAACTTTATTGTTATGGGCTTCCTCATCGTCCCACTCAGTCATCTCATCCAGAACATTGTGAATAAGTACATCTGTTACCCTTAGTAACAGATGCAGCTCATCAAGGAGGGGAGGGGGGGGGGTGATGCAGCAAAAGTTTTTGTTCCCTCTTCTAGTGTTCGCTTCGTAATAGTCATCTGGCTTGGACATGTCGTAGCTGTGATGTGATAAATAAGGTTAGCTCTCCTTTAACTAACAACGATAAATGTGCAAAAACACACATATGCACAAAAATAATTTAAAATAATTAATAATTTAAAATAATTGGTATCTTCCTACTGACATATTAGCTTTAATCTGCTAGATTATTTCTCTATCAGATTCACTAACCTTTTCTATTTGTGTATTGTGCACCACAGCAAGACTAGTGTGATGTAGCACCACTTAGGCCCATGACTAACAAAAGAAACTGGAAGAGAGGATAATAATATTATGAACATTTGAGAAAAGTAATAATAGTGTCCATAACAGTGGAATCAAATACATTTTTCTGAGCATCATATTTTGTTTATAGGGTAGAAATTTGCATGTGATTTAAATGAGTTAATGTTAGTGATTGCTTATATGATATGGGACCAAGACATCCAATAATCAAACACCTTCAAATGTAATGTTTACTATCTCTATAGTCTCCACCTAGGGAGACCTCCACAGGGATATGGTTTCCCCCCACTTTGACAAAGCCAACCTCTTGTACTTCATTGATTTCTTCAAAAACATCCTGAAAGGACTCTGCAATGGTAGTGTAATCTTCATAATTGTGCGGTTCCTTGTTTGATGTTGAAATGTAATTAATCAGCCTTTCCATGGGAAAACCGAATCTAAAATTGAGCTTGATGTTCTTTCTCGTCGTTTTATTCTTTGTCGTCGTGTTTCATCCACTAAGCTCACTTCCGGCATTTATGTGCCAGGGCAAACTTAAAATACCAATACTTTGCAGATGACCCTGGGGAAGAGGTTACTCAAAAACAATTTCGCCATCTACCGCCATGTTGTTAATTATTTTTGTGGGTCATCGTCTAGGTAGTCGGTTTTCTATGCCGTCGTTTTTTGGGTCATTGTTTCCTAAACATCCATAACACAAGCAATATTGACTGTACTTGAAAAATATGTTGTATTAAAGAAGGCAGAGCTAGTATCTGTACATGATGAACACGATGTGTGAAAATAAAATATGAAAAGGAATTCAGATCTTGTTATTCTAACTTTGCCATAATATTACAACCGTGTAGGTTAATCAGTGAAGTTCTGATTGCCACTTGTGAAAGCCAATATGGCCTCGTGTTGACCGTCTGTTTGCAAACAACTCTTGTGTGAGAAAGGGAGGCAAAGTGATTAGAAACATTTGTATCCCTGAGGAGTCCTCAGGCCTTAATATATTCACCTGATTAATGTAAAATAATATTGTGAGCAAATTAGAGACTTATCAGCTCTTTTTGTTGGTAATTCAGTGATATATATGTTGTAAGAACCTCAAGTCCCTCATAAGTTCTTCTTTTTGCAGAATTGAGAATGATAAGATCATGTAGTTGCTGTTTGTTGTTATTCGTGCGCCATCTCCACTGATCTTTACTTTAATTGGTTTCTGTGTATCACTTACTGACCGATCACTTGATTCTCCCTGAAATTGCATGAGTAAACAGATGTTAATTTTATGATATATGGAAAGTGTGAGCTGAAAAGCTGTGAATGCTGAAGATATTTTGTGTCCATGGTACATGTGCATGTATTTTGTTTCACTCCCACTGGCATCCTGGTGTTTCAACAATTAAACTGTTTCAAGTTAAAAAATCTATTACATAAACGTGTTTGAAGAAAGACTTAGAAAAATGAATGTTTTGTAACTTACCAAGTCAATTATTTGCTCCCTGAGCAATTCCTTAAATGAAGTTTGTACACCCTGTGATTTTCCAGGTGTTACAGTAAGGTGACTTAACTCATTGAGATGATCCATGCACTTTTTTACCAAATACGATCTTGGCATCCCATCACACACCATTCCTAGTTGATGGTAGAACTCTTAGCTCACACTGAACTGGTCCATTTAAAGTAGCACTTTTTCCACTTTCTTTTTATCATCTTCTATCAGTGTTGAGTATTTTGAAGTGCCACCCGTGTTAGTAGAGACTGTAGAAGAAGGGTCATCTCAACTGTAATTATGGGTCCTACACGTACTGTTTCTTTCTTCAACCTCTAAACTATTCAGTTAGAGGCCATAGGCTCTCAAAAACCATAGAGCTTTTTGTGCCCTGGTTTTAAGATCTTTAAGATCTTTAAGATATCTCCACTTCGTTGTAGGAGTTAGGGTTGATGGTTATTTTACACTTTTGTCTGTCTTATTGTTGTTTTCCAGTTTTTCAATACATTTTTTTTCAGTGATTCATTTTTAGTTAACAGCTGATCTTCCCTATTTTTTTTGGTAAATCTCCTCGATGAGTTCTTCATAGCAGAGCTTTGGCAGCCCAAAGGGCTGCGAAGCAGAGCACCATTGGTAAGAAAATATGGTAACCCATCTGTTCGAGAAAATTTGGTTTTGGTCACCGTTCGTACGTACGTACATACGTACGTCCGAAGAATTCATGTACATGTATGCGCTGTGAACTGGCTATTGATTGGATCACAGGTTCAAGCCAGGTGTTGGACACCCAAACCAAAACGAGGCTTAATTTTTCGCATCCTTTGTACGGCTCGAACTTTCACATTCAGTTGGTTTCTTCATTTTGAGCAAAACAACCTCATATTCTTTTGAAGTTCTTCTGGTAAAAGACATAAAAATCAGGAACTAGTTTAAAGATACTCCGTAATGTGAATTTCCAAGTGATAGGAAACGCTTAAAACTTGGATCCACTTGCATGGCGCTCAGATTGTGTGGTTAAAAAAACAAAATGATTCAACGCTTCAAGGGCTTTCACTTTACCACGGCATCTTGCAGCTTACCAAGTTGGGTCACTTAACGGTTCAGCAGCATTAATAGGAGGAATGAGTAGCTCAACCTTAGTGGAACAAGTTATTCCCTTGGAAAAACTGCTTGCTATTTGTGTTTTTATTAAAGTGGATACGTATTTTCAAGAACCTCTACATCAGGTCAATTAAATAAATTGAAGCTTAACATTCGGTTTAATCGTTGTTACTTTTCTTGGATTAGGAATGAAACTTGTATTTTTCTTTTGACTGGACATAAATAACCATCATCTCTATTTTACTCGTTTTGGACGCAAAGAAGTAGTTGAATTCGAAAATTTGGTTTATCAACAGAGTTGATAATGTAAATTGACCACTGTACAGGGATTCAATTAGCTGACGTTTCGAGCGTTAGCCCTTCGTCGGAGCGAATCGAGGAATTGTGGGTTGTGTATGGTTTATATACAGAAAATGGAGCTACGCTATTGGTGGTAACATGGTAACGTGAAAAACAGGAATAAATTAATTGAATGAAAAGCGCTCGTTGATACGTAGGGATTAAGAGTGCCAATTTGAAAGATCAGTTTTTGCTCGACATTTTTACGGCTTTCCGTGGTACCTTGATGTAGGGAAAAGCCGGAGATCGACATGTGTTGTTTGGAATGGTTAGGGAGATTAAAATGCCGAGCGACAGGTTTGGATGCGTCTTTGTCATTTTTCTCAACATCACGAAGATGTTCTCGGAATCGGTCACCTAGTTGTCTTCCTGTTTCGCCGATGTATAACTTTTTGCATAATGTGCAGGTTATGCAATAGATAACATTTGCGGAGGTACACGTGAAACGATCAGTGATCTTAACAGATCGCTTAGGGCCGATATTTTGTCAGTGTTTTGAATGAAAGGACAAGTTTTGCATCGCGAGCGCACGCATTTAAAAGTGCCAGGTTGTTCAGTTGTTTTTAATGCGCTTTTAACTAGAAAGTCAGCTACATTTTTGTCGCGTTTGAATGAAATCAGCGGTGGTTCCGAAAAGATTCTAGCAGTTGCTGGATCATTTGAGAATAGGGAATGGCGTTTTTGACATGAGATGGATGTGAAGATGAATATTCTCACAGTTATTTGTTGTATTCATCTTCACATCCATCTCATGTCAAAAACGCCATTCCCTATTCTCAATTTCTTAGACTTCGACGCCTATGTAGTGGTGACTCTGATTTTTCCAACAAATCAGAGGAAATGTGCCATTTTTTCGAGAAACGTGGCTATCCTGATTCTGTGGTTCAATCGGGCCATCACCGCGCTCAACAGATTGATCAACAGTCAGCACTACAGACGTCACAAAAGGACAAGAATGACAGAATTCCATTCACCCTCACATTTCACCCGCAAAATAACCCAGTTAAAGCCATCATTCTTAATAACTTTAAGATACTGCAAAATGATCCAGCGACTGCTAGAATTTTTTCGGAACCACCGCTGATTTCATTCAAACGTGACAAAAATGTAGCTAACTTTCTAGTTAAAAGCGCATTAAAAACAACTGAACAACCTGGCACTTTTAAATGCGTGCGCTCGCGATGCAAAACTTGTCCTTTCATTCAAAACACTGACAAAATATCGGCCCTAAGCGATCTGTTAAGATCACTGATCGTTTCACGTGTACCTCCGCAAATGTTATCTATTGCATAACCTGCACATTATGCAAAAAGTTATACATCGGCGAAACAGGAAGACAACTAGGTGACCGATTCCGGGAACATCTTCGTGATGTTGAGAAAGATGACAAAGATGCATCCAAACCTGTCGCTCGGCATTTTAATCTCCCTAACCATTCCAAACAACACATGTCGATCTCCGGCCTTTCCCTACATCAAGGTACCACGGAAAGCCGTAAAAATCTCGAGCAAAAACTGATCTTTCAAATTGGCACTCTTAATCCCCACGGTATCAACGAGCGCTTTTCATTCAATTAATTTATTCCTGTTTTTAACGTTACCATGTTACCGCCAATAGCGTAGCTCCATTTTCTGTATATAAACCATACACAACCCACAATTCCTCGATTCGCTCCGACAAAGGGCTAACGCTCGAAACGTCAGCTAATCGAATCCCTGTACGGTGGTCAATTTACATTATCAACTCTGTTGATAAACCAAATTTTCGTGTTTCACTTCCCCACCGACGCAGCACCACAGTTTCTTTAGAAACTAATCCCCTTTATTCATTTGAAGTAGTTGAATTGTTTGTTTGTTTTGCTGTTATGCTTGCAAGCAATGGCTAACAAGTGTTTTTACTCTGCTTGGCTGACTCTTTTTCGACGTCTCTGCCTCAACAGCATTAAGAAATTTTTGCTCTTATCTTATTAACACGTAATCGCAATGAGTCCTCATAAAATTAAGGATTAAAGCCCTGGCTAAACGATCAAACATTTTCATGCAACATCGTGTTTGTCAAACATAACATTGGGTGGCTAAACGCGCAAACAATGTTTGACCAAACACTAGACAGAGTGAGTCCACAAAACGATTTTTTGCTGAAATTTCGACGTTATTTGGTTCATTTGGTTGCACACTTTGTTGGTTGGGGTGGCTAAATAATCAAACGTTTGTAACGCGAAATGTTGGATGAAAATATTTGATCTGAGATCAAACATGGAAAGCCATGTAAATGCAATGTTGAGAGATGTGGCCAAACGGTCGAACATACTCGCGCAACATGATGTTGGATGAAATGTTTGATCGTTTTTTGTTTGTTTAAATTTGTTTTCGTTCAAACATACGTGTCGTATATTGTTTTCTTGTAATGTTTTGAGGTTTTTGCAACGCGGTTAATTCCTGTTGACTGCTCTAAGCATAAAATATTGGCTCAAGGAAAGCAATGCGAAGTTGTTCAATACCAGACTAACCAGTACAAAAACGATTATAATCGTGGAGCTTCGCTTTTAGGCTTGGCTAAATCTATATCTTATTTGTTTTGGTTTTCTTTTTCTAGATTTTTTTCATCGTTGTCTCTTTTTCTAATTCTTCATGCAACATCTCAACTGACTGTACTTTCTCCAAAAAATATTCATCCTGTAACTGCCATTCAACAAATTCTTTTCTTTGCGCCCAGATGCGGTTTTAAATTGGTGTGAAATCAACGCACGTTTTACATGACCTCCATTCTTCCTGCAGTGTCTTTGATAGTTAATCCACCAACAGGGATGCCTTTATTTGAAAGCTGCACAAACGATTTGAAGTCTGCAGTGTTTTTTTCCTAATGGTTTCCCAGCAAAGCAGCAATGTAATAGGAATTTCAATACAGCAAAATGATTCCTTACTATTTTGTTTTTGTTGTTGTCCATATTTTAGTTGATTGCTCCACCAAGGCTGGACAGATATTCCACGGATGTCTCCTGACAGTAGTGAGGAAGAAATCTCCTTAAAATCGGCGAATCTGACATTTCTTTGTAGTAAAAGATTTTATCTTTCATTACAATAAAGTTTCGATATAACGCGCGCTCCGATCGGTTGAAACAGTGTGCGTTATGTGAGTACAGATGCACAGCCAGCTACGCACGCCATTGACCCAAATGAAATTTCCAAAGATTTCCCTTGGTTTTTATTTTGACTAAGACATCTTGTACGACCTAGAAAACTAAGTATGTAAAGGAGCGTGGATTTGGAAGAAGCTTCTGCGAGTAACACCACAAACGACAGCATGAAAAATTAAAGCATGTTTTCAGAGTCACACAGCGACGATCAAGGGCAATTTCGGCAACTTCTGTAAACAAGAGTGATATTAATCCTTAATGTTACGAGGTCTCATTCCGATTACGTGTTAATAACATAAGGGCAAACTTTTCTTACCACTGGTAAGGCAATGACATTGACAAACAGGCAGCCAAGCGAAGTAAAAACACGTGTTCGCTAGCAAACAAAACAAACAAACAATTCAACTACTTTTTAATTTGCGTCCAAGGCAAGTGTTGATTATTATTATTTACATCTAAGCGAGAGATAAGTACGAGTTTCAGTCCTGAACAAGAGTAACAACAATTAAACCAAATGTCAAAAGCTGAAATTTATTTAATTCACCTGTGCTGTAGAGGTTTACAGCACTTGAAAATAGACATCCACTTAAAAAACACGCATTAGATCCGTAAACATAGCAAACGGTTTGTCCAAAGAAAGAACTTCGTCCTCCAAGTTTGAGCTACTCGTTCCTCCCATTAATGGTAAACTGTTCTGTGACCCTTTTTGGTGAACTGCAAGATGGCATGGTAAAGTGAAAGCCCTCGATGCATCAAATCATTTTGTTTTTCAACCACACTCCTGCTACGTTGATGCTAGTTTTAAGCTTTTTACAAGAAAAATATTTTGCTCTTACTTTTGCACACGTAAAATCACCTTCCCAGGTATCTTTTAAAACTAGCTCTTGATCTTTAGGCCTTTTGTAGCGAATGTATGAGCCAAAATTCAGCCAAATCTCACCGAACAATTTGCTTTTTGATCCTGATTTTAGTCTAAAAAACAACTCGCACTTTGATGGTTTCTGAACTTTGATGGTTTGACATTTTGACAGCTTTGGTCGCGTTTTGCCAATAACACGTTTTGAACCACTCTAACGAGGATTGTGATTGGTTTGTTCTAGCATGCCTTATGAGAGTGCAGATGCACGGCTGACGCCACTCATAGGAGTTGTAAAATAAATTTTTCCAAAAATTTTAGCTGAATGCGTGAGGAAATTAAGAAATTCTTTATTACAAAACAATAAAGAAGCTTTAACTGTGCTTGTTCTCTTATAAGGCCCGCAAGAAAGTGATGAGAGCACGAAAGAAGTAGTTAGAAGTACTCGCCTGCTGCTTGTGCTTCTTCCCACTTCTTTTTTGCTCTCATCAATTCCTTGCATTAATCATAACAGAACAAAGCACGGTTAAGGCTTTTTTATTTGTTAATTGATGAATGAAATGCTACAAACCCGCCAAATTTGTTGCGCGTTTATTTCTAATTCGCGGCAATTTGTATCTTCGCCAATTATGTGTCCGGATATATAATCATCTTTTGTCTTATTTAGAGCAATCAGAGGTCGTGTAATAAGAGAATTATTAGCACTTAGGCATAAATCAAAAGATGAGAGCAAAATGACGGCTAGAAATCAACAGAAGATCAATGTTTCACAGCAAAGACATTACCATAACGCACAGATTTTGAATGTTCCATGTCATCACACTGCTGTGTTATTTATGTAGAGAGCCGAATATTGACCTTCATTGTTGTGGGATGGGAAGAACGAGGATGCATTTACAGATGCTAAAGCAGTGACAACTTAAGGAGGTTAATGTCAAATTGAAAATTTTGGTCCAAACAAATTGGAATTTACCAACGGTGTTTTGGCTATCAAGCAAAGTAAATCAATATTTTAGAGCACGGTACTCGATTTTGTACACATTTGTATGGGATACGAAGGTAAATTTTATTGCTTTTCAATTTTTTGTTGGGAAGCGCGAAACTTTAAGCTACAGAGTCAATTTTGGCAAAATTTTAATCCAGAGAAGTTGAACTTTCGATATCAGATCGAACATATTTTATTCAGGTTTATAGGATCTTATACAGTTTATTGCAGAAGTAATAGTGCCACACATCTCTCTGTAAAATCGGCTGTGTACATTAAACGTTTTTTTCCTCAGTGTCGATAACTACTGTGCGTGCGTGAAATTCAATTCTCACCATGAATACCGTTATTACTATAAAATAAATGCCATTTACGAATTGTCCTACTTAAACGATTCTTATGTCAAACACTTCAACTGCCATTTAAGAAAAAGGGTCACGGAACAGTTTTAATTAGCTAATATCTTTTAATAGTAATCATTTTTGGCAGGCTTGGGAAAATATGTGACATGTGCCTTGTTTAAAGGGGCTATGTCATGGTTATTTTACGGTCTTTGGGGGAAAAATTGGGGTTAATTTAAAACTAATAACATTTAAGATCGTAGATCCCCAACAGGAAGACAAAAAGTTGTTTTTTAAAGAAGACCAACACATAATCGGCTTATAATGGTTCTTTCTGGACAGCAAAGCTGAAACTTAAAAAGCAGCAGCCCACTTTTCTTCAAATTGCAAATTTCTATCCCTGCCATCCATAGACGAGGAGTCTTATTTTTTATTTGACTGTACTAGCAAAATAGTTTTGAACAGAACTGAAGCATTATTTTGAGTTTCCATTGGTATAAACATCTCCTGTGGCTTGTTAAGACAAAAAGGAAAAGAAAACCTGATAGTTTGGACAGATAATCGCATGGGGCCGAGTAAAATTAAGAATTTACCTTACTTTGTGTTTTCAGAAGTTGCTGAAATTGACGTCATCGCACAAAACACAAGTGATACTTGCCCTTAATTTTACAAGGACTCATTGCGATTAGGTGTTAATAACATAAGGGAAAACATTTCTTAACAGTGTTGAAACACCGACGTCAAAAAACAGTCAGCCAAAACAACAAAAGAAACAGACAATTCAACTACCTACTTTTTTGCGTCCACAACGGGTAGAGATGATTGTTATCTATATCCAGTGGAGAGAAAAATACAAGTTTCATTCCTGAACATAAGTAACGACAATTAAACCAAACATTAAGCTTCAATTTATTTAATTCACCTGTGTTGTAGAGGTTTCTACCACTTGAAAATATGCATCCACTTTTAAGTAAAAACACACATCTGCAAAAAAAAATAGCAAACGGTTTGTCCAAAAAAAGAACTTCTTCCACCAAGTTTGAGCTACTCGTTCCTCCTATTAATGCCTGTGAACTGTTAAGTGACCTTTCTTTGTGAGCTGCAAGATGCCGTGGTAAAAGTAAAAGCCCTCGAAGTATTAAATCATTTTGTTTTTCAACCACACAATCCGGTTGCCATGCAAGTCGATCCAAAATTGAAGCTTTTCCTAAGAAAACGTTTTTGTTCTTCCTTTATGTCACTTGAAAATTCACCTTCCTGAGTATCTTTTAACTAGTTCTTGATTTTTATGTCTTTTATGCAAATTAAAAGACAAACTTCGAAGATGAAGTTGTTTAGTCTCCACCCTATGTACTAAGTCAACAGCGTTGATCGCTGGTCGACCAACTAGTCGCTCTTTTAGATTTTCCACCACATAGATTTCTTGGGTGGTTTCTTCCCAATTTCTAGACTTCGAGTTTCTTTTCACTACACCTTTGATGGAAAGTTTTGATTTTCTGGCCCAAACAGCTCTCTCTTAGCCTTCTGCAGTTTAGGATTAATTAACACGTGTGCGCTTGCAAAGGCAAGTAAAGCATGAACTATATACCGTCACGCACAAAACTGTAACACACATTTGAATCCAACATTCCGGCCCCTAAACGCGCACTAGGAGTGTTTAAACTATGTAAAAATGATTCAAACAGATAACAAAAACTTTATACTAAGCAGTTCTAATCGTTGTTTAGAAATAAGTTCAGTCAAGGGGCCATGTGAAGTCTTTGTGCCTCTAGTAAAACAATCTTGTCTACAGGGTGCTCTAGGACGTTGGACTTGGTTCTCAGAACAACTCTTCTCACAAGCCCGTCGCCTTTGTTGGATTTGACTTCCATGATGAGGCCTAACGGCCAGGAATTTCGAGGAGAATTCTCATCCACTACGAGAATGACATCTCCCACTTGAAAGTTGACCTCTGGTGTCGACCACTTGTGTCTCTCTTGCAGACTTGGTAGGTACTCCTTGAGCCACCTACACCAAAACATGTCTGACAAGTATTGCACTTGTCGCCATCTCCGACGGGAGTAAAAATCTTCCCTGTTGCAAAGACCGGGGGGCAATACAGGGCCAGAGTGCAGTAGCAAGAGATGATTTGGACTTAGGGTGCCAAGATCACGAGGGTCGTCTGATACCTTTGTCAAGGGTCGGCCATTGATGATTGACTCCACCTCACACATGAGAGTTGTCAGCCTTCTTCATCAAGGACTTGCTCTTTCAAAAGGTCGCCCATAACCTTTCGAACAGTGCGGATGCAGCGTTCCCACACGCCGCCATGATGGGAACCTGTGGGAGGATTGAAAACCCATTTAATGTTGCGTTGAAGAAGAAACTCCACTATCATGCTCTGGTTCCAAGCAGAAACGGCACCACGCAGCTCCTTCTCCCCACGTACAAACTTTCCACTGTTATCGGATCTGATTAGCTCAGGAACACCTCATCTGGCAATAAAACGGCGCATGCTGTTTATAAAGGAGTCTGTGCCCAAACTGTGGGCAACTTCTATGTGGATTGTGCGGATCATGAAACAAGTAAACAGTACACCATATCTTTTGACTTCACTTCTTCCTTGTCGAACTGGAAAGGGACCAAAGCAATCCACGCCAACGTACGTGAAGGGACTCTTGTCTGGAGTGACCCTGTCCACCGGAAGGTCTGCCATCTTTTGAACTCCAACAGGAGCCTGCCTTCTCCTACAGTTGACACATTAGTTGAGTGACTTCCGCAGAATAGCTCTTGCACCAATGATCCAAAATCTCTCCCCAAGGAGACCTAGCGCATGCTTAATGCCAGAGTGCCCAGAGATGCTGTGGAAGTGTTGAATAATTAGGCGATGTGGTGGGATTTCAGCAGGATAACGGGTTGTTTTGCATCTAATTGAAGTGGAGCGTTAGCAAGCCATCCTCCTACTCTTAACAGGCCGTCCACCAGTAGAGGGTCGAGCTTGAAGATCCTGCTTGATTTTTTGACTTGAAAGCGTTGTCCCAATTTCTGGTTGTGTCGGGTTGCAGCGACAGGGGTAGAATTACTTAGGGCGGTAATTTCTTCCTGGAAGCTTTCCTTCTGGGTATCTCTTAGGATTTCGTTTTTGGCGGTATTCATCTCTGCAACGGTGATTGGAACTATTTCAGGCTTCTTGGTTGACAGCGGCCGTGTTTCCCAGCTTGTGTTGCTCGATGGCTGCTCTGAGGTTCGCACAGTAACGCAGCACCCATGCGATGAATTTCTTCAGGCGATGCCACTGCGAGAAGTGCTCAAATAATTGACTGACTGCCACTGTTCCATCTTCTGCTGCATGTGTGGTGAATACCTGTGGCTCGTTCTTAACCTCTGTCTGCAGTTGCCGGGACAGTGTTCTCTCGTGTAGACCAAGTTGCTTCTGGATTCCAAAGGAACGAGGGACCAGCTATCCATCACTTGTTTCCCAACAATGCTTCTGCTGTAAGGCCTCGTGAAGCATCGTCTGCCGGGTTCTGCCTGCTGCTGATGTGTCTCCACTGAGATGGAGAAGTAGCCTCTTGAATTGCTGCAACACGGTTCGCAACGCATATGTGGAACCGCTTGTCATCATTACCAATGTACCCAAGAACACAGGTACTATCTGTCCAGAAGATAGAGTCGTTGATTGGCAAGCTTATCTCCTTCCTTACCATTCTGTGCAACCAGGTAGCCACGACAGCCGCCGATAGTTCGAGGCGAGGTATCGTCAACTGCTTCAGTGGTGACACTCGAGACTTGCCGATGCTGAAGGAACAATGGATATCACCGTTACTGTTGGTGACCCAAAGATATGTAATGGCACCGTATGCACGCTGTGAGGTGTCTCCAAAATGGTGGAGCTGACTGGAAACGACTTCGCCAAAATCGTATGGCTTGAAGCAACGGTTGACTTTTAACTGATCCAACTTAGGAAGATCTTCCAGCCAATTTCACCGATTTTGATCTTCGTCCGGGATAGTGTCGTCCGAGCCTAGATTTCGGCGGCATAGATCTTGTAGCAGAGTCTTCGCTGGCAGAACGAATGGTGTGGCAAAGCCCAGAGGATCGTAGACAGAACTGATAATAGAAAGGATTCCTCGTCGAGTTGCGGGTCTGTCTCTCACAGTTATCTTGAAGCAGAAGGCATCTGACTCCACATCCCACCGGACGCCAAGGGCTCGCTCAATTGGCAGCTGATCGAGGGGGAGGTCTTTCACAGAGCCTGCCCTTTCTGACAATGGAATGGAATTGATGACATTCCGGGAATTGGAGATCCATTTTGTGAGATGGAAACCTCCCCTTGAAAGTAACTGGTGAAGCTCGCTGACTAGGGTGATGGCCTTGTCCTCATTTGGCACAGACTTCAGACAATCGTCCATGTAGGAGTTTTGCTTGATGGTGCTATTTGTTTCTCTGCTAAATGCATGTTGATTGTCATCAGCTGTTTGTCGTAGGCCGAAGTTAGCACAACATGGAGATGATGTAGCACCAAACAAGTGTACCATCATCTGGTATTCTTGTGGATCCTCAGTAAGGTCATCTCCTGGCCACCAGAGAAAATGCAGGGCTTCGCAATCGTTGGGATCAACACGGACTTGGTGGAACATAGTCGAAAACGACACACACTTTGTCTGGCTTGTTTGGGTTGAGGACTGGATGGTGAGGCAGATACCATAAGGGGCCAACAGGGTTGAGGAGCCGATCTTCTGGTACTTTACAGGCGTGACCATTCTTCAAGAGGTTGTCCATGAACGAAGTGTACTTGGAACAAAAGTCAGGATCCTTTAGTAGCCTTCTTCGTAATAGCCTTAATCGATGCTCCACCAAGAATCGATTG
The DNA here is from genome assembly GCA_016490735.1 of Pachyseris speciosa. NCBI lineage: Eukaryota > Metazoa > Cnidaria > Anthozoa > Scleractinia > Pachyseridae > Pachyseris > Pachyseris speciosa. The sequence goes on along the minus strand of JAEMWC010000085.1, from coordinate 274,804 downwards.
TTCGGCAAGGTGGGTGGAGTGTTCCTCCAAGGTAGGTATATCTGATAATGGCCATCCTTCAGGACGATGGACCTCTCCATAGCACGCATTGCCCGCTGGTCGTCCTTTGACATTCCTGGGTTGTCGTCGTAGACTGAGTCACTAAACTCTAAGTTGCAGAACCTTACGAATTGTTGGTTAAGTTCATTATCTGCTCTAACGAAGTTTGTTGTGCGTTATGACTTACCGCTCCTTCCCAAAGGGCCATTGATGGTCCATCCAAAGACAGTTTTTTTGTCGCGTAGGGGCCTTGGCCTTCGCACTGCCTCACTTCTCTGGGTTCCATTGCTTTAGGAACATCATTACCAATAAGTAGCCCAATGTTGGCATCGATCTTAGGAATCTGGATGTCCTTCAGATACGGGAATTTGTCCATGTCACTTTGTTTAACTGGAAGTTTGGGAGTCGAGAACACAGTGTGGAGCTTGATGAATTCGTCCTCATTTAAGTCAAAGACTTCAAGACTGAGTACTTGACACTCAGTGATGCTGTTGCACTTTCCCAAAGTGGTTAGTGAGAGGGTGGTGTCATCTCCATCAACGCCGAGCTTCGCCATCAGCAGGCACACATGGAACGTGATCAACTGGTAGAAAGGTAATTTAATCTTGGTTTTACGCAGTGTGAAATCTGTGCCTTGTCCTCGCTCATGGAATCAGGATAAGCCTACGTCAGCTCAAAAGAATATTACAAAGACAAGGCTTAAGAGGAAGGGGACACCATACTGACTTTGGTTTGGTAATTAGCGCAATCGAACAAGAAATGGAAGGAAGTGGTAGTGGTATGGTTACCGTGCAATGTGGCAGCGATTAAGAAATGATCAAGGAAATGTGGTTAGTCGCGAAACAGTGCGACACGCTTTGAGGATAATTGATCCCGAGGGAGTATCTGAGCGACTAAGACACAGGTTGAGGCGAAGGCAATATAGAGGCAAAGGACCGAACTTCCTGTGGCACATTGACGGTTATGACAAACTTAAACCCTTTGGGTTTTGTGTTCACAGATGCACTGATGGGTTTAGTAGGCGACTTGTGTGGCTTGAGGTTTGTTCTACGAATAGCGATTCGCGAGTTGTAGCAAGTTATTTTGTTGGCTGTGTTAGACAAGTTAGTGGAACGGCAACAGTAGTGTGTGCTGATTACGGAACAGAAAACATGAAAGTAGCGGGTATCCAACGATTTCTTAGGCGTGACTCCAATGATTCTTTGTCATGGAGCAAAAGCTTCATGTATGGCAAGTCTTCCTCGAATCAAAGGATTGAAGCCTGGTGGGACCAGCTGCGAAGAAATTGTGTGGAGTGGTGGATTAATCACTTCAAAGAGTTCAGAGATCTTGGTTTGTATTGTGATGGTCATGTCTTGCATGTGGAATGCTTGAAGTACTGCTATATGCATTTGATACGAGACGAGCTTCAAAAAGCTGCTATTCAGTGGAACCTGCATCGCATTAGACCTTCAACTAACCCTAATTCTCCCCCCGGAAGACCTGACACTTTGTACTTCCTACCATCTTTAACAGTGGAAGAAGTAAGAGATCATAAGTACCCTGTTGCCGATGATGACATCGATGTTGCTGAAGAGCTTTGCTGTTGTGACCCTCCGCCTGACTGCTTAGATTCATTTTCACAGCTGGCTACAATTATAATGAATGAGCATGGACTTTATGCCATAGAGAACATATGACTTTGATCTTCTCACGAGGCATCTTTCTACTTAGTGTTTGAAATTTGTGTAATGAAACTGATGTGGCCATTGTAATTGGACTAATTGGTGCTATGAGCAAAAATGCTACCATTCACAAATGTTCTTCAGTTCAATGTTACAGTCCGTTCTTAAACCCTTATGCTGTTAATATAGTTTCTTACGTCCACCTGATTGAGGATTTGCCTTTATGTAATGCGGCAAGTGTGCAATAAATGAAGGTTGTTGTTTTATAGGAAAATGCCCTTGATTTTCCTGTTGATCAAAGTGGCTTGGGTGTGAAATCGCAAATATCCAGATTTCTCGTTTTCCATGAAAAATTGTCATCAGAATTGAATGCTGCTACACAAAGGATCTTTGCTACAAAAAATGTACTAATCATACCTTGGCATACTAAGGAGTTTTTCGAAGGGATGGATTACGTTACAGTATGTCACATAACTGAAGACAGTTCTTGGTAAATCTGGAAAGCATATCAAGGAGAGCCTTCTTCGTATCTTGAACAAACCGCAACCACGAGCACTGAAAGCCCGCAATCTCCCCGCAAGTCAATTAAAACAATCTATTGCTTACACGAGAATTATGAATTTTATTTCAACAGGAAAAGTCTTTTAACTTTACATTCTATATTTACCCAAAACGTCAATTAATAAATAGTTTACACTTGCTCCCTGCAAACACCCTCCCATTAATGGTAACATACAGTGTTTGAATGCCTCAGGGGTCATGTGATGTGACAATAAATTTAATTTTACAAGCTAACTGGTGGGAACAAGGCTGACTGTCAAACCGAACAACAAAACAACAGTAGACGGTATTTCACTTGACATACCATTGGTAAAAGCTGATTGCTTCGAAAGACAAAACCCTGACCAAAATTATTTCTTGGAGGATTGTGCGTCCTGTTCGTGCTATACATATCCTTCTGTGAACTTTACAGATGGACTAATCCACTGGCTGTACTACGTGAGAATCAATGCCGTTAAGAATTGGAAGCGCACAAATGCCTTTGGAAGGCATTTGTCCACTTCCAGTTCTCAAGAAGTGTACAATATGTCCAACTGGACAGAATATTAATCTTTGAAGCAAAAAGCCCCTAAATAAATACCAGAAACACAACTTGCGACTCGTGGCAGGCAAATCATCCATTCCACTCTCCAAACTGAACGGAGCTTATGAAGGTACAGCCTTTTTCCTCTACATCCTTGGTTCAAAACTTCTTCGAGAAGGCGCTTTTTCTCATCTTTTCCAGAAACTTGCTTCTGAGCTAGTCTAGACTGGGCAAAATACTTGATGTTCATTGCATCACCTCTTACACAGCCTAATTCTTGCAGTTCCTCAGCAGAACACATGACAATTGCCTGGAAATCCATCTGATAGAGAGACAATGACTTATAAATATCTTTGTTTTAAAAGTTTTTCAAACAGCCATACATACACCCTGAGCCTCTATGGTAAAGTATTTTGCTGTCCATGCAAACACTGACATAAACGATCAAGTTCTCAAAAGTCACGAGTAATGCTCACAAAGGTCACACTCCACAGAATGCTTATAATAATAATAATAATAATAATAATAATAATAATAATAATAAGATTAATAATAATAATAATAATAATAATAATAAGTGGGTGATAAATTCCTCACTTTCTCTCAAATTTGAGCTTGGGATGTACCTGTCTGGCCACATTTCCCGTCCTGGATAAGATGATAATACACTGTAGTTACGTCCAATGTTATTACCTTTTCCGGATGTCTCCAAGGTTGGTATTATAGATTTCACACTCTCTTTTCCTGGAGTAAGACAAAATTAACCCTGGTGATGGAGGTTCTTCATAGAAACAATATGCACAATCGTAATTTGTCTTATTGACAAGATCAAGCCCATTATCTAGACGATCCACGAGGATTCGAAAAGCAAACAAGCAAAGGAGATCCGAAGCATACACTCGATTCATAATTACGGTATAGATATATCATATCAACAAGTAGTAAATAGATCAAAGGTAATTTTTAGTAAGAAATCAGCAGCAAGCCTAGTTTATCTAGGTTCTACTAAGCGTACGTTTTTAAATGCAAGTCCTTCGGGCTTAATAATGACGGTTTAATCAATTCAATAAGCTTAAGCTTGCAAGTGAGCTTATGCAACGACGTATAAAACAGTTAATTTTTCCGTGGACTTCATTAAAATGTTGCCACGAGTCTCCCAAAAATATATGCTATATTCAAGAATAACATTAAATATTAATTCCGATCGGTCTGAACAAAGGAAGAGAGGATGAAACGTGTTGGAACTGAACCTACCTCAAGCTCATCGCTGTCTGCCATGTTTGGTAACAAGTACGTGAAGAATTGAGCCTGCGGGACAAATGTCAGCGGCCTCCCGAAACATCCCGACAACTCAACATCTCGACAAGCCGACATCTCGACATCTCAAAGACTCGACATTTCAGCATTTCAGCATCTTAACAAGTCGATAAGTTGCATGTCCCTTATGGGGCTCCGTAGGAACTCTTTCCGATCTTATTGTGCATTGAATCCTTGCTCTTGTTCTTCAGATTGCCACTGATGTCTCCGAATATTGGGTGTGTAAGTGCTCTAGCCTTTGACTCCACGAATTTTGCGATGTCATCAAACGTGATTTCTCTCTGCTTTTGGAAGGTGATGTCATCTGCAATGTCACGCCATCTTTGTCGTAGAGGAAATGGCAGTCTTTCCACCACCCTCTGCAGGCTGTCAGGATTTTCAATTTTGTTTAAGTGGCCAATCTCACGAAGGGTGTTTTTGCAGCTCGTAAGCAACACTGAAAACTTCTGAAGTGCTTGTCTGTCCTCATTCTTGATGGGTAGTCCTTTCGTTAATCGATCAATGTAAGCAGTGGCTATCTTAAATCCTTGACCATATCTCTCCTTCAGCAACCTACAGGCTTCTTGGTAGCCTTCATGAAGTTTCATCGACAGGCAGCTCCTCATAAGGTCACGAACATCACCAGAAGTGTATTGGACTAGATAGTTAAGCCTTGTGGTGCTATCTAGTGTCTTTGATTCGATGAGGCTTTCAAAGGATCTTACGAAGTCGCAGTAATTCGTCGGGTCTTCGTTGAATGTTTGGACCTCAGTGTGGGGCAGTGACAGTGTAAGTGCTAATTGCTGATGTTGGCCGAGTAAATGTTGCAGTTGTTGGTCTCGAATCTCCTGCGCATGCATGAGCTGTTCACTTCACTCTTGTTTGACCTCTTTACCGTCCGCATTGCAGCTGCTGAGCTGAGGCGGTTTTGTAGGTGACCACACAGGAGCGTCTGGCGAGGCGGTACTCGGTTTGGTATCAAGCAAACTATCTGTTGTTCCCTTTTTCGGGCGACCGTTAGGAGCTTGGATTGGAGCGAAAGCCTTGTCATAGGAGGTTGCATGGTCCTGGGTACGACCATATGTCAGTAATTGAAAGTACTGATCTCCTAGTTCTGCCATGGCGTAAACTTGCTCCTCGGCTTCCATTTTAGCGATTTCGGTCTCGAGTTGAAGGTGTTGTTTTCATTGATTAAGGTACAACTTCGCTTCTTCTTGTTGCTGTTGGTGTTCCAACTCTTTACGTCTTAGCCTTAATTCTTTTTCTTGAAGAGCTTGCTGCTTGTGTAGAGCTGCTGCTTCGGTGGTTAACGCTGCCTTTTTTGCGTTCGCAATAGCTCTGGGGCTGAAGGCCGAGGACGAAACTTGTGACTTGTCAGAACCCGTGTGTGAAGATTTCGATCGTGTTGACCTTGTGTGGGACTTTGATCCTACGCTGCTCACCAAATCTTGTGGGGTGACCTCACTATCTGTCCTCCCACACCGCTCATTCTTCGCCTTTTCAAACCAGCTTTCAAGTGTCCTTCGAAAATTGTCGATTCTTTGCATTTCACAGTCGAAATATTCAACAGAGTCTTGGATTTCAAATTCGTCTTCAAGGGAGGCGTCTTACACATTGTGGGTGTCTTGGAATTTAATCGCGGCTTTATAGAATTCTTGCACCTTTGATTGAACTTCATCAACACCACTCGTGGTCGACATAAACTCTGTCACTTCTCTGATCTTGTTGGTCACATTTCCTTTAGCTGAGCTTCTACTCTTGCGAAGCCGGTAGGATTTTTCGTATTGAATTCCTTCGTAGTCTAGAGTTACATTTGGGCACCTGTCACGTGTTGATCCATCTGTCTGTTCTGTTGCATCAGTTGAATTCGCTTCCATGAGTCTCTATAAATTGAGCGATGGTTATCTTCGAACTAATGGAAGCACCAAAAAGACTTGAAGTTCCCCATAGCATGTCTCTTAGATGGTTCGACTAAAAGACAACAGATACAAATTCTAAGGAAAATTACAAACAAAACATAAAAGACAGAAAACGACAAACTTACAGATATTTCCTTTGTCCGGGGTTGACGATAGAACTGAGCTGAAATATTGAATACTAAAATACTTTGGCGATAGCGTGTGCGATTGGACCCGAAGAAAACTGAAAACTGATCCCCGGTGGGATTACTTAACACGTGTGCACTTGCAAAGGCGAGTAAAGCATTAATTATATACCGTCACGCACAAAACTATAACACACGTTCGAATCCGACACTTGACTCTGAAATGACCGTCACAATTCAGCGCCAGTGTCGATGTTCAACCGTACAGTTGTGTGACCCAGTTGTAAATTCACCAGCCATTTTGTTTTCATTTCGTCGCCATCAATCTGTCGTCGTCAATCCGAGGAAATAATCTTTTTCTTTTGCATTTTTGCTCCTGTACATTGAAGCATAATGTCCTAGTTTTTGACATTTCATGCAGGATGCATGGTTGGCCAGACATACTTCGCACATGTGGGGTGATTAACTACAACAATAACATTTCTTGTCATTCGAGGGTGGTCTTCCTTTTGTTTGTTTCTCGCTCAATTTCACTTTGCCTTTCGACTCTTTTGGTGGCTTCCTTCGTCTATCTCAAACAAACGATACTTTTGCTTCCTCACCATCTCCTTTTAGGATATTGTGGTGTTGTTTAACTAGCTCGGACGACTTTACCTCTATAACAGCTTTTTCCAACATCAGCTTGTCATCTTGCATCAATCACTGTGAAAGAGTCGCGTTTTGAATTGCCACCATGATGCAATCCCGAATTAATTCATCTTTGAGTGGCCCGAACTGACACATTTCAGCTAACTCGTAAAGGGGTGCAATAAAATCGATCACAGACTCTTTCTTCTTTTGGACATGTTTGTTGAATCATGCTCTTTCGAAGATAGTGTTCGAGCGGCCCACTTTGTATCCTGTTACATAGGTTACATCACGAAGGGTAACCTCACAGCCATTGACCAGAGTCTTGACAACCAACGCATCAGGTGGGAGTACGGCAGTCGAGGATGGGCCAATTGTTCTACAAGGCTCAAAAAGGGGAGGGTGGGTGTCCGTGATCTTGGCTACTACAATGGCTTCACAGTGAGGGGAAATCAGTGTGTCCTCAACAGCTATCACTCAATAGCAGAGGGCTAATTTGCTAGGTGAAGGCTTATGAAGGGAAACTTCTTCTGCTCCAATTCGTAGGCTTCCTGCCCCTGCATCAACAGTACAACCATGTGTTATCAGGATGTCCAGGCCTACTATGAACCTAGTATGTACGACAAGGACTTCATGGGTGACTTGTGTCTGTCCAATTCTAATCCCAAGCCTTAGTTTACCACACACATCCGCTGTTTGCCCTGTTGCAGTTTTCAGTACACTTCTAGTGGTTTGTAAACGAGAAAGGGTCTGCTTGCTTAGCACATCTGGACGAACTACTGTGGCGTTGGCACCAGTGTCAACAACCATTGGGCATATCACTCCTTCGATGAGATCCCGAATTAATTCACCTTTGAGTGGCCCGAACTGACACGATTCAGCTAACTTGTAAAGGGATTCAATAAAATCGATCAACAACTCTTTCTCCCCTTGCACATGTTTGTTGGATCATGCTCGTTCAAAGATAGTGTTGGAGCGGCCCATGAAGTGCGTCTTGGAGCGATGTCTTAACCGTAGTGTAGATGGTATCTCTTTCACAGAGATGAAAGCTTTTTAGGATGTTGTTTGTATTTCCTCCCATTGCATAGACCAGTATGTTTACTTCCACTTTTTCGTCTTTCTCATCTAGGCTGTCACGCGGTAACACTCGAAGCATTTTATCCATTACTTCCAATCTTCTTGCTTATTGGAGTCCAATTTCTCCGGTAATAGAATTTGGGACATCGCCATTGCTTCTCCCAAGATTCATGATCAATGTAATCGAATTACAGGGAGTTGAAGGTTCTTTTAGACCTGCTTCGTGCCACCATGTAAAGTTTCCTGCCACATTTATTCTCCAAAGATCTCAAGTATATCTCTACAATTCACTTTGTATCCTGTTACATAGGTTACGTCACAAAGAGTAACCTCACAGGCATTGACCAGTGTCTTGACAACCAGCACATCAGGTGGGAGTATGGTTGCCGAGGATGGGCCAACTGTTCCCCAAGGCTCAAAAAGGGGAGGGTGGGTGGCTGTGATCTTGGCTGCTATAATGGCTTCACAGTGAGGGGAAATCAGTGTGTCCTCAATAGCAGCAGGCTAATTTGCTAGGTGAAGGCTTATGAAGGAAACTTCTTCTGCTCCAATTCGTAGGCTTTCTGCCCCTTCATCAACAGTACAACCATGTGCCATCAGGAAGTCCAGGCTTAATATGAACCTGTCTGAAATAAGCGACAATTATTTCATGGGTGACTTGTGTCTCTCCAATTCTAATCCCAAGCCTTTATGTTTACCACATATATCCGCTGTTTCCCCTGTTGCAGTTTTCAGTACACTTGTAGTGGCTTGTAAACGAGAAAGGGTCTGCTTGCACATCTTAGCACATTTGGACGAACTACTGTGGTGTTGGCATCAGTGTCAGTAACCATCGGGCACATCACTCCTTCAATGTCACCATTTAAAGTGAGACTGCCCTCCTTGTGAGACTTGTCCAGTCATCAATAGAACTTGTGGGGCGTATCGACTGTTCTATGGGCCGGTCTTTTCCACTCAAGGCCAGCCTGTCCTAGTTTCAAGGAGGTTGGGAGCGGTTATGGTTCTGCACACTACTTGGTTTGTTCCTGCCAAGCCTCCAACAGTCTCACTTCAGGTGTCCAGTCCTTTCCCGCACACCCAGCACTGTGGGAGCCCATATCCCTGGGAAGATACCACTTCAGGAAGTAGCCCTTTCACTTGTGCAAGTACATCATCCTGGTGGGATTCCCCACAACCAGGCTCTTCAGTTGAAATCCTTTCAGTTGTACCACAGTCCATACCACGAATCTGAAATTTCCTTTACCAGGAGGCTATCCGTTAAGATTCCAGCTCCATAACTAGTGTAGGATTCCCACTGCGATTTGCTGTCAAACGGCAAACAAGTATTTCTATCAGTTTTGGACACCTCATCAGCCACAATCGGACAAGATTTTGTCTTTTTAGAAAGTTTGGCTTTTTCTGTGTCTTCTCTTTTAAATGACAAGTATTGATGTTGGTAAAAGGACAAAGTAAAAAAATACATAATTTTTGGTCAGAAAGGAACAAAGCATCTACGAAATAAAGAAATAGGAAAGAGTGTTGATTGGGACAATGACTGACAACTATAAATCATAACTAGAAATAAAACGCTGTTTGCATGATAGCATTATTTGATTACATTCTTCCTCTTATTATTCCTTGAGCAAACTGAAGGGATTCCCATTTAAACCTTACAGATTGTAGAGTTGAAATAAAATGGAAAACGTAAAAGAATTCTGGTAGCTGTAGTCAAATACATGTAATGCCATCATAAAAGTCACTCACACTAAAACCCAACTGGCACAAAAGCCCCGCCACACCAGCTTAGAATAAAGACAATTTTTCACCTGATTTTATTTCACGGAAAATTATCTTCTCAGCTCCTTCTAGATGGTTGTTCTCAATAACTGAATATTAATCTTTTCTCATGCCCTGGCCTCAGAGGCTAGGTTTCTAAATAAAAACAGTCGAATTATTGAGACTTGATACTGATAAATAGTGCTTATTTATTTGAGATTGAAAATTCAGAATTCACCGCCACCGCCACTACCACTACTACTAATACTAGTAATACGACAACCAGGAGGAAAGGCCTTTCTTTTAGCTAATTGGCATGAAGTTAAACCAAGGTTATAATACACTTACATAGGTCTGTTCCAAACAAGTTATTATTAGGACCATTTATACGGGAGGAAATAAGGCTTGCCTTATCTAAGACGCCACTTAAATAGGATGTGAACTGTACTGTTTATACCTTTGCATCGTACATAAGACGAGAAGATCTCGTATAAATGGTTCACGTCTTATTTTTGATACAGCCTCACTTACATGCAATGTTGCCATTAGCAACAGTCCAAGATGGTGCGCAGTAGCAAGAAACAAAAGCATGCTGTCCCGTCATTTTAAGAAGGAAGATACTTTTTCAGATTTTTTTTTCTTATGAAGACCACACTGTTATAGAAAATTCATTAACTCGCCGTAGCATGCAAAGAATACAACAGAAATCCGAGAAGAGTTTGAAGAAAACGATCGATGGATTGGTGCAACTGATTGCATGTTGAAGAAGGAAGATGCTGAAATCATTGCAAACTTTCGCCACTCTAGGCCATCTTTAGCAAAGCTTTGCTTTGCAAGAAACAAAAGCATGCTGTCCCGTCATTTTAAGAAGGAAGATACTTTTTCAGATTTTTTTCTCTTATGAAGACCACACTGTTATAGAAAATTCATTAACTCGCCGTAGCATACAAAGAATACAACAGAAATCCGAGAAGAGTTTGAAGAAAACGATCGATGGATTGGTGCAACTGGTTGCATGTTGAAGAAGGAACATGCTGAAATCATTGCAAACTTTCGCCTCTCTGTTACGATTCCTCTTGAAATGACTAGCACAAAAAGTAGTTGGAATCAATAAATTTAATATGGTGAAGTCATCATAGCTCCAGCAACTTACAAGTGTCATTGAATCTGCAACCACATGGAATCTAAAGCATATGATTCGCTATGTCGTGTCACGTGATAAAAGATTGCGTGACATAACGTTACACCTTTCCTTCTTTTTTTTATTTTACTGAACTGTAATAACCTAGTGTAAACAGTTATAGGAAAACGTTCCCAAAGATCTTAACAAAACAACAACAAAAAGAAAACTAGGTCTGAACATAGTCTTTCAAGTAGCTAGGAGGACGAATGGAGTGTCCACTACGAGTAACTGCACTGTTCTTCTGACTCTCTGCTAATGATGGAGCTGGCCTGTTAATTGGTGGTCCTGGTTCTGTTTCCTTACTGCACAATGGTGTTGGGTCTCCTGTGCTGATCTGTGCCGGTGCTGATGATGGTTCCATGTAGACTTCAGTTGGTGGACAGCTTGTAACTGGGCTTGGAATTTCAACGTCAGCATCTTTAGCCACGAACAGTTCTTTCGACTGTCGAAGATGTCTGCGGTTCCTTCGGAACAATCTGCCATCTTCAGTTCTAACAGCATAGGATCTGACATCCACTTGCTGTTCAACTTGGGCCTTGGTCCATCTCTGCTTTCCATCTGAGGCTTGCGGCTTCATGCGTACAACGTCACCCTCAGTAAGACTTGGAAGTTCTTTAATATTTCGGTTGAAATAACGCGTCTGAACTTCTTTCCTTTGCAGCTTTCTCTCTCTGACATCTCTGACTAGCTGGGGTTCCAGCAGTTCTCTTGACGTCGGCAATAGTGTTCTGGTACGCCTTCCAAACATCCGCTGGGCAGGTGAACTCTTCACACCTTCAGTCGGGGTATTCCGCCAGTCAAGCAGGGCGAGCTGAAAATCTGAGTTGGTAGTGGCAGCTTTCTTCATCAGATTCTTGGACGTCTTCACTGCATTTTCAACTTTACCGTTGCTTTGTGGGTACTCGGGTGAACTGGTAATGTGTTCAAACTCGTACATTGCAGCAAAAGCTGAGAATTCGTTCGAATTAAACGGTGGACCATTGTCACTGTGGAATGTATCTGGAATTCCATGAGTGGCAAAGCGTTTCTTCAACTTTCCAATCACTGCAGCTCCTGTTTTTGCCTTGTGCAGCTCATCAATCTCAAAATGGTCTGAGTAGTAGTCAACTGTGCATAGGTAGTCGCGGTTGTTGAATGTGAATATGTCGCAGCCAATCTTCTCCCAAGGGTGTTGTGGGATGCCATGGCAAATTAACGGCTCTTTTGGCTGAGCAGGCTGGAAGGTGTTGCAAGTTTCACACTTTGAGAATCGTCCAGTTCTCTGTTCATGTTGGGCCAATACACAACTTCTCGTGCCCTTCTCAGGCATCCTTGAATACCAATGTGGGATCTCTGTAGCTTTTCTTTAATCTTGGGACTCAGGCTCGTCGGGATGACGCACTTTGCATTACAACTTCACGCCGCTTCAAGTGTGTCTTTCTGAAATGGCTTATACCGCTGGATGTTGTAGCTTGAAGGCTCAGTTTATTCCTTTGGGCATTGCCTTCGGTAGTACCAAAAGCGTCTCGAATAATTTTGGTTTTATTCGGTTTGAAAAAGGTGGGATATTTTGGATGGAGACCTCAAAGAGACTTCAAAAGACTGGAACAATACTGCAATTAAGGGACCATGTGTGAACTGACTTGTGAACGTATCCTTTTGTTCGCGACGTGTGAAAGATTATGAAGTAATCACCGCAGACATTTTATAGATTTTGGCTTCTTTGCAACGTATTTTCAAGTTTTGTAAGCTTAAGCTTGTGTATTTTTGAATACAGATCATATTGAGAGCTTTAAAAAGAGATCTTGAACGAGTTGTTTTGGTCACAGAACGCATTAGAATTTTTTTTCCTAGAGCGGCGTGCGTGCGTGGTGAATGCCCAGGCCACTTAATGGATTTGAACTTTTCCTTTGACCACAACATTCGAGGAGAGATTTAATTTAGGATTCTTTTCTTTTTGAGGCTGACTGAGTGTTCGAATCAAAGCCGCCGTCAAGTTTTACTCGGAGCAGTGTCGTGTTTCATGTTATCTGTTCCTCCCAGAATATATATGTATTTGATGACTTTTTCTTTCTTTGCTCAATAAAGAAATTAAATTAAAAATTCTTGATTTGTATTTTTTTATTTATAACTCAGTGAGTTAATTTTGCTCCATGCAGCCACGTTAATTCCGACAATCGCGGCGTGTAACTTGTTAAGTTTCTATTTTAAGATAAACAATCAGTTGAGGCTTTTTATCGTGTATATCGTCTAACAACTGAAATAAAACGCATTTGTTTTGTTTAAGAAGATTTCAGGCCAAGTACATCGGTCAAAAGAGTCATCCATCGTCAAACGGCTGTCGAGGCATTACTGATTTACGTAATTCTCCGGACTCTTTTTAGTAATCACGGATGTTGTTTTGATCAAGCAAGCTTCGCGAGCAAGAAAACCGCAATTTTTGTCCGGTTGTCATGTCAACTGTCTAGAATTGACCAATTGCCGTGTCTTGTCACGTCCCCTGACGCTCGTCACGCTCGATGCACGTAATCTTTCCGATTATTTGCTTGCCTTGTTCCATCAGTCAAAAAGATTTTACGCAGAGAATGTTAAAGCAAAGGCAACGGAAACGAAATAAGGTAAAAAAAACATCAACAAATAAAAATGTTTAACGCCAAAGTCGCATTGCCACACGCAACAAGTTTTGTAACTGCTGCTTTGTACCAAGGTAAATAATACTCCGCGGTCATGAATTCAATTCGCGTGCGCTCCCGTGTTTACTTTGAAAAAGGAAACCCTCCCTCTCTCGAGCAAAATTTTGACTCAGAAAAGTTAAAAAGGCGATTATGTAGAATCTTTGATCTTTACTCTCAAATTTCCAAGGCTGTTTACGGCCTTCAAGAAATTGTTCACTCGAACGCGATTTTCGCTGGGAGCGTAAATATTGACCGATTTGTCTGGTTGTTCTGTGGTAATTGACAAAAACCTCCCCTTCGATATCTGGTTCAAGTTTGAAATTGACAAGAATGGTGGCACCAGCTGTGGCACACATGCTATTAATTTAAAATCAATCAAGCAGATATCATCTTAGTCCCTTGGGTTTTATTTCTTCTCTGTTAATAAAAGAAAAATATCTCACCTACATCAAAGAGCTTGCGCTCTTCGGAAACATGCTGTGTTGTCGGCAGAACATCGTTGTGAATAAGTGATGTGTAAGAACAATAGCGTGAATATATGAATGCTCAATGACCCCAGAATTTGGGGTACACACTTAAAGCGGCGTGAAGTTGTCATGGGACCCTTGAAAATGACACCGTCTTGAGCAGCCACCTCGTCTCTGATATTGAAGTAGTGGCGGAGCTCTGTAGGTAAGCTTTCTCTCTGGCTAGGCCATCCATTCAGAATCACTGCTTTCAAAGACTGCAGGACAGCATCTTTGGCAGTTTCCTCACGGATTTCTTGGATCTGTGGCTCGGATACTGACAAGAAATTTACAGAATGGATTCTGTCTACTTCTTGATCCGCCTTTCATGGATGGTGTTCATGTGATAGGTATGCTCTGGAAAGTGTATCAGCGAGATAGATCTCAGGGCCACGCCTGTACTTGATTTCTACATCATACTGCATTAGCCTCATCATAAGACGCTGTAAACGTTTAGGAGCAGCAGCAAGGGGTTTCTTGGCAATCATCTCCAATGGTTTGTGGTCTGTCCACAGGGTAACTCTTCTGCCGTAAACGTATTGATGATTATGCTCCATGCCGAACACTTGTGCAAGGAGTTATTTCTCAATCTGCGAGTAGTTTTGTTCAGCTTTCGTCAGGGCTCTGCTAGCATAGGTTACAGGTTGACCTTGTTGCATGAGTGCGAAGCCGATTCCTTTCTCTGAGGCATCTCCTTCTCCTTCAGTAGGTTCACTTGGGGTGAAAAACTTCAAGACTGGAGCGGTAGACACAGCTTCCTTGATCTTTACAAAGGCTTCTTCTTGCTCTTGAGCCCACTCCCAGGAAACATCTTTATGTGTCAGTCTGCGGAGGGGCTCAGACATATCAGACAAATCTTCTAGGAATCTTGAGAGGTACTTGACTGTGTTTACAAAGCGCTGTACAGCTTGTACATCTTCAGGTTTGGGCATGTTGCAGATAGCTTCTACCTTCCGGGGATCTGGTTTTAATCCTTCGCTAGTTAACAAGTGCCCGATGAATGGAGCTTGGGAGCACTTGAACATGAACTTCTCTGTATTGAGCTTAATGTTCCTTTCTTGGCACCTTTCTAGGAGACTTCGCAAGTTCCTGTCGTGGTCCTGCGATGCTGCTAACAGGGTATCACCCTTTCCTGTAATCAGCAGGTCGTCAAAGATTCTGTGTACACCAGGTAGCCCTTCTAGATTCTGATCAAGCTTCTGCTGAAAGAGCTCGGGGGCGGGTGAAATACCAAATGGCATCCGTTTCCAACAATAACGCCCCCATGGTGTCTGGAAAGTGGTCAGCAAAGATGAGTCGTCGTCAAGCTCGATGTGTAGAAAACCATCTTTAAGGTCAGCTTTACTGAAGACTTTAACATCAGCTAATTCAGGGAGAACATCTTCTATCACAGGTAATGGATAGTGTGACCGCTTAAGTGCCTTATTCAGGTGGACTGGGTCAATGCAGACCCTCAATTTTCCATTGGGCTTTTCAACCACTACAAGACCTGATACCCAGTCGGTAGGCTCCTTTACTTTCCGAATCATTTCCAGTCCCTCTAGACGATCTAGTTCGGATTTCAACTTCTCTTTGAGTGCGAATGAGACTTGGCGAGGGGGATTGATGACTGGTGTAACTGTCTTGTCAATTTCGAGGTGAAATTTTCCTTCCATGCAGCCCTGTCCTTTGGAGACATCTACAAATTCCACCTTCACTTGATCCAGGGTAAGACTTGCGGTGTTTGTGGTGACTTGCTGAATATTATCTTGCTGCATTGTCACTAGATTCATTTGCTGAGAAGCGCGAGATGCAATCAAAGGTGTGTAATCGCCTTTCACGACAACAAATTCAATATTGTACTTCTTGTTGTTCTTGGGGTTGCGCATGCGCACTCGACACGTACCTAAAACTGGCATTGTAGACTTGCTATACATTTTCAAAGTACGGTCAGACTCAATAATATCTGTTCCATACGGTACAAACTTCTGTGGCAAAAAATTACAGCAAGCACCCGTGTCAATCTGCATTGGGACACTTTCTCCTGCGATTTCCATCGTCGCAAAGATTCTCTTTTCGGG
Organism: Pachyseris speciosa; assembly: GCA_016490735.1. Lineage (NCBI taxonomy): Eukaryota > Metazoa > Cnidaria > Anthozoa > Scleractinia > Pachyseridae > Pachyseris > Pachyseris speciosa. The sequence continues at coordinate 258,815 of JAEMWC010000085.1, read as the reverse complement.
AAGGCTGTCTTCGTTCACCATGTGCACGCTTCCTTCAGTCGAGTCAAAGGTTACAGACAATAATTCTTCTTCGGAGGAAGAATCCGCATCGATCCTGTTAACACCGTTACGTGGTTGGCTATTTCTACCGGGAACACTCTTGCACATTTCGGCGAAATGGTTTGGTTTGTTGCAAGCACTGCACACCTTACCAAACGCAGGACATTTGAAGCGTTGCTTGATGTGACTTCTTCTGCAGTGTTTACAACACTTCAACAAATCTTCTTTAGGCTCAGGTACGGGCTGTTTTGGACCTTTGCTACGTCGTTTCGGTGGCACTGTCAATTTTCTTCATTTGTCTAATGCATTCACAGTATCCACTGGCTTGCCTATACTTGCCGATTGCCCGCTGATCGCCTTAAGATGAGCGCTGGTGGCTTCAGCCGATCTGCAGATATCCAAACACTTTTCCAGCGACAATTTAGCCTCTTGCAGCAACTTTTGTCGAACGTTGTTCTTGGTAATACCACAGACAAGACAATCGCGAATCATTTCGTCTTTCAAATTGCCGAATTCACAGGTGGCTGCCAAAGCTCGCAGTGCTGTAGCGTAAACATCGATGGATTCGTGAGACTCTTGTTTTTGGTTGTTGAACCGGTAACGCTCGTAAATAATATTTGTCTGGCCAATGCAATGGGAGTTCCATAGGTCTAGAACGACGTTTATGTCCTGTTTCTCATCCTCAGAGCAGAACGGCAAACCGTTGTGTACCTCGAGCGCTTCCGCGCCAATGCACGTGATGAAGGTCGCTACACGAAATTTACTTTCTTTTTTGTTTAGTTTCATTACGGTTTCATAGGCATCCCAGACTTGCTTCCATTTTTTCCAGTTATCGGAGAGTTTTCCTTTCAATTCCAGCCGTCCTGGTGGAGGAACATTGGATGTAAAAGTCGGGAAAGAAACTGGCTGTGTTGAACCAGCGGTCGAGCCAGAGGCGGTCGAGTTTTCCTTCATTTCTCGATTTCAGGTCACTCGTGAAGGCTTCCAACTGAATCTCGAGGAGGACGATAGTCTAAAATAAGTCTTCTGACACCATGTTACGATTCCTCTTGAAATGACTAGCACAAAAAGTAGTTGGAATCAATAAATTTAATATGGTGAAGTCATCATAGCTCCAGCAACTTACAAGTGTCATGCCGAGCGACAGGTTTGGATGCGTCTTTGTCATCTTTCTCAACATCACGAAGATGTTCTTGGAATCGGTCACCTAGTCGTCTTCCTGTTTCGTCGATGTATAACTTTTTGCATAATGTACAGGTTATGCAATAGATAACATTTGCGGAGGTACACGTGAAACGATCAGTGATCTTAACAGATCGCTTAGGGCCCGATATTTTGTCAGTGTTTTGAATGAAAGGAAAATCTTAGAATGGAAGGGCTGTCCAAGTGCCAGATTCAAAGTTTCTTTTCCAGGTTTCTTTTCCGGGTTATTATCAAGTACCAAAGAGGAACACCAGAAAAAAATTAGAGCCTGAAGTTAGTGCAAATGAGGATATGGACACAGATGATGAAGATGATTTGGAAGAAAAGTATGCTTGTGATGAGCATGAGGAATACTTAGAAGAGACAAAGCAAGCTATCCTGAGCAGCATAGGCCTTACTCAAACTATTCTATATTTATGATTTGTGCACGTTTGAAAAAGAAGGAAAGCTATCAACTTTCAAGGTCAAGATGCTGAAAGAGATCTGTGCACATTTCGACCTCCCATTCCGATCCAGGGATACCAAGGCTGTACTTATTTTGAAAATAAAGGAAATGATCACAGAGTGTAGCTGTAATGCCGAACAGTGATCACACTTCTGCGACTGACTGTGTCTGTTACACACGTAGAATTAAACCCTCAGGAAAGATCCGATAAGGAGATGAGGTTATGTGGGGGTGCAAATCGTCAAAGCAACATAAACAATGCACATGAGCCAAACCTGTGTGATGTTAGTGAATTCATAACAACACATAATATGTTACCCGACCCTTCTGAATAGAGTTCTAGGGTAATTTAAGAGACATAATTTAATCAAAAGCAATTTTCATGTCAGTGAAAGTTCTCCCGTGTTACATACTTATAGCACTTCGCATGCTCAGTTGATAATTATTTACTTTGTTTGGGACTCACGCTTACCTTTTTCGTGCAAAGTTAAACAGTTTCTGTGTGTTTGCTTTAGTTGTAATGTAAATGCGCATATGAAGTAAAGATGCTAAATATCCTTTTTGCACGCAACTGGACTGATGGTAACATGCCAGGAAGCTTTCATTGTGCATTGGTAAATATGCATGGCATTTAAAGGTTCTGAGCAATTATGATCTGGGAAGTGAGCTTCTGGAACCATTGCTATGTCATCGCCTCAAGGCAGGAAAACAGAATACCCTTTATCCTTCAATCACAAATCAGAGGTCACAAGTAGACTGTGTAATCATGAGTGTTCACATCGAAGTTGCTAGTTGATTACAGTAAGAGTTCACAGAAAAACGTTGATTGCCGATTACAAAGGGAAAGAAGGCTGGTAACGAATTGCTGTCGATTTTGTATATTAAGTACTACTTCAATTGAATTCTTAACGGTCCTTAACCGCTCATTCATATAAGACTACAAAATTTGGAAACAAATTATTTTATTCATCGATTTAAATCAAGTGATCAAAAATATTTGCAAAGCACTCATAAAACTGTACTATTTATATAGCAGCTTGAAAGACAACGCAATTTGCCTTCAGTAATTACATTAAGCCGGTTACACACAAGCAAGTTTTCCTTGACAAGTGTCATTGACAGTTTTCATTTGCTCATGTTTATGACGACAAGTTTTCTTTGACAAGTTTTGATTGCTGGTTTGAACGAATGAACAAGTTTTCTTTGACAAGTATTCACTGTAGCCAGCAGTTCAATTACACGGCGGACAACAATTTTCTTGACATGTTTGTTTCCCTTGTCGACCCGTACAGGCCAACAAATTCTGCAACTCGTCAAGTTTTCCTTGACAAGTGCACTTAGCTAGCATACTAGCTTTTGAACAAGTGCACTCATCAAGGAAAACCTTGACAAGTTTTTCTTTACACGCCAACAAATAAAGTTTGTCAAGTCAAAACTTGTCAAGGAAAACATGCTCGTGTGTAAAGCTGGTTACACAAGAGCAAGTTTTCCTTGACAAGTGTCATTGACAATTTTCATTTGCTCATGTTTATGAACGACAAGTTTTCTTTGACAAGTTTTGCTTTCACAAGTTTTATTTCCTGATGTAAACGAATGAACAAGTTTTCTTGGACAAATATTCACTGTAGCCAGCAATCCAATTACACAGCGGACAACAATTTTCTTGACAAGTTTTCCTTGTTGACCTGTACAGACGAGCAAGTTCTGCAATGTGTCAAGTTGTTCCATGACAAGTGCACTTGCTAGTTTTTGAACAAGTGCACTTGTCAACGAACAAGTTTTTCTTTACACATCAGCAAATAAAGTTTGTCAAGGAAAATGTGCTCGTGTGTAACTGGTTTAACCGGCTTTAATTGTTCCAAAAGCATCTGATGATCGGAACTAAATAGTTTGGTCTGAGTGTTTGATTTTCATGTGCTTTCCTATTTCATTTTACTTAGCATTGTAAAGTCTTAATGCTAAGAAGTAATATATCCAAAGGAAGGTGAAATTGATAAACAAGAGATAAACATAATAACATCAGCCGACAAGACACGCAAAGATCAGAAATACATAATTTGCAAATTTTACCATTTAAAACAACTTAAATGTTGTCTTTGCGCGTGTTTTACCGTATTTCCTCCTTAGATTTGTAAAATAGGGAGTTTAAGCCAAAAGGTACAGCGGGCTTCAGTATGGCAACCGAAAGTAATTTTGTAAACATATGGACTACTGCGCATGGCAGGCATTCGCGTTCAGCCGTAGCGATAAATCCTACTACGTCGGGAGAAGAGGTTTCGCGTAGTCTCTGATACGTGAGTTTTAAATCGCTTCTTTCCTCTTTTCAACAGGCTTCTTTGATTTCTTTTACCGTTTAACCATACTGAAAAACCTTCTTAATTCATTCAGAATGAATATTTAAGTACCTTCCTTCTTTCAACTCAACAAATCTGCGTTTATTTTCAGCAGTTGTTTTATGCAGTGAAATGGCGGCGGCAAATGGCAAGAGGATTTCATTAGTACAGCTTCATTGTTGTACTTTTATGTCAAAAGCTGTGTTTTACTCCATTTCCAGAATTCTAAATGCTAATTTCAGACACCCTTAGCATGTAATAAGATTTGCAAGGATGTTCGGACGGTTAATCGATGTGTATTTTACTTCAAAATAATTACACTATATTCCAACGTGATTGACGTGTCTTGATTCATTTCACTCACAAGTGAATGTAAATAAATAATCGTTTCCACATGATTTGTCAGTAATTTTGTAATTATTGGTCTCACAGATCATACCGGAAGTCTTGGTCTCTGATTAACATAGTAGTGAACCATGCAGTAGGGGTTGTGAATATCAAAATTATAATTTTAAGCCTTTTATTTTCTTCGCGTTGCTGTTCTAGACTGCAAAATCAGTTCCAATCCTATTTGAAATATCAATGCGAGAAGTTTTTCAACGCCTTCACAGAAACACAAAATAAAGTGAAATTCTTCGATTCTTTGAAGGAATTTATGGTGAATGCTGTAAGAAACTAATTCGAACGTAAACTTCACAACCGTTCTGTCTTTGATTTTGCGCTGCTTAAACTTGAACTTTGAAGGGCTACGGCAACGTACTAAGCCGAGACCTCCTCGGCCATGACAGCCGTAGTATCACCTGCCGTAGCGATTTGCTTGAACTCCCTAATATTCCACTTCAGAACGTTTGCATTTAAAGGAAGCTGAAATTGATAAGCAATCTAATTTGCATAATGCGGATCTCACATTTGAAGATGTAAAAAAGTGTAAGGTCACCGTGGGAAAGTAAGATAAAAGGCGCAACATATTTTTATATTTCTGTGCTGTCCAACATCTGTTTATAAAAATTGAGTAGGCTGTAAGCTGTAAACGCATGTTACCGGAATATATACGTGACTTGTTCGTCGTTCGTAATAATGTGAAGTGCTTGAGAGGTACCAACAAGCTCGTCATCCCGCATAAGAAAACTACAAACTTTGGCCTAAAATCTTTAACTTTTATTGGTGCCAAAGTGTGGAATTCCTTACCGGATGAATTGCGTTCGGCGACAACCCTTCAGGAATTCGGAAATGCTGTGAGGGAGTTGCATTTGTGATGTGCTGTTTGCTGCGTTTCACTGTAATAATTTTAAGATTTAGGATTGTTTATTTATTTATTTATTTATTTATTTAGTGATATAGTTAGTCATTAAAGGGGATTAGTTTCTAAAGAAACTGTGGTGCTGCGTCGGTGGGGGAGTGAAACACGAAAATTTGGTTTATCAACGGAGTTGATAATGTAAATTGACCACCGTACAGGGATTCGATTAGCTGACGTTTCGAGCGTTAGCACTTCGTCGGAGCGAATCGAGGAATTGTTGGTTGTGTATGGTTTATATACAGAAAATGGAGCTACGCTATTGGTGGTACAATGTAACATGGTAACGTGAAAAACAGGAATAAATTAATTGAATGAAAAGCGCTCGTTGATACCGTTGGGATTAAGAGTGCCAATTTGAAAGATCAGTTTTTGCTCGAGATTTTTACGGCTTTTCGTGGTACCTTGATGTAGGGAAAGGCCAGAGATCGACACGTATTGTTTGAAATGGTTAGGGAGATTAACTAGGTGACCGATTCCGAGAACATCTTCGGGATTTTGAGAAAGATGACAAAGACGCATCCAAACCTGTCGCTCGGCATTTTAATCTCCCTGACCATTCCAAACAACACATGTCGATCTCCGGCCTTTCCCTACATCAAGGTACCACGGAAAGCCGTAAAAATCTCGAGCAAAAACTGATCTTTCAAATTGGCACTCTTAATCCCCACGGTATCAACGAGCGCTTTTCATTCAACTAATTTATTCCTGTTTTTCACGTTACCATGTTACCACCAATAGCGTAGCTCCATTTTCTGTATATAAACCATACACAACCCACAATTCCTCGATTCGCTCCGACGAAGGGCTAACGCTCGAAACGTCAGCTAATCGAATCCCTGTACGATGGTCAATTTACATTATCAACTCTGTTGATAAACCAAATTTTCGTGTTTCACTCCCCCACCGACGCAGCACCACAGTTTCTTTAGAAACTAATCCCCATTATTCATTTATAGAATAATTAACTCTTTTTAGTTGAATTAATTTCTTTGGGTCATTTTGCATATATTACATTCTGCATAATTATGCCATACTGCAAGTCATGCCACATGCTATTCCGCAAACTCATTCCGTCTTTTACCCTCACCGGGCTTAAGTGAGGGGCTTTGAGCCCACCATATTCAATATCACTAATCAATGCCGATCTTTTCACTTTATCTTTCCCCTTCCAAATAAAATCAAATAAAATTCTATTAGTCTCTGTTAGAACTTCTTTATCTATACAGATTGAACCAACGCGATACATTAACATTGGAATAACAGAGGTTTCTACCGATGATTGTTAGATTCCTCCACTTCCAAAGTCGAAGTTTGGTTTTGATAGAGACAACTATTTCTTCAAAATTAAGTTTCCGTCCCTGGTGTCGATCATAGGTAAAGTATACCCCTAAAATTTTCACCGCTTTCTTAATCCTGATTTTAGAAGGAGTTTGTCGAAAAGAAGGGACAGCAGGATTCCCCAAAAGCAACATTTCTGTTTTGGGGAAGTTTATTGTAAGGCCAGCACATTTTCCAAACTTCGCTTCGCTTCTCGTTTTGGCGTAAAACTTTGGAATGATGTACCTTGTCATATCAGAGATCTTCCTAAAAAGTACTTCACCAAAGTACTTCACGGATTGTTTTCCGATATTTTAAAAAGAGAAAATGACCATATTGAGCCGCCATTGATAATTAAAAAAGTTGGTTCAACAGTTAAGTAATTCATATTGTATAAATTACATGCTTTCTGCTCTCCGTAAATTTCCTTTTCGTTTTTCCTTAGATGTAATGGTAATTAAAATAAAACCTCAATTATTGTAACTTAAAATATTATTCCTTCCTTTCTTTTCTTCTTTTCTTTTCATCTTATTTTCTTTTTCCGCAGGGCCGCCTAGATTAGCAAATTAGGGAGCTTTCGAATCGACGACTTTTGCACGACGACGCCGTTAGATTGCGTGACATGCCCACTGCGCATGCCTTTCTGAGCACTTGCCAGCTTCGCGCCAATGTCGACGACGTTGGTGAGAGCGATTTGCCGGCGTCTTGGAAACAGGAGGACATGAGGTTAGTTTTCAAAGTTTTCTCTCGATACTTCGGGTATTTTTGCCAGATAATTTAAGTATCACATTAGGGACATGTTCTTGACGTTTGATTTTCATTCTTTTGCCTGTTTTCGTTCAAGAAACGACCTTCTACAGTGCTATGGCGAATGCTATGAGTTCAACCAACACTGAAAGCGGTCAAAGCACGACACGGTATGAATGAAAAGTAAATTGCTTTATGAAAAATCTTTCATTTTAATCACGCTTCACTGAAATATAAGACATTTTCTAGTGTACAATGAATTTGAAAGGACTAAAAAGTTTTTAAACATTCGTGTCGACAGTTAGAAACACGGATGGGATAGCTCAACTACAGAGCTAGGCGATTTTTTCTCTGTTGTTTTGAGTGATCTTTATATAGCCAGCCTGATATTTTAGAACACACATTTTTCTCGATTTACAGCTGCGCTTCCTTTTCTGCCATGCGAGTACATTTTGTTAGTCTGTCTTGTGAATTTTTTTCTCGAGCTCCTGAGACAAACCAACCAACCAGTATGATTTCATAAATAAATAGCTTGTTGAGAAAGGGTTGCATTTAAAGTTAGCAGGAGTCAAAAATGCAAGGCTGCGCATTATATCCTCATTATGTATTTATCAAGCAAGATTTTTGAAACGGTAACAGTTACGTTTATAGAAATTAAGCTTGATGCATCTACTTTCCTGCTGGTATTAAATTGAACAAGTGATCTCTGCACAGAGCTCTATGATTAAGTTTTATTTTAATATTTATTTATTTGGTGCCTTAGTTAGTGGTATATTTAAAAATTTATTAAGTAATAGTTATATTTTTTATCATCTTTTCACAGAATGTCTAAAATGAAATGGTCACTGAAACATGACACCATATTTGGTCGCGAACTCCTTAGTTGGGAGCTGTGGAAGTACCGTTCAGGTACCAGAGAGCGGGGGAACTGCTTGGAGGAAATATGCAAAATTATGAATAACATCAAAGATACCCAATTTTGCCTTTCGCCAAAGGGCTTGAGAGACCGCTTGAAAATCCTAGAAAGGGATTGCAAGGCCAGGAAGAGAGAGGCCGAGAGGGGCTCGGGAATTTCCCAGGAATATCGAGAAATAGATCAGATCATGGAAGACTATCTACAAAGAAGAGATGAGTAAGAGGCTAAGCAGGCCAAAGAATCAGCTGAGGATCGAAACAAGGAGGATCAAGATAAAGCGACAGGGGAGGAGATGAGAGAGAGGGCTATGGAGCGGCTAGCTCAGACTAAGAAGCGAAATGGGAAAGACGAACCGCGAAAAAAAAAAACGTCAAAAAAGCAATGACATAATCAACTATCTCAGGGAGGCAGCAGAGAGGGAATCTCAGTTAAGACAAGATGAGCTAGAGATAAAGAGAAAGCAAGAAGAAGCTACTCAGCACGCACTGCTTTCTCAGCTGGGAGATCAACAACAGTTACAGATGCAGCAACAGCAACAGCAACAACAACGGTTTATGCAGATGATGCAGATGATGCTTAACAGCCAGCAAGCACAATCTCAGGCAATTATTGAACTTTTAAGAAAGGGACAGTAGTTTTGGAGCAGCTATTATTGCTGTAGTAAAAGGCATCTTTTTTTGTGCATCTTAGCATTTGAACAGAGCTTTTGATTTCTTTCCATCACTTTATTGTACTCTGATGATAACGCGTTTTACACTTCTGATAGGTTGTGTCTTATTTTGACCATGAATTCTTGTAAGAGGCCAAATTGTTTATGTCGTATAACAAGAGTATTGCAAGTGTATCTTAAGGACAATACATCAAATAAAGTATTCCCCTAGTGTTGGCGGATTAAGACCAAAATACTCTGAGGTAACAGAACCATATAAAATGCTATGCGCATTCTACATTAACGCACATGTTACATACATTTTTCCTACAGCACTCAATCCGATTTTAAGGTTCTTTTTAAAATCTAAGAATTTAAAATAATTAACAATGTTCCCGAATATCCACTCCACAGAAGAGCGGACTGTGCCTGTGGGACCAGCTCAACAAGATTTTAACACCTCAATAGGTGTTAAAATCTTGTTGAGGTGGGGTCAGGACACCACCCTTATAGGGCCTTTGTAGGTGTGCTCGTATCTGATAGGCGGGGTCACGGTACACACAAAGGGAGAGGCCAGCTACTGGACAGTTGGAAAACCTCTGCCGTTCTCGCAAGAATCCTGAGGTAGCCAGCATGAAACTGTCATGGCGTCTTCCCTCAACTGGACCAAATAGATTCCCCGTTATCCATTAGGCAAAGCGACAGCCTGAAACTTGATGGAGTGGGCATGCTTATGGCCGTTGTAGATGGCTCGCTGGTTTTCGTTAGGCCTACAAACTGGACACACAGTCCCATCTACGAATCCCAACAGTTATTTAAGGCAGCTCCTGCCTGTTCGATCGCCTCAGCGTATTGGAGAAGCTTGGGAGGAGAGAGCAAATCGTGATTGTATCTTGTAAGCAGATGATGCCACCGACCGTAAATGAAGTCCATTATGTGGTTTGTTATGATGGAAATCTCAGGAAATGGTCTGGCGAAATGATAAACCAAATCTCCATATCGACAAGGATAGGCATAGCGCTTGAGATACATTCATAATGCAGGTACCGAAGCAACAACTAAACTATTGTAAGTAGTTAACTCGTCAGGTAGCTGTAGTTGTTCAGCAAGTTTATAAATGTCCTCCCTGTAGAAACGAAACTCGGCCTTGCACTCGTCGTTTGATTTCTCGTCTAAATCGAACCTGTCGTAGTTCTAGTACGGAAACTCTGGATTTGTTGACTTGTGACAGTCGTAGAAAAGTACAAATTCTTGTTCGTTTATAAAGTTGTTTCGATAAGCGTATGCGATACAAGCTCTCGTTTCTCTGAACTTAGGCATTTTGGTTTAAAGAACTCGCCTTGTCAAAACATAAAAACAAACTTCAGAAACGGCGGGAAAATTTGCCGGCCGCGCTCAAAGGTCGTCGTCTTTATTGCGAATCGTAAATTCAAATTTGTACAGGACGACGACGCGAGACTATAAGGTGACCCAACGGCGCCGTCGTGCGAAAGTTGTCGATTCGTAAGCTCCCTATTGCTATTTTGCGGGCCAGTCTATTGTAAGACCATTTTTACTCGGGCTTCGTAGAGCGCCCGAGGTTAAAATTGCCGTTCGTTCTTTTTATTATTCTTTGTCGTTGTCTTCGAGTTTCTCCACAAAGCTCACTTCCGGCGTTTCTGCGCAAGTGTTAGAAAAACAGACTGAGAGTCACACGGAGAAAGGTCGCAAGCATCACATCACTCGTCAGTTGTTTTTCAAGTTATGTAAATTTCTCAAAACAACAATAATACCGCCTGCTGGCTTATTCGTCGATTCACCTTTTGTTTTTGAGGTCTGAACAACTAATAAGTTAACAGAAGTGTCCATACGAATGTTTGCAAGTTCGAAGCCTCGAAAGATATTCAGAGGGAAGGTCAAAATGTTGGCAACGCGAGCTAAAACTTTTTGCGTGTCACCAAGTCGGCTATTTAAGTCTGTCCAAAATACCAGGTAAATGTAAACAGGAGAATTAGCGAATTTTACGCTTTGTTTATCGGATGGCCATGAAAGCACGATTATTTTTCAATAAAATGGGAAGGAGAACCGAAAGTTGTTTCTAGCGTTAATATGAAAATATATATATATATATATATATATATATATATATATATATATATATATATATATATATAAAATTTTAGAGCGTCAGATAATTTTGCCGTCTCATTATCGCTCTTTTCATGGCTTATTTATTAGCAAACTTTTGAACGAGTTTTTTAAGTTTGCTAGTAAATGTGGAAAATTTGGCAGCATGTAGCACTGAAAATCATTTCGAATTTCTCTTTCAAAGGCGAGTTAAAATTTTTGCGTGTCACCAAATCCACTCTCAAAGCGTGTCGAAAATTGACATTAGTAGACAAGAGTAATTGCGAATTGCCCCGTTCGAAATTTTCGCCTTGTTTATCAAATAACTGAATCAACAATTATTTTCCTATAACACGGGCAATTTCAGCTTTAAGGGGAAGCGAAAATTATTTTTCTAGCGTTAATATACATAAAGTTATGAATTTTAGAGCGCAAGGTAATTTTCACGCTCATGTCGTTGATTTCATCGGCTTCGGAAGAGCAACTTATTAAAACCTCGTTCAACGTTTGCTTGTAAATATGGCATTTGGATGTCCATTTTTCATGTGCCCTATAATGAAAACAGTTTGAATTTCTTTTTCAAAGGCGAGTTAAAAATTTTAGCGTGCCACCAAGACTCTTAAGGCCGCGCAGGACACTTAATTGATTTTATTACGTATGTATGTATGTATGTATGTATGTATGTATGTATGTATGTATGTATCTATGTATGTATCTATGTATGTATGTATCTATGTATCTATGTATTTAAAGAGTATGTACCAACCGTGCGACTGATTCCGACGATGCACGGAATATTATGAGAAGAATTCTTACATTCTATTTTTTTTTCTAAATTTATTCAGTACTTCGTGTATTGCTAATTACACGTGCGATTGAAGTCTCGAAGTATGAACTCCTTGAAATGGGACATCTGCTTCTGTCACATAACAGAAGAGGTTATCCTTCATCAAATCCATTTACTTTACTGCGCTTCTCAATCAGAAAACTCGGACACAAACATTGCTTTTTGCCGGTTCTGTCTTTGGTAGCCTAGGATATCACCATAAATTGCTATGCGCCTATGAACCGACAATCATGTAATTCTATTATTCCACCAAGATCAGAGGAATCGACCTCCTGCGTGACCTTAAAGCTCGATAAAGCGTGTCCAAATTAGCATTTGTAGACAAGAGAATTAGCAAATTGCCGCGTTCGAAATTTTCGCTTTGTTTGTCAGATGATTGCAACAACATTGTTTTCCATAAAGTGGACAAATACAGCTTTAAAGAGAACCGAAAAGTTTGTTTCTATAGTTAATATACACAAAGTTATGGAATTTAAAACCACGTCATTTTGTGGTCTCAAACGGCTCTTTTTCTGTCGTTATGTCCAGTACAACTGTGTAGGTGAATGAATGCCTCTTAGGCCGAGTGAAGGTCAAAATGGCCTCTTGTTTACTGAATAAAGTTGAAGGTGAAGTTGAAGTTCATCGAGCTATTGATCATTCCTCAAGAAAGCAGTTAAATCATCTGCAAAAATTTCGAGTTTGAATTCTGTCTCACCCACTAACATTCCTTGAATATTTTTATTTTCACGAATACCATAATAAATAAATAAGGGGAGAGCGGATCACCCTGCCTTACACCTCTTTGTTTATCGAAGGGTCCAGTACCCACATATCAATAAAACAAGCAATGAAAACGTAAAGCTTGTGGGATGTGGCTGGAGTGACAAGGATACTTCACAAACACTTGAGCCTGAGCATAAGCTATGCCATGCTGATGAGGCCTAACAAGGCCGAAACAGCTGTCCATGGCTGCTAATGCTTGGGTTCAATCTTTGCTTTGGTAGATTTTAGGGGTAATGCCCGCTACCTTGTGGCCTTAGTGCCTTTAGTGTGGCTTCAGCTTACTTGATCACATTAATTTGTGAAGTATCCTTGTCACTCCAGCCACATCCCACAAGCTTTACGTTTTCATTTATTATAGAAAGCTCTACTAAGCAACACCTATTGCATCATCATCATGCTTGCTTACAGGCGCCATTCTAATAAGCAACCAGCTCCCAGTTGTAACCACTTTTCTGAATTCCCAATTTGGTCACTTACTAGAGCTTTAATTTTAGTTATTATGTTGTCAAAAATTAATGCTACTGAAGAGTAAGATTGAAGATTAATGCTACTGGAGATTGTTGTTGTTGTTTTTTATGCTTAACTTTTAGTTACTCTTATGTTCATGTCCTCACAGCCCTCAAATGATTGCAGTGATCTGAGGGCTTTTACCATATTTGAAACCCTTTTAAATATCTCTGTATCTTTCTTGATAAAACGCCTCCAAGTACAGGGCATCACAGCACCTCCCCCTGCTTGCTTATTTGGCCTCCATTTTGTGACGTTGCATGGAGACCTTGATGATGCCTTTGCATCTCCCATTATTATTCTTGCAATAAAAAGAAGTTAAAGAAAATTACTTCATTAACATCTTTATCTTAAAAAAAGCAAATAAGTAAAAATAATTTTGGTTTAATCTCTAGTTTTATGATTGGCTCTCAAAAAAATACAAATCACAGACAGCTACTACTCTGTTGTTTCAATGACAAAGTTTTTAATTATATTGTCACAAGGAGGTAAGGGCTGTATCCACGGAGTACATGTAAACGTTATATACAGGGATGCTCCACCCTGAGGTACTAACCCTTTACCTTCTTACATAACATTTTTGACAGAAAAGGAAACATTTTCGTAACCCTGAAACAAATAATAGTACCACCTTTGTATTCAATTCAATTCTTCAATTCCTTATTTATTTACACTATAAATGGCATTTAAATACAGTTTTTAAGGTAAATAGACGACAATATTAAAGTATTAACGAGTGTTAAGCCGTTAAGGAATAAATTTATATGTTAGCGGTGGCCAATGTGTACCTAAAGAGTGACTTTTAATCTCTTTTCACTTGAGAAACTTCTTCAAATACTCTCAGCTAGGTGAGTCTCTCTGAGGTATTGTGAAAGGCCCTTGTAACATACAGCTCCAGGGCCAGGCATCTCCCCATTGTCCTTTTCACATAGTACTTCCCCAGAGATTGCATATTTGATCACATATTCCTTATTGGAACTTTATGTGGGACTGATTTAGACCAAATGTAGGCTGGGAAATGAGTTTGTTTTCATGTGAGGATCAAGGCAGAGGTACTAATACCGGTAATCACAGACAAATGAAAACAGAGGCATATATGCGGATTAGACAGTATCATGAAACAATACGAAGATGGGGAACTGAAACCTCGCGAATCTATCAAGATGTACCTATTCATATTATCAAGATCATGAGCAGTTCATGAGCTGGTTGACAACCATCTTTTTCCCTTTCTGATTCTGACTCTCTTCCAGTCTCAGCATCTGATTCTTGCTCTGCTCTTTTCAATGGTGGCCTTCTCACTCGCTTCCCTTCCAGGCTATAGCACTGAATTGTTAGAGTGTTACTTCACTCAAACAATTTCAGTTGTTGCTTTTTCAATTCAGCTTTTTCTTCGTCCAAGCTACCCAAATTCAAACGGTACAGCTCTCTTCTACAGGCAGAACACACACTTCCAGGGTAGACATGATTGGTGCCCAGTTTAATATATACATTATAAAACTTCAAAATTTCGTTCGGGATGCCAGTTCTGAACAGATCGGGACTTCAGCATACTTTTGCCGCACAAGCGGCATCGTCTTGCTAAGAAGGTAATGTGTTTTTCCACCAGAGTACAAAAAAAAAAAAAACATATCATAAGATAAACATGGGGTGAACAGTCCAGTTGATGGATCACTTTGAAAACAACGCATATGGCGCAACTCATGATGCACTTTCAAAAGTAAAGCACTATGTGAGGAAGTCTTGCACTAAAACGAAAATAGCACCAAATACAAGGAAATTTTATTCAGATTTCAAACTAATTTTTTGAATGACGGAAAAAATTGCTACTTACCTTCTTTCTCTGGATGTTTGGTGCTTTGTCAGGGACATTCTTGTCCTAAAACACACCCAGTTTCAACAGTTTCACGTAAAAATCCTCGAGAAAGCCTTGCCGGACGCCATTTTTCCACACTCAAAGGCAAGGTTCCCAACGTACTGTGGGAAAAGAGCACTTCAAGGCAAGATATGTCCACGTATCGCGTCCCTAAGTGTGGGCGAGTTGGATGACGTCACTATATATACAGTTCTGGTTGTGACCCGGACTGCAGATTGTCTTTCTGATATAGTTTTGACTAAAAATCTTCAACTTCTTTCATAATTCTTTTCGGATCTGATGTCAAGAAGCCATCTTTGGAGTAAATTTTTCGAATGCAGCTCTTGGACTTCCTATGGTTTTCAAGGCTTAAAAAATATATGTTACTTTTCTCCCCATACTCGTACCAAGTAGCCCTATGCTAGAACGTCTTATCGCTCCCACCGATAGATGCTCATAAAAATCGTTGTCTCATTCCTAAGAATTTCCACACTCATCCTCACAAGCTTTCAGCGAGTCTTCTAGAATTCTCAATTTTGCCCTTCTTGCGCTAGCTTTCTTTTTACTGAACTTAATTGTCACTTGCCTTATCCGGTATTTAAGTCCCAAAGTCCCAAAGAACTCTATTGTTGTTGACTTCATTGAATTCCTCCCACCAAATTGGCATGCTCTCGGTTATATTATTAGCCTAACGAAATCATGGTCACCTAATAAACTAGCATTAAATTTCCAATATGAAGGACCGTGCCTCTGTTCTTCAATGCTATTGAAATGTAAAACAATGGCCGAGTGATCGGAATTTATTGCCGAAACTATATCCACACTTTCTACCTCCTCCTGGTATCAGTCGCCTAAGAGCCAATAATCTAACCTTCGTTGGATGAAAGGACTTTTTCGTCTCCAGGAAAAAAGCGTTTTGAGTTCGGGTTCCTTACCCGCCAAATATTTACTAAGTCGAAGTTTAAACAAATATCTTGAATGTACTTCAAAGAATCTTTTTTGGCCGGGTTGCCTTCCGAACAATCCAAATCTGGATCCATTGTAATATTATAAGCTCTACCTATTACAATTTTTTGTCCAGCCCTTGAAGGTATTCATATTGCAGAGGACTGAGATAGGTGGGAACATGCATATAAACTAGGAGATACATTACGCCAAAGAACAAAACAAAGAACACTTAATGAACATGATAACAATGAAAATAACGAGTTATACAAAAACACTGAAAAAAAAAAGCAGTGGATATTCTTTATCCATGTACTACCCCAGGGACAAGGACTAAAACTTCTTTTCTGTAACATATGCAAAGGTCGCAACAAAAAACTACACCCGTTTATAAGAAAAGATAAAGAAAGACAAATATAAATACACTCATGGGTTACGGCCGCTTAAACGCTCAATATACCATCAATGAAAAGTTTGTTTGGTTGTCGTTTATGAAAAAAGTCATTCTGCCCTCTTCTCTTGCCTTCTTCATTTTTGGCCACAATCTCTTTCTCCTCTGTTAGATAGTCGGCGTAGACTTTCACCTCGGATTCCTCTACCAAATCACGAACACTCTTAAAAACGAGCTCGCGTTCTGGAAATCTAAGGAATCGGCCAATTATCGGTCTCGACTGCCCTGCTCTCTTGTTTCCTAATCAGTGGATTCGCTGAAATTGAATGCTGCGCAGGTTCTCAATGTTCAACTCAGGGGTTTTGATAACCTTCGGTTAAGATCATGGTGATGAAATCACTTACTGCAGTTAAATTAAGCTCCGATCACATAAATTACACGATAGAGAAGAAAAAAACTGGCGTCAGAATTTTCACCCTTCCATGATAGATCACACCAAATACCTTACCCACAAAAACCAACACTTCTAAATTGCAATTCGATCTGGAATGCTCGAACGTTTCATACATGAGCCCCCGGCTCGGGAGATTGGGCAACCACTCCTCACGCTATCGAGCTTAAATAAATTGATTTGATTTGAACAAATTCACTCAGTTTGCTAAATTTGCTATTTGCGATTCTTGCTAACAAGGATTTTCTCGTTGCAGACAAAATCCTTGTTTTGCGATTTTCGCGAAATTCGTGGCTTTTCGAGGGCCTTCCTCGCCTTTCTCACTTTCTCCTTCTATTGGTTTGCAAAATTTGTTATTCTTGCGATATTTGCGATTCTTACTAACAAAGATTTTCTCGTTGCAGACAAAATCCTTGTTACTTTTGCAATTTTTGCGAAATTCGTGGCTTGTCGAGGGCCCTCCTTGCGTTTTTCACTATCTCAACAACAACAACATCTTTATTGTACCTTGAATTTTCATTGATACTAAAATATATAAATTAATACATAAGAAAAGGTACGGACCTTCAGAAATAACTATTAAGAGTTAAAAGTGCCTGAAGGTCAATAATTGCCGGATATAAAAATAAATTAGTGAAATGGATCAGAGGTACAATACACTCAAGAAGTAGAGCAAAACACGCACAGAGAACATACACTAACACTCACAGAAGAACAGACACAGGCATAAACACAAAACACCTCTCCTTCTATTCGTTTGCAAAATTTGTTATTATTGCGATATTTGCGGTTCTTGCTAACAAAGATTTTCTTGTTGAAAACAAAATCCATGTTATTTTTGCAATTGCAAAATTCGTGGCTTTTCGAGGGCTCTCCTTGCGTTTGTCACTATCTCCTTCTATTCGTTTGCAAAATTTGTTATTATTGCGATATTTGCGGTTCTTGCTAAAAAGGATTTTCTCGTTGCAGACAAAATTCTTGTTACTTTTGCGATTTTGCGAAATTCGTGGCTTTTCGAGGGCCCTCTTTGCCTTTGTCACTTTACTCTTACAATCCTTTGCTAAATTTTTCATTCTTGCGGTATTTGCTATTCTTGGTAACAAGGATTTTCTCGTTGCAGAGAAATTCCAGGAAATAAAGCCTGAAGAAAAGTTCAGGCTTATATGGGAGTTGAACCTGTGATCTCTGTGAGGCACTTTAAAAACTCAATTTCTTTTGTTTGGTCAAAACAAGATCCCTGAGACAAAAGGAGTCCCGAATATGGGCAGACAGCTAACGTGAAACCGCTAATCGAAAACCGCGATTTGCCGTTTGCGGGAAGATGAAGTAAATGAATTTTAATAAGTTTTACAAACCGTGTAGTGGAAATGTGAATAAAGTGTTGTTGTTTGGTTGGCCAAACCTCGATCTTAAGGCCTCTAATAACAAACCCCAAACAGGTCAAATGCCGGGTTTAAATGACGAGAAAAGGCACTGTTAACAACCGCAAACATGCCAAGTAAATGAATTTTATTCAAACTTACGGGAACATTGTCAATAGGTTTTCTCGCTTTCTGACTGGATATTTACAACAGCTAAGCAACTTTCATTGGCTAAAACGTTGACAGTTTGACATGAGGCCTATGCCTCGCATAAATTAAAATCTTCACTTGCTGCAGAAAGTTGAATCAAATTCAAAAATACGATCTGAAAGGCCTTGTGGAGATGTAAAACGTTTATGTTTAAGTCCGTGCCTTGGCCTAAAAGCGTCGAAGACTTTCGTCTGGCTGTTCCGCAGTCATTCCGAGCAAGTTTTTTCTGTTTGGTTCATGTTCAGAGCACCAGGCGGGAAACTACAAAAGGTAGCTCGATGTCCAATGAAGAGTTTACGAGTTTTTTGTTTCTGGGGAAACTTTTGTCACAACAAGAAGTCTAGTAAATGTTTTTTCGATAGAAACTGGGCTGTTCGAATTGTTATCGTTTGTGTTTACTTGGAAAAATCTTCACAAACCATTTTTTT